>JAUDYJ010000003.1:122295090-122745090 GCA_030761175.1 Masticophis lateralis | reverse complement strand
CCCTCATCCACCCCCAAGGCAGCCACATCCCTTCACTAACCTGCTTTCCATCTCCATGTGGAAAATTAATTTAATTTAAAGTTTAATTTGTGTGCATTGTTTAATGGACTGCTAAATTGGCCATGCCCACCCAGTCCCATGACCACCTACTCATATCCACCCAGCTGGTCTGACCCCCCCAACAGTCTGAGGGACTGTGAATTGGCCCGTTTAAAAAGTTTGAGGACACCTGCGCTAAATTGTATTTTGTCTTGTTTTCTTTTGTGAGGTCTTAGGATGGATGCAGAGTCAATGATCTTTCAGATGCTACAGCTCCAATTTGTCTTTTTGCCGGGAAACATTTGAAATTTTTTTTCAGCAAGATTGGAATGTCATGTTTACCTCAATCTTGACTTTTGAGATGATGAAACTAACAAAAAGAAATAATCCTGGATCGTAACTTGGAAAAAAAAATGCTTAGATAGACCCATGTTTAGCACAGTAAAACTCTGCGGAATGATTAACCCTCTTCTTTTTATATATAATTGGACCTAAAATCTCATTAGCCTTAAGCCAGTATTAAGGGTAATGAAAATTACAGAAATAGGAATACTGAATTCCAGTGGTTCTACTCCATTAATTATAAATTTATATATTGTATTCTGGGATATAATCGGGTGTATTTGAGGGTTTTCTGCCCTCTCTACCTCCACTATTTTTTGTGTAGTATGTGCAAAGCAAAAGGAGAATGACATCCCATGGTACTGTAGATGCCTTTGTATCAGGGTTCTCTTTGATCAAAACAATTTCCGTCAAAAACTGAAAATTGTATTGAGAATTGGCTTTTACGTACACATGAGTTACTCCTGTCCATAAATTGTGCCAAAGGCCTGCTAGGAGGGCTTCCAAAGAAATCTTTTTAGTGTGTTGAGCTATCCAGATTGTTGTCAATCAGCTGCAATGAAATGAAAATGGAAGATTCAACAAGGATTAGAATACATTTATATAACCAGCAAAAACCATAATCCACCACAAAGATTCTAGTGTAATATCACTTATAAACAGGTCCCATTCAGTACTAATCCTTTTCTAAGCTAATTGAAATCAATATGTTCTGATTTTCTTAAATCAGAAAAATGCTGTTGGTTGCATATGTGCCATGTATTTAGTTGGCCTCTTGAACCATACAGAGGATAGCAAAACGAATTCATTTTCAATCTTAGTGAAACTTCCTGATCATTTGGTTTTATACACCACCCGGAGTTCATCGGAGTTGGGTGGCTATAACAAATGTAAGTAAGCAAACAAACAAATAAATAATGCAAAGTCCTTGCTGGTTAGGTAGAGGCAATCTACAGTATTCGATGCAGACAAGTTTGCCACATGGAAGAGTTCAACCGCACAGGACATTAGGGAAATGATCTACCCTAAAAGCTGACACTCATCTCCTGTACAGTCTGGAGGCTTCAAACACCCCGTATGATGCAATTGATCATTATCAGCATGAAATTTTTACCACTAGCGTCCTGCTGTTCCTTATTTATTATAAGTCTCCTGTAAACCACAGTTATGGGACTAGTGTGAAACCTTTGGATGATAAAACGTCTTTACTTTGATGTATCAATTTCAATCATTCAATAAATGATTAAAACTAATATTGAATTTAGTGGTTCAGCTGCTTAGAACATATCATGAGCATTCATTATTTTGGAATTTGTAAACTGTTTAAAATGAAAATTACATTATAGTATGCTGCTTTGAACTATTCAACCCCAACATAAAACATACTATAAAAGAAGAAAAAAAGGGACTTCCTCAATAATATTTTTCTTTATGAAACCAAGTATATTTTGACATATATTCCATTAGCTTTGGATTTCTCTAATTTAAACAGAGCTAAGTGCCACCAAATTCAATTACAATAGGGATTATTACAGTAGGGATTATTTTTTTATTATTAAATTCACAATAAAGTTAAAAGTGACTACTACTCATATACATATATGCTATTCCCAAGATCAGAGGTAGCATGCCTTTGAACATTAATTGCTGGTAAACTATGCCAAAAGGAGTTATGGACCTTATGTCCTGTTTTGGAACTTCTCATAGACATCTGGCTAGCTACCACCTAAAAAAGGAAAAAGAGACCCAGAATGCTAGACTGATACAGTATGGACTCTTCCATTCTAAGGTATCTTCAATTATAGCAGAATAACAGAGTTGGAAAGGACCTTGGAGGTCTTCTAGTCCAATCCCCTGCATAAGCATTCCAGACAAGTGTCTGTACAGTTTCTTCTTAAAAGCCTCCAGTGATGTTCTTCCTTCTTGAGGATCATATGATAGTACTTCATGTGCACAACACAAAAGATCTATGGTCCATGTGACTATAGCCTCTATAAATGGAAATGCTTTATATCAAGCATGATGAACCTGAACTCTGCTAGAAGTTAAAAACAACAACTCCTAGCATCCCAGACAATGAAGTCCATAGTGAGGAAAGCTGGGAATTTTATATTAGAATATTCAGTTAAATCCCTTTGAATGGATACTCATTTTGTGATGTGCACAAAAAAAGCCTTTATCATCCTAGTTCCATGTTTCATGGTTTAGATATGACCGGCTCAAGGTTGACTGAGCCTTCCATCCTTCCGAAGTTGGTAAAATGAGGACTCAGATGGTTGGGGGCGATATGCTGACTCTGTAAACCACTTAAAGAGGCCTGTAACACACTATGAAGCAGTATATAAATTTAAGTGCTATTACTATTGCCATAATTAGATTGGGATTAATGTTTAAATCTCATTCTCTTGCCAAGACTCCACTCTCCTGTTCATGGTAGCACAATCCCACAGACTCAACATAGAATGAATAAAACAAAGTTCAAACTGAAATAACCGAAAGAGTTAGTTGGGAGCAGTGCAAATAAGTTTTTAAAGTGTGGATAAGAATTATTTTTGGTGGCCAAGAACTGTAATGTAATTATGTCCCTGGAAAGAGACAGGGTTGTGATTCTTGACTGAGTTACTAAGGTTGTGTTCACTTTATTAGGGTCTTAATATCTCTACTTGCATAATTTACAACCGAAAATTGAACTACTATTTTTCAGTGTTTTACTACTAATTTTCATGCTGGTGATTTCCAATGGCTGCAAAAATTGTTGCACATTGCTTTTAAAAATGAGACATGTCTAACTTCAAGAACAGTTTTTCAAGTGCTTAGGAGAAGAATATAAGCATATTTTACTCCTAAGCAAAGTCATTGGTGAAACCAGAAGTAAAACTAAGAAGAAAATAGGGCCAATAGAAGTCATCTATAAATATTACTATTATTAGTTTTTTATTATAATATTATTACTTTTAGAACTTTAATACTTACAGGTTTATTTGTTATATTAATTTTGCTATATGTACCTTTTTTCCCCTAATTTGTAGCGGAAGCCAAGGGGGGAGGGGGGAGGGGGGATTGGAGGTTGGAGGGGAGTTGGGGGGAAGGGGGGGTTTGGGGGAAGTGGGGGGGGAGAGAAATGATAAAATTTGTATTGTAAAACTTTTTCAATAAAAAAAAGAAGTCATCTATATGGAACTGCTCTGGTGAATCATTTGAAAGAAATACATGTTTCCCATCTGTTTAGGAACAATCATTTAAAGACTGTTGTGAGATCAGCAGCTTATTGACCAATCATTTGCTTCTTCCCTTTTCTCTATTTGCACATTTAAACCCCACATTTATAGTATAGGTATTTTGCTGGAACTGAAATAATCCTCTCGATATTCTGTCTAAAGACAAACCATTAAGATTAAATTATTAAGAGTTCTACTTAAGGTGAAGAAATGTTTGGTTAAAAAAAAACAACCAAAGATTTGGGAAGCAGAGCATATGAGTAGGGTATAGTACAGACACTTGCATTTTCCTGACGTTGTGTAACTTTTATGTCCTGCTGAGCTGACATACTTTGACACTAACAACTGCACTGGGAGAGAACAGATTTATAAGTGGCAGGACCTTTTTGTCAAGGGAAGTGAAGTAGGCTTGAGGCTCTGTCCGAAAGAAGACAACATCATTCAACACTGAACTGAAATAGACCCCAGATGTCAGTTGACCCTAATACCATGTGCATGGTATTCAGTTGTAGCACAATTATCTCTTCTCTTCTCTTCTCTTCTCTTCTCTTCTCTTCTCTTCTCTTCTCTTCTCTTCTCTTCTCTTCTCTTCTCTTCTCTTCTCTTCTCTTCTCCCCTCCCCTCCCCTCCCCTCCCCTCCCCTGCCCTCTCCTTCCCTCTCCTCTCCTAAAGCAACTTGTTTCTTATCCATTTTCTTAAACATGTGGACCATTATGTTGTATGGAGAACTGGACCACCTCATCTACTAATCTTGTTTCTATAGCTATTAATAGCAATGTAATTCTGGAGAAACAATAAGTCTCCCTCCCATTTTTTAATTTGTTAAAAGGAGAAGGTATCTCAAGCTTTTAAACTGAAGTGTTCACAACCAAGAGTACATCACTCTTTTTTTTCAGAGATAAAAGACTTTATTTCCTATTCTACAATGCACAGATTTCTTTGTTTGTATTACTACTTAGTATTTTTTTTTATTGAAAAAGTTTTACAAATACAAATTTTATCATTTCTCCCCCCCATTTCCCCCCCACCCCCAACTCCCCCTCCCCTCCCTTCCCCCCCTTGGCTTCCCTTACAAAAAAATATTGTTCTTATACGTCTACCAACATTAAACAAAAATAAAGGTGAAATCCAAATAACATATCAAATATTTTTCGACATTAAAATTTTTCTAAATATCAATATAGTAAATATAGTAAAACTAATTATCTATGTTAATTAAAGAGTCCATCACTCTTGATAGCAGTTTTTTATATTATAAAACTCTATCCATCCTTGTGCCCCTTTCTCACTGTACGAATTACAAATGTACATATGAAGTAGAACCAAAAGCTTAAATAAAATAATTTTACTCCATGAATTAAAGGTGACTTCAGCATCCTAATTCTCGTGTGGAACTATTATACAGCTACACATATACACACACTATCTCAACCACTGTCTCCATTACAAGACTTGAGGAAGACACACAGACAGGCATTGATCCAGTTAGAAATTGTATATCTAGCAGGCAATGAATTTTGTATAGCCAAGTTCAAGAACAAAATGTATTTGCTAGGGTGTTGTTTGAAACCTAATATAGATTGGAGAACTTATCCATTGTGTCTCAAGTTGAGAACAAGTGTGGTGTATTACTTCAGATGTTAGACAAAGACAATGGTGGCAAGCCTTTTGGGCTTGGCATGCCAAAAATTCAGAAAACATCTAATTTGACTCTGCAGGTGTGTCACAACCCTCCCTCCCCCTCTGAACAAAAGATATTTTTCTACTTCTACATCACCTAGCTAACTCTGAACAGTTAGCTAGGATACTGCCACTAAGTGATGTTCACTTAGTGGCAGTATCAAGGCTGGACCTAGTAGAGGCCTGGATCTCAACTTCAGTCCTAGTACTACTGCTGGCCCTCAAAAAGGTTGGCCTTTTTGAGTAGCAGCACAATTCTGAGAGGCACAATTACTTTGCCTCCCATACCTGAGGAGCTGCAGCATGCCACTTCAAGAGATATTCTTTTTCTGTTGACAGGTTCCTGCACCCAAGGAGTGCACCCAAGGCCACTCCTGGACTGCACCAGGAGTGTACCAAAGGCCACTCCTGGTTTCACAAGGCCTACCTTCTTGAATGTGTTTCAGAAAATCCTCTTTCAGGGCATCTGCAGCCTCCAAAACCTATGCAAAAGCACCTCCTCCATTCTTGTGCAATTTTTGGAGGCTCCAGAGGATACGTGAGAGCACGGCCCTCTCACACAGCTTCTGGAGGATGCACAAGAGCATACCTACTCTGCATCCTCTGAAAATTGCCCAAGAATGAAATGTGCTTTTGAGAATAGTTGTCAGATGTTAATGAATGCTGGTGTGCTACTCCAAAAAGTTATAGCATGCCACTTTTAACACACATGTCATAGGTTTGTCATCACTGGATTAGGATGTGAGAAACACAGGTTCATATCTCATTTGGTGACTTTGGACCAATCAGTCTCCCTCTATGTAACCTATCTCATTGGGGTTTTGTTGTGAGAAAAAAAATGGAAGAATGAGTGCTCTGTATGGAAAAGCGAAGCAAAATGGAAATGTGAACAAAAAGAGGACACTTTTTTATCATCCTTGGTGGATGTTTAAAAAGGTACAAAATCGGAATCAAATACATTATTTCAGAATACAGTATACAGTTAATACAGAATTCAGTATACAATTAAAATGAACTCAGAGATGTTTCTTTGGGGACTGACAAAAACTTGGGAAAAACTAACGGGACTTTGTTTTTATATATAATTGCAGCAAGACCCTTATAGAATAGAATAGAATAGAATTCTTTATTGGCCAAGCGTGATTGGACACACAAGGAATTTGTCTTACTGCATATGCTCTCGGTGTATGTAAAAGAAAAGATACATTCGTCAAGAATCAAATGACAGTCATAAGGAACAAATAAGCAATCAAATCATATTAGGAAACGGTCAATATAAATCTTAAGGTTACTAGCAACAAGGTTATAGTCATACAGTCATAAGTGGGAGGTGATGGGTGATAGGAACAATGAGAAGAGTAATAGTTGTAGGAAGTTAGCACTCACCCCCTCCTAGAAGAATGAAATATTTTAGGAAATATTAAAAAAGGCAGAATATTGTATTTCCCTGGATGAGAAATGGAGAAACATGTTTTATAGACAAAGCAGCTTCCTGCCTCTCACCCACCACATCTTTGTCAATGGGCCATTAAGGCCTTAGCCAAGCTCACTCATTCTCCCCTCCTCCACCTTTGTCAATGGGCCATCTGCAACACAATAGGACCCATCTAGCAACAGAAACTCACCACATGGCAACACTCAAGTAAGCTCGAGAGACAACCTACAAAGTTAGCTGAGACCCCTAGACCACCTGGAAGTTTGACAACCAGTCAGGATAAATTTCTTATACAGGAACAAGAAATTCAGAGATAGGGCCCAACAGAGGGCATAAAACCAAGGCACTCCCAGCATCTCAGGTTTTCTTTGTTTTCTGCTCAGGAAGTCAAGCCATGTGATTCTGCTCAGGAGCTCAAGCCATGTGCTCCTGTTCAGGAACTCAAGCCATGTGATTCCCATCCACCATTAAACCATCTTTCCAAACAGTCTCCATGTTTCCAGTGTCTTTTTCTCCACTTGGAACTGAACCCAGATGGACATTTCTTGCAACATAGTAATGCAGACTTAATAACTAGTTTGACAGTGTTGAGGGAATTGTTTAGTAGAGTGATGGCATTTGGGAAAAAACTGTTCTTGTATCTAGTTATTCTGGTGTGCAGTGCTCTACAGTATAGCATCATTTTGAGGGTAGGAGTTGAAACAGTTTATGTCTAGGATGTGAGGGGTCTGTAAATATTTTCACAGCCCTTTTTTTGACTCGTGCAGTATACAGGTCCTCAATGGAAGGCAGGTTGGTAGTAATTGTTTTTTCTGCAGTTCTAATTATCCTCTGAAGTCTGTGACTGTCTTGGGTTGCAGAACCAAATTATATGCACAATGGTGAAAAGATCTAATATTACCCCACAATGGAAGTGGATTGTGAAGACGAAGAAGGTTGCATAGATGGTCTTGATTAGATAACATGCATTGTAAGCCCATTTTGGACTTTTTGCATGAAACAGGAAAAAAATGAAATTATGATATATGGGTTTGATGACTGGAAGAAATAATAGATCATAGAAAAATGCAAGTTATGTTGTAACAATGAGTGTAATTTAAATGTATGCCTATAACTGCTGTAAAAGAAAATTGGAAGCCATTTCTTTGTATTTTTCTTTCTTTTTTTCATATACCTTTTGCTTTGTTCATTTCTTTCTTTTCTTTATCTTAAATATTAGTTTCTGTTAACTTTTAATTTTCCTGTTTAAAAATTGAATAAAGTTATTTATTGTAAAAGCAAAGTATTCATATAAAAAACAAACAAAAAGTTATTTAATAAATTCAGGATGAGGAATAGAGTCCTAAATTCAATCCCATCTTTTGTCCTTCTTCTCTAAGAAATAGGAGATTAACATTATTTAAGTACCTGACTGAAGCTTTATGCAATGCATGTGTGTGCAAAAAGTGTGATCAGTCTATGGATGGCAATTGTGATGTATTGGTGAAGTTTTGCCTTTGCACTTTTTAGGAATAACATAGTAGTGCTATATTTCAAACATCAAGAACTCCTCAAGCAAAGATTCTTGACAAAACTCATTTCAATAGACAGCTTAAAAACACTGGGAAGAAATTTATGCTCTTGCCTGCTTTGCTTATCTATCACTCCTTAGAGGAACATTAAGAATCCTTAACAACACCCACTACAAAAGTAGGCCTTACTGCCCAGTATATTAAAACCTCAGAACAAGAATTGGGAATTGATGGTAGGAAGTACAATGCTTAAACATTACATCTTCATCATTCCCAGATTTTGTAGCCCTGAGTTAATTGTAGATAATTAATTTACAACACATTAACTCTTCAGGTGGAGAACAAAACCATACTTCTGTTCTGCAGGAATAAAAAGCCAAATTGATTTCATGTTTTGACGACCTCTTATTTTAAGTGTGACAGAATAAAACAACATAATTGTTTCCCAATCTCTCTCTCTCTCTCTCTCTCTCTCTCTCTCTTTTTTTTAAAAAAAATAATCTATAGTCGGAAGGACAAAGTTGCTAAATAAGGATACTTGAACTAAGCTTGATTGAAACATTGCTGGCTCTTAGAAAGGGGGCGAAAATGTATATAATTCTAAAGACACAGATTGTCTGAATCATATTGACAAATGCTCAAGATATAAAGGTGATAATGGTGTGCTTTACAGTAAGCGTTTAAAATAGTCCAATGCATTGACAAATATTATTTAATGAATAAAATATGAGGGAATGGGTGTCATTATCATGATGAAAATTCTGATGGACATGAATCAAGAGCTGTTTCCCTATTGATGAGAGACCATTTTATGAGAGGCGAAACCAGCTAATGCAAGCATGCACAGTTTTAGGAAATCAAATGCTAAAGATTTGATTGTCTTGTTGAAAGGCTTATCGATAAAATTATTATGACTATCTTTAAGGACCACACCCACAAAAGTATCATCAAAAGACTGGAGATGTTCCCAAATGTGAGACACTAAAAATAAAGAAATGCAAAATTTTCAAATTTGGTTATTTTTAAATGACAAATTTGACCTCGTAAATGCACTTACTTTATCTCCAGAAAATCCCTGGTAGGTTTCAAGTCTCTTTAATTCTTGTAGAATTTGGAAAGTGACTTTGTTCTTCCTCTACTATTCTATTGTGATGGTGATTCTTTTTGTTGAAAATGTTGGAAATTCTCCAGCTGCTTCTCTTGCTTCTCTGATTTTTTGCTTGTCTACATTTCTGAACAATTCTGAGAGTTAATTCAATGAAATGTTTTTCACTTTGTTCAACCCTAACTTTCTTCATGTATTTCCATAACTCTTTTGGTATTGTGTTGTTATTATCCAATGTAGTGAATTTATTTTGCAACTGATATTTGCAAATATTTGATATCCTCAAATGTCTGGTATTCAAATCAAATACCTCAGTGTCTCAGGGAAAGGCAATTAATGTATATTTCTACAGAGGACATTCTATTGAATTAAATCCTACCAAATTCAATGAAATCTATTCCCAGTTAAAATTTTAAAATTTGCAACCTTCTTGAGAACATTTCACATTAAAAGTCATGGAAGAGATGTTAAAATTATTAATAAATGTAATAGTGAACTGATAATAATCCAGTTTTTATTAAAACTGGTGACTATGTATATATAGTAGATGATTTTTCCCTTCTGCTAAGGTAGGCATTTAGGGAAGGCAGAGTGAAAAAAAATGTTTGATTATCATTTTAATGTGACCTTAGCCAATTTATACTTCCTGCAACTTTACATTAAAAAAAGAATATGATTACATGCTAAGATCTTTCTTCAGTTTTGACATATGGTTTACATTAGATATAGTGCAATAATGTGCACTGCAGGGCACCAAGAGGAATTATATTAGATAAAATGTTTGCAATACATATTAGGCAAAGTGTATATTAAACTTTATATAGCAGGAGAAATACACATGAGACGTTTTAACAATTTTAGGTGCATTTCCCAAATAAATTCCCAAAATGATACTAACTGTATGAAATGGAATGTGACTTGTTACCCTGATGTTATCTTAAGATCTTCCACAGCTTGGTGCCTTTCAAATGTGCTGGACACCAACTTCCATAATTCTCAGACAGCATGGCCAGCCTGATAGGGATGATGAATGGAGAGGTTGGGAGTTGAAGTTTTTTACACATGAGAGCACCAGACTGATGGATACATTAGTAAATTTTAGCAGAGCAAAACTCCCAGTTACCTTTCAGTGTTTAAGCTACAAGTCATTGTGTTAAAGCAATTATGTTCTGTGGAAGCTATTGCCTTGGTCATTGTAGAAGACAGGATTAAAAAACAAAACCAAGGAGCCCAACTACCTCCCACTGGAATCTAAGGGCTTGCGTGGTTATTGCCCCCAAAGGCTATGAACAACACTTTCTCTTCCATAAATAAATCTACAAACCCCTTTCCACTTTTGAAAATAATTTATAGGCTAGTCCGACAGTTCATACTTAGATCTTTCAATATTTCATGGAGGATTTTGCAGATCCTTCACCATGTGGAAGGTTGTCAACTAAAACAGACCTTCAGTTTGGGTTTCTTCAGTAAGGTATGATGGCACCATGGCAGAAGAAGAGATGCCTCAGATTTTTAAAATTCTCCTCCAAGATTTTTAAAATTCTCCTCCTAAAAGATATTTTAACAACAGAAATTCTTCCCATCAGTGACAAATCTAGTTTTTCCCATCTGTGCAAATCCAATTTTTATCTCACTCCATCTTTTAGTTATTTTTATACAGCTTAGAATTTTTTATTATAAAGAATAACCTCTGTAATATTACAAAGAATCACCTTTTATTACAAAGAATCACCTTTTTCACAACCTTAAATCTCATTTTATTTTCCAATTTTCTTTGGTTTTCTTCATTCATATTCTTCACCAACATTTTCGTCTTTAGTTTATTTATACCCCTGCCAGTTCTCCAAATATTTTAAGCTTCCTCATAACGTATTCAATATAAACTCTTGGCCAAAGGCAACAATTAGTGTTTGCATAGCATATAGGTGACTGTACCCCAAGTAATTGTAGATTTAAGGCGTCCACATCAAAATTGGCAACCAGTCCATATCTGAATATTTAGCATCTATAACAAATCAAGAAAGCAAGATTTTCTCTTTTCCTCTCCTCCCTGCCACCTTCCTTCAACTGATGGCCCCCTTTCTTGCTTTGCCATTCTGTGAGTATGCAACACTCTACTTAAAGGTAAAGGTTCTCCTCGCACATATGTGTTAGTTGTTCCTGACTCTAGGGGGCGATGCTCATTTCCATTTCAAAGCTGAAGAGCCAGTGCTGTCCAAAGACGTCTCCATGGTCATGTGGCTGGCATGACCAAAGGGGCATGGAACGCTATTACCTTCCCACCAAAGGTGGTCCCTATTTTTCTACTTGCATTTTTTACATGCTTTCGAACTGCTAGGTTGGCAGATGCTGGGACAAGTAACGGGAGCTCACCCCATTACATGGCACTAAGGATTTGAACCACTGAACTGCTGATCTTTCAATTGACAAGCTCAGCATCTTAGCCACTGAGCCACAGTGTCCCTTTCTACACTCTACTTACATAAGGACAATTATTCCCTTAAGTCAGAAATGTACAACCTGAGGGTTCAGGTATGCACGAAGCTCCTGAAAACCGTTGGTGTGATCCACTCATAGTCCTCTTTTCATGTTTCTAGGCTTCCTGACTGTGAGTTCTGGCTTTCATCTCTGTATAATGTCAATTACTCTTATAATTAGCTTAGCATTGTAAAGACTGGGCATTGCCAGGGTGTTGATGGTGTTGGTGGCCATCTTTGCTTATTGCTCTGTTCTCCTCCATGTGATGACTGAATGGAGGTAAAACATGAGAAAAAAACTTCACACATGAAAACTTTAACTAAAAAAACCCCCGCTGTCAGTGTTCCAAGTAATAAATTCTTGGTCCTTGGTTCCCAAGAGAAAATATGTTGTTTTGGCTATAAGTTCCCCTCTATCTCAATTCCCCACTCCCTATCCTTCCAGTTCCAGCGTGGCACCACTGAAGCAGGTCAGCTTCAGGGTTGACCCCTGCACTTTTATTTACTTGTTATTAATCTAATATATCCACGAATTAGTATTCAGGATCAGATAAACTGTCCTGATATACACCATACCTAATTGAACCTTAGGAAAATCAGCAGTATTAACACAATCCAATTTTGTATTACACATTTATGCTATTAAATTGTGTGCATTGATACCTCTAACTTTGATAAATATGTAAGTAACCATCAATAAAGAGGTAGGTAGCACACAACATTTAATTCCTTACACTTAGATTAATTACTTGAAACATTATTGGTAATTTCTACTTCAAATATTTTATTAGTCTATCAAAATGTAACATACGGAAGAACAAAGAAAATTGAAAATAATGGGAAAATAGGGCAAGAAAGGAGGAAAAGAAAAAAGTGTAGAGTAAGGGGAAAAGAAAAAGAAAACCATTCACTTTCAAATCCTTTTGACGTAGTAGAAAAAGGTGGTAATGTAGAACCTCAATATTTTACTTTTGTATAATAATATATACTAGCCATTTCTATAACAACAAACCTGTCAGCAAAATCCAAAATCAAAGTTTCAAAAAAAATTTTTTCCATCTCAAGCACAAAGTCAAAAATAGTCTGAAACATTATTAGTAATTTCTAGAGGAATGTATCCAAGCCTGGATGTGGTAGAACCTTTCCAGTGGTGCAATCAAATTTTTTTTACTACCCGTTCTGTGGATGTGGCTTGGTGGCCATGGTGTGGCTTGGTGGGCATGGCAGCGGAAGGATACTGCAAAATCTCCATTTCCACTCCACTTCAGGGAAAGGATACTTCAAAATCTCAATTTCCATCCCACTCCAGGGAATGCATTCCCATCCCACTCCATCCCATCCCACTCCAGGGGATGCATTCCCATCCCACTCCAGGGAAAGGATACTGCAAAATCTCCATTTCCACTCCACTTCAGGGAAAGGATACTTCAAAATCTCAATTTCTACTCCACTCTGAGGCCAGCCAGAGGTGGTATTTGCCGGTTCTCTGAACTACTCAAAATTTCTGCTACTGGTTCTCCAGAACCTGTCAGAACCTGCTGAATTGCACCACTGAACCTTTCCCTATATTTCCTTTCTTTGGAACAACATCAAAGTAACAGCTCTTTCCAGAGCAAGGAACAGCACTTGCTTTTGTCAGAGCCAAAGGGGCCAGATTCAACATGCTTTCAGTGACTGTTCACCATATATCATATATAAGCTGACTTTGTATAAAAAAAGAACACTGCTTAGTGGGGGCCAATAGCCCTACTAAGCAGGTATATACAAAAGTATGAAGGCTATTGCTTAACGCATTGTAAGCCGCCCTGAATCTCTGGAGAAAGGCGGCATATAAATCGAACCAATAAATAAATAAATAATAATTCAGCTTGTGGGATTTTCTCACAAGGAATTGTTCAGCATCCACAGTTAGAAAAAGCTTTCTCAAGTGCTCTATAACTACAGATGAAAGCATGTTCCTAAAGAAGATTGACAAGTGATACCATGATTTAGTCTGTTAAATGATTTCAAAAGGTTTTTTTTTTAAATTAAGTCTTTAAATACTTGGAATGATTTGGTCTGCAGTTTTTGTTTTCTCCAAGTAAGTGCTATTAGTCCACCTTGCCAATGCAAGAATCCACCGTTGTTCCATGCAAAAATTTCCTTCAACACAATTGGTAAAGGGGAAACCACCACCTCTTTTGGTAATAGATTTCACTGCCAATTTGTTCTCAGTTAGGATTAATAATAATAATAAAAACATTTTAGTCAACTATGATTTCTTATAGTTTACAACCATAATTCCATGTTTTGTACTCTGGGATGATAGATAATAAATCTCAGACTTTTATCACATACATTTTTCAAATACCCCCAAAGCAGTAAATATTCCCTTAGTCATTTTCCCACTCAATATTAAACATATCAACTTCCCTCAGTCACAACCTAACACTTAGTCACCAGATTTTTTTTTCTTGCTCTTCTATGCATTTGTTCCAGTTTCGCTGAAACTTTTTAAAAATCTGATGTTCTAAAATAAACACAATATTCAAGGTAGGATTTGATCAATGCAGAATATAGTAAAACTATTACCTTCTGAAATTTGTAACTATACTTCTGATGCTATCAGTGGTTCCGTTCGTCATATTTGTAGTTATATTATGCATGTGATTCAACCACAGTTCTAAAAACCTTTCCC
Organism: Masticophis lateralis; assembly: GCA_030761175.1. NCBI lineage: Eukaryota > Metazoa > Chordata > Lepidosauria > Squamata > Colubridae > Masticophis > Masticophis lateralis. The sequence goes on along the minus strand of JAUDYJ010000003.1, from coordinate 122,730,606 downwards.
ACCAGTATTATTAGCAATATAAATCAACCTCCATCTTACATTTTAGGTAAATGAAGAACTATGTCTTTGTACCAAATAAATTTCATTTTATTATTTTCAACTTCCTTCTATGTACGTATTAAGATCAGGTGATTCTTCCTGTCCTTTAAGTATTAGTTAACTCTCCCAGCTTTTTGTTATGTGCAGGTAAGAGAATTATCGACATGGGTCTTGTCCACATATTTTGATCTCTCTTTCCAGTTTGAAGGAATTTTTGATGAAGATTGATGGAGTCTAATTTTCAAATCTGTGAAAGATTCACCTAATAGATAATAGGTGAATCCATCACAGATTAGCATCCAACCCATACCCACACTTGCTAATCATAATCTCAGTAGATATTTATCCATTGACAAAATATGCTTTGCTGCATAGAATAGAATAGAATAGAATAGAATAGAATAGAATAGAATAGAATAGAATAGAATAGAATAGAATAGAATAGAATAGAATTCTTTATTGGCCAAGTGTGATTGGACACACAAGGAATTTGTCTTTGGTGCATATGCTTTCAGTGTACATAAAAATAAAAGATACATTCATCAAGAATCATAAGGTACAACACTTAATGATAGCCATGGGTACAAATAAGCAATCAAATCATTGTCACAATATATATTATACCCCTAATTATCTAAACAAAATATGAAATAAGGCTACAGTAGCCTGAAAAGACTTCTTATCATCAAACCTGTACTGATCTCTGATAAACACTGCATTGTTTTTTCAAAGTGCTTATGGATCAATCCCATTATGATCTGCTCTAAAATCTTTTCAAGAATTGATGTCATATCGTCTTCTGAATCTTCTCTTCCTCCCTTTTTGAAGATATGGATAATATTTGCCCCCCCCCCGATTATTTTGCACCTCATCCAGGTTCTATGGTTTCTCAAAACCAACGATTATAGATTCATTATTTCCTGTAGATGACTTCTACAGATCCTCTAGGTCAGTGGTGGGATTCAGCCAGTTCGCACCACTTTGGGAGAACCGGTAGTTAACTTTCTGAGCAGTTTGGTGAACTGGTTGTTGGAAGAAATCATTAGGGGAAAGAACCGGTTGTTAAATTATTTGAATCTCACCACTGCTCTGGGTACTTAGGTGGTGAGCCAATGGTACTTTGCTTGATCATCAGCATGAAGATTACCACTGGGAGGTTAGGAAGAATACTTAGCTATAGAAGATCTTCCATGTGCTCTGGACAGTAGAGCAGCTACCAACACTGAGAGCAGCTGACTTAACATTTCCTGGATTCAAATCTATGCTCTGAGAAAGCCGATCCTACTTCCCATTTTCGTTACAGATAAGACAGTAAGGGCAATTGCTGTGGGAGGGATGCCAAAAAAAAAGTCAAGATGGTGCCTGCAACTACATAAACAAAATCATCTGTTTTACTGTGTGTCCTACTCCCCACAGATTGCCCTGCAGGGCAGTGCATCTACAAAGATCCATTGGCTGAAAAGTCCAGCAGAAGTAAGCTCCCCAAGTTGGTTGGGGAGGCAGTGCAAATTCCCGTTTGGTATTTCATCCAATTAGTAATATTTTGTGTTTTAGCAAAAAGTATGTATGTATGTATGTATGTATGTATGTATGTATGTATGTATGTATGTATGTATGTATTCATTCATTCATTCATTCATTCATTCATTCATTCATTCATTCATTTATTTCTTGTCTTTTTATTTTACTTACAAATAACTCAAGGCAGCAAACATCCAACACAACCTCCTCCTCCTATTTTTCCCATAACAACAACCCAGTGAGATGAATTGGGCAGGAGGGAGTGACTGGTCCAAGGTCATCCAGCTGCCTTTTGTGGCTCAGGTGTCTCAGTCTCCTGCTTTCTAGCCTGGTGCCTTAACCACTAGACCAAACTGGCTCTCCAGGTATCATTGTATGTGTTCTGTATATAAAAATACGAAGAGTTATGCAGGTACATCTGTGCATTGCAAATCATAGTTTATGTACACATTAGCATTAAATGACAAATTCAAAAAAGTTTTATTCATTAAAATATAGGTGTTACTTGATTGTTAATGACACAGAGGCAATTAAGAGTCACTGGAACTCTTATTTGCTCCAGATTCTTTTCAAATCTATCCTAATGATGTTTCAATAAAATGTTGTTAAAACTCAGCAGGCATCATCCTTGGTCACAGTGGCTTATCTATGGAAAGATGATTCTGAACTCCCATTGATGAGTGGCTACATAGTTATCCTGGAATTTGGATTTTACTTGTAGGAGTTGCTAATACGCTCACTAGAGAAACACATCAAAAGGGGCAAGACATTCTAAATATTCTTGGGAATTCCAGGAGATAAAGAGCCTCCAAATTCTGGAAATCACAGAGAACATTTGATGTACTGTAACTAAATACCTAGTGCTAAAAAGTATTGATGTAGAAATTAAAGAAAAGGAAAGGATAAAGTACAGAAGTGGGGCACATTACAAGTATGTTTTAGTAGTTATTTGTTCTGCTACATCCAGGAGGAATTACCTTCAGAGAAGTATATAGCGAACTTCAGTTCTTAACATTGAACAAGGCCCCTTGGAAAGACAAGGATAACGTGAGAAAAGCTAACTAGGTAACATCTGTACTATCACTGCTTTGTATAGTTCATGTTAGATCAGCGCATGATAGAAGAAGTGACCAGCAGAGTTCAAGTAACAACGTTTATTAACGAGAACTGAACTGGCGCTGCGCTGCCGGAGCTCTCCTTATATTTGCTCCGGCAGACGCACCGCCCACTGACAGGGATTCAAATCTCCCGCCGAAGGATCTTTGACCAATCCCAGGCGGGTGTCCTTATAAGGACATAACACTCCTCCCCCCTAGTTCTTAGTCAGTCACTCAAGGAAAATAGTCACTTAAATATACAGGACGTCGACGTAATCGCGCTGACCTGCGCAGTCCATTTCCAGGATGGTTGCCTTCCATGCCGGAGGGTGCTTCCTCGGCTCAGGGATTCCTCCCCGGTGCCGGGCTGGATCTGGCCGTCGAGGACGCGGGCACTGTTCCCGAACCTCCGGCCGGGTCGAGGACCTCCGCCTGCGGGCGATGCTGGTCTGCCTTGTTCCTGCACGGATCGTGGTGCCGCCGGTGTGGATCCCTGCTTCCGACCGGTCTGGAGCTCCTGAGCCACGGTAGGTCTCTGGGTCTCCCTCGGGTCCCCTCCGTGATAGAGTCGCGCCGGTCTGGGTCAGGGTGCGAGTTCGGCGGTGGTGGTTGGGTTAGGCCCCCGGTTTCTCTGGTTGAGTCCGACTTACTCCCGGGGCGGCAGGCGGAAGGAGTTGGTGACAGGTCGGCTCTGTCGGGGTGGTGTAGGCCTACCTCGCAGGGGTGGTGTAGGCCCTCTCTGCGTGGCTGGCATGGTGGTGATGGTCGCCGCTTCCTCTGATCGATGGGGTGCTCGATCATGTTGGGTTGGTGTCGGCCTACCCTGCCGGGGTGGTGGTCGGCTGGTCGTTGTGGGGCCTTCTGGTGAGTTGGATGGAGGTCCCCATCCCTGGAGCGTCGGTTGCCTACTTCGCAGGGTTGATGTTGGCTTCCCTTGCTTGGTTGTCCCCGCTCTACTTGGCTCCCGTTGTTTGCCTGTAGGTCTCAGGTCTCGGGGTGTTGACTGCCATCCACCCCACGGTGCTTCGGGGTTCCCAGCTTATCTTGTCCCCGGTCTACTAGCCCTGTCGGAGTTTGAGTCAGGCTAGGTGCTGGGGTGCCCGCTCCTCTCGAGTATCGCTGGCCTCCCTCGCCTGGGTGGTTTGGTCCTACCGCGTCGGGGTGGTTTAGGCCTGCCTCGTCGGGGTGGTTTAGGCCTACCTCGCCGGGGTGGTTTAGGCCTACCTCGCCGGGGTGGTTTAGGCCTACCTCGCCGGGGTGGTTTAGGCCTACCTCGTCTGGGTGGTTTAGGCCTACGTCGTCAGGCTGGTCTTTGCTCGCTTCCCTCCACCTTTTGCAGAGCTGGTCGAGGTGACGTCTCACGATCTGTCCATTTTCCAGCTCAACGCGGTAGGATTTGGGACCGGTTGTGCTGTGTACTGTAGCTTTAAGCCATTTTGGCGAGCCGTGGAAATTGAGAGCGAAGACGGCGTCGCCGACTGTAAACTGGCGGAGTTGGCGACTGGCAGTGGCGGACACCTCAGAGGTGTATTGAGGGTGCAGTCTGTCCAGGGGTGACCGAAGTCGTCTGCCCATTAACAGTTCGGCAGGGCATTTTCTGGTGGCAGAGTGAGGCGTGATGTGCTGGGTGAGCAAAAAAGTGTCAATGCACTCCTGCCAATCCCCCGGGCCCATCTTGGTGAGCGACTCCTTGGTGAGCCTCACCATCCGTTCAGCCTGTCCATTTCCGGCTGGTCTGTAAGGGGCGGAGAGGGCATGGCGGATGCCCAAGCCTGCCAGGAAAGCTTCCATGGGTACGGACGTAAGTTGGGGCCCCTTGTCAGAGACCAAGACGTCTGGAAGCCCATGAGTCGCGAAAAGACACCGGAGTGCTCGGATCGTGGCTTCTGTTGTGGTGGATGCCATGGGGATGACCTCTAGCCATTTGGAGTAGGCATCAACTACGATGAGGAGGTGGTGCCCTTGGATGGGGCCAGCAAAGTCTATGTGAATGCGCGACCAGGGGGAGCTAGGAGTTTCCCAAGGCGTCGGGTCAGACTGAGGCAGTGCAGCTCTGACTTCTTGGCACGGGCTACACCTGGCGACCCAATGTTCAATGTCTTTGTCCAGTGTCGGCCACCAGACGTAGCTCCGTGCCAGGGCTTTCATTCGGACAATGCCCGGGTGTCCTTTATGGAGCGCTGCAAGAGTCCTTCGTTGAAGCATGCTGGGAATCAGCACCCGATCTCCCCATAGTAAACAGCCGCGCATGGTGGACAGCTCCCCTTGCTTGCGGCTGAACGGGCTGAAGTCGTCGCTGTCAATTCGAGCTGGCCAGCCCCTCAGGACCCAGGAGTGGACTTGCCGAAGGATGGGGTCAGTCCGTGTGTGCGTCGCCACGTCGGCAGATGTTACCGGACAGTTGTTGTCGTTATCAATATGCAGCAGCTCGAGCGTGGGAGCCGGGTCTTCCACGGAGTCAGCAGATGGGCACCTGCTTAGCGCGTCGGCGTTCGCGATGGCTTTACCAGGCTGGTGGATGAGGCTGTAGGAGTAGCCGGCGAGGAAAATAGCCCAACGAGTCATTCGGGGTGACATGAAGGCTGGGGTCTGCTTGTCACCTGCGAGGAGGCCCAGGAGTGGCTTGTGATCGGTGACAATGGTGAAACGCCGTCCATAGAGGTATTTGTGGAAGCGCTTCACCCCTGCTACAATAGCCAACGCCTCTTTATCCAGTTGGCTGTAGTTGCGTTCAGCACTGGACATAGTCTTTGAGAAATAGGCGATGGGGGCTTCACAGCCGGTAGGCAGTTCGTGGCTGAGAACAGTGCCGACTCCGTAGGGGGAAGCGTCACAGGTGAGTCTGATGGGCAGCGTCTCATTGTATTGAATGAGCACGCCGTCAGAAGTCAACAGTTGCTTAACGGCTCTGAATGCAGACTCTTCCTCACGGCCCCACCTCCAGGAAGCCGCCTTTGCCAGTAAGCGATGAAGCGGCTCAGCAATAGTGGCTTTCTGTTGGAGGAAAATTGCGTAGAAGTTAAGCAATCCAAGGAAAGCCTGAAGCTCCGCTTTGTTTTTGGGGCTGGGAGCTTCATGGATAGCTTTAACTTTTGATTTGGTGGGGTGGATGCCAGATCTATCTATGAGATAGCCCAGGAACTCGACTTCCTGTACCCCAATGATGCACTTGTCCCGTCGGACCCTCAAGCCCTTCTCCCTGAACCGCTGGAGAACAAGCCTCAGCCAGTCAAGGAGTTGTGCCTTTGAGTCCCCGGAGATCAGTACATCATCGAAATAAGGCACCACCCCTGGAACGCCTTGGAGAAGGCGTTCCATCATGGATTGAAAAATGCCTGGGGCTGCACTGACTCCAAACTGGAGACGGTTGCACTTGAACGTGCCTCTATGGGTGACAATTGTCTGAGCCTCTGCGGTGTCCTGATCAACTGGCAATTGCTGGTAAGCCTGGGCCAGGTCCAGTTTCGCAAAAATTTTGCCCTTGCCGAGTGAGTGAAGCAAATGTTGCACTACCGGCACAGGGTATGCGGTCTGCGGCAACGCCTTATTGATGGTCACTTTGTAGTCGGCGCAGATGCGCACAGATCCATCCTGCTTCATGGGGGTCACAATGGGAGTCTCCCATGAAGCATGATCGATGGGTTCCAGGATGCCTTGGGCAATCAGCTTATCTAGCTGAGCATCTACTTTATTTATTTATTTATTATTTATTTATTAATTAGATTTGTATACCGCCCTTCTCCTTATGGACTCAGGGCGGTGAACAGCCGAAATAAAAATTCAATACATAAAAGTTAAAAATTAAAACACATATACATTAGGCTGAGAATTAAAACCAAATAAATATTAAAATGCGGCAACGCAACAAACATTAAAAATTTTAAAATTTTAAAAATTCTAAAAATGCAGCAGGGATCAGGCTAAACCGGCAAGTTGAAAAAGATGCGTCTTCAGGGCCCGACGAAACGTCCGGAGGTCAGAGATAATTCTCAATTCTGGAGGAAGATCATTCCAGAGGGTGGGGGCTGCCACAGAGAAGGCTCTCCCCCTGGGGGTCGCCAGCTGGCATTGTCTGGCTGACGGCACCCTGAGGAGGCCCACTCTGTGGGAGCGAACCGGCCGGTGGGAGGCAATTGGCGGCAGAAGGCGGTCCCGTAAGTACCCTGGTCCTAAGCCATGGAGCGCTTTAAAGATCATTACCAACACCTTGAAACGCACCCGGAACTCCACCGGCAACCAATGCAGCTCGCGCAGGAGAGGTGTAATGTGGGAGCGCCCCGATCCTCCCATAATCCCCCGCGTGGCCGCATTCTGTACCAGTTGGAGCCTCCGGGTGCACCCCAAGGGGAGCCCCATGTAGAGAGCATTGCAGTAGCATTGCATTTAGCCCGCAAGGCAAATGGAACCCGGCGGGGCTTGAGCCGAATTGGGGTTACCCCCTTGTCCAGATTAAAGGAGATGGGTTTCCCTGTAAAGGTCCCTAATTTACCATCGAAGACTTCTTGGAACTCTCCGATGAGTGAGTCGAGTTCGCCTGAGCTAATCTGGTGGATGCCTCCAATAGAAAGCCCCAACGGCTGGAACCACTCCACGCCCATCAGGGTCGGGCGGCTATGCTCCACGACGGTGATGGGGAGCTGGCCTCGGAACTGTTTGAAGGCGATCTGGAGGTTGGTTCTTCCTATGACGCCGATGGGATTGCCGCCAAAATCCACCAGCTTGGAGTGAAGGGGTTCAAGTTGGCGCTTCATAAGTGCCGGCTTCAGTCTCTTTACCTGGTGCCAGTCGATGATGGAATAGACGGAGCCAGAATCTACTTCCATCGTGCATGGCAAGCCTTCTGCCAACAGTGTCACATGGAATTTGGTGGCACTGTTGTTACTGGTGAGGGCGATCGTTGTTTGATTCACCGCGCCGCCTTGGGAACTGTTGCGGTCGTCTTGGCTGTGCTGGAGTGAGGACCGTTTGGATGGCCTCTGGGAGTCACGGCGATTTTCAGGATTTCGGGGCCTGACCGACTCTGGAACTGGATCAGAGGCTCTGCATGCCTCAGCGATGTGCCCCTTCTTCAGGCAGCGTCTGCAGGTTGCATCACGCCAGCGGCAGGATTGGCGGGGATGGTGTCCCTTGCAACTGCCGCACTGGGCGGCGCGGCGGCCATCTTTTTGAATTTCCTGCCTAGATGGGCGGGAAACTTTCAAAACGGTCGACTCCCCCTCTGAGTCGATCGGTGTGGCAGAGTCATCAGACGATTCTGAGGACGACTTGCGGATCTTATGGATCCCTCGGGACTGGAGCATAGCAGTGGCGGCTGTCTCGGATGTTTCAGCAGCCGTAGCCTCCTCAAGAACGTCCTTCAGGGACAGTCTTTTTCTGCTCAGGAACTTCTTTTGGAGGTTTGCATCTCTCATCCCGAAGACGATCCCGTCGCGTAAGGCATTGTCAACGTTCTCAAACTCGCAGTTTGCTGCGATTTGACGCAATGCCGCCACAAAGTCTTTGAGAGATTCACCTTCCTTTTGGTTACGTTGGCGGAAGGTGAACCGATTCGAGATGGGGGTGCCCGTTGGCGCATAGTGGTCTTGCAGGGCAGTCTGCAGATCCACCCAGGACATGACTTCAATGTCTCTGGGTGCGACAAGGTTGACGGCGAGCTCCAAGACGTCGGTGCCGCAGTGAGCGAGGAAGAGAGCCCTCTTCCTCTCGTCGTCTAAGTTGTTGTATCCGTTTCCCCGGAGGAATTGGCGGAAACGGATCATATAGGAGCTCCATTTCTCCCGGCTGGGGTTGAAAGGAGCCAGCGAGGCGAACGGCGCTTGCGGCGTTGCCATCTCTCAGTCCGCGTCGAGTGACTTCAGCTCATTATGGCGATCGTGCCACGCGGTGGTTCTTCTCTAGTCCTTCGTCACCAGTGTTAGATCGGCGCAGGAAAGAAGAAGTGACCAGCAGAGTTCAAGTAACAATGTTTATTAACGAGAACTGAACTGGCGCTGCGCTGCCGGAGCTCTCCTTATATTTGCTCTGGCAGACGCACCGCCCACTGACAGGGATTCAAATCTCCCGCCGAAGGATCTTTGACCAATCCCAGGCGGGTGTCCTTATAAGGACATAACAGTTCAAATAGACTGACAAAGAAGCACAGAATGTTGAGACTTTGGAAAAAGTACAAAGAAGAGCAACTAAGATGATTAAAGGCCTGAAGACAAAAACATATGAAGAACGGTTGCAGGATTTGGGTTTGGCTAGTCTAGAGAAAAGAAGTGGGGGCACGATAGCAGTGTTTCAGTATTTGAGATGTTGCCACAAAGAGGAGGGGGTTCAACTTATTTTTAAAAGCACCAGAGGACAAGATAAGAAACAATGGATGGAAACTAATCAAGGAGAGAAGCACCCTGGAATTAAGGAGAAACATCCTTACAGTGAAAACAATTAACCATGGAACAGCTTGCCATCAGAAATTGTTGATGCTTCATCACTGGAGGTTTTTAAGAAGAAACTGGACAGCCACTTGTCTGAAATAGTATAGGGCCGTGATGGCGAACCTATGGCATGCATGCCAGAAGTGGTATGCAAGCCATCTCTCTGGGCACACCAGCCGTCGTCCGTTGCTTTTCTGGCCAGCTGGTCTTTGTGTGCGGGGGAGCACCAGAAACCGGAAGAATAGCTCCCTGGTACACATGCGCGTGCTGGGAAGCTGATCTTTTGGTTTCCGGCATGTGCATGCACACTGGCCAGGTAGTCTTTGTGCGCACATATGCACTAGAAACCGGGAGTTCAGCTTCCCAGCGTGCACGGGTGTGCCGGGGAACTGCTCTTCTGGTTTCCGGTGCTCCCTCGCGGGCATACCACAAAGCTGCTATTCCAGTTTCCAGTGCTCCTCCATGCACACACACATGAGCACGCTCCCGTTTCAGCACTTGGTGTCAAAAAGGTTTGCCAATGCTGGTATAGTGTCTTCTCTTTGAGCAGGGGGTTGGACTAGAAGACCTCGAAGGTCCCTTCCAGCTCTATTCTGATTAAATATTAGGTAGGATTGAATCTGCAGAGCTCAAAGAATGTAGAGCTCTTTGGCTCTACATTCTCAATGCAGTCAACATCAGCTTTATACAGCTCCTCCATCCAAATAGAAGCTCCATAGGTGACATAATTAATTTTATAACTCAAATAGAATAGAAAATGGGTTAAAACAGTTCCAGAATTTATAAAGCTCTAGTCCTGTTGCCACTAGACATAGACATGTTGTTGCTAACACAGCAAACTATAATACCAGCCCCATGTTTGAAAAGCCAGGCTAGTGTCCAAAGGACATCCCAACTAATATTGTCTAGAATAAAATTTTGTGCAATGCCAGCCTTCAGTTCCCCAACCCCACACCAAATAATGCTCTAAAGAAGATTCCACGCTATGTTACTATCATCTTACAGAGCAGAGGAAATCACACACAAATGCATTTCATTCTTCAGTTGCATCTGTCAACCTCAAAGGTAGGGGAAGTCAGCTCTATCCTCAGAACTTGTCAATGATAGCACCTGCCCAAATCAAGAAATATGTAAAGCAAAGCCCAGCAGTAGGGAATCAAACAATTAGGGCAAGGATGTTCAGCTTGTTATCAGAGGTCTATGGTGCACTCCCTCTGCTGGAATTGTAAGCCGAAACACTCTAACCTGAAAACATGATAGGCTCAACCCTAGGAGAACAGTGTTTTTCTAATGGAGCATGTAGTTGTCTTGTAGGTGTGTCAGAAGATAAGAACGGAGTTTCAAGTTTCCCTGCATTAATGCCCAGTATGGGAAGTGGGTTGTGACTGCTCTATTGGCAACAAAGAGTGTTTATATGATAAGAGTTACCACAACAGTCAAGGCTATGGTAACACATTCTTACCGCATATTGTGTCCAATTAGGAGCAAGAAGGGAGCAGATATGGAGGGTGAGCACTTTTTCAAGCAAGCAAAATTAGCGAACTACTTTTTGTTCTATAAACAGAACTTGGTATGCTTCTCTGGGATAAACACAACAGCACTTGAGAATCAAGGTACAGAGATTCCCTGGGTCATGAAAGAGAGAAAATACAGTCCCCAAACAGGGACATTAAGACCGAAATATCTATGCAGCAACCTCAGCAAGATGTTTCTGTGCTTACAAAGCAGGAACAAGGCAGGAGTGCTCAGACTGGACCAGCAGAAGATTATTTTTTCAACATTTTTTGAACAATTGTTTTCTTGTCTTTTTTTTTTATCCCTCAGAAAATAATAATAAAAACTTTCAATTAAAATGAGTAATGGAAATCCTGGGTCAAGATATCTCATCTGATTATTTTCCACGATACAGACAATCTAAATTCTCTTAGCACTGTATTACTAAAATATAGCTCTACATCCAGTAACCAGCTGAGGCTGTTCATTTTTTAAAGCAGTTCATACAAGCCCTAATAATTGAACAAATAATGAAAGGGCCTAGGAGACTTTCTAAATAGAACAAATTGAACTCCTGAACTTGAAGGGAAATGGAAAGAGGTCACAATCCCTTTGGGATTCCTCCATAAACCTCAGTGAAAAGGGGAAGCTTCACAAAATATTATGTGTTACTCATAATAATATTAATATTATAGTTAATATTAAAATATTAAATAGTTAAAACATACTGCATATTGTGCAGTATGATATTGGGCATATTGATAAACACATAACAGCAAATGTTTTATCTATATTGTCTTGATAAAACACACAATGTTCTGGAAATTGGTTCAAACAACATCAGTATCTTCATATTGCAGATAGCAGAGTGGTTTGTTTAAGGCTATATTATGATTTCATGGTTCAAGTAGCGTTTGAAGTGGAGACTTCCAGTTTCCCTGGATCCCTGTAGCTATGGTACTTAGTGGCAGAAGTTCTCTTCATTTCATGACAGTAGAGTTGTGGTAGTACGGACATTTTGCATAGAACAAAACTTTGTGGAGTCAAAACATGGACAGCTTGTAAGGAAGAGGAACAAATTGAACAAGACAATGGCTTCAGGAGTGGAACATATTCCCTAATATTCTTCTAGATAGTTTAAATATTTGTTTATAGTATACCATGAACCAAATGTAGGACTTTCTTCTGTTAAGAAGAATGCAGCAGTTCCAGCAATTTGCAGTCTTCTGAGCTTTTCCAAGTATTCCTTTCTCAGGGGAAAATAACTGAGCTTGCCTCATAATGTCTTTTGAGCCTCCCAAATTACCTTTTCTCAGAGATGGGATGAAGGAATCACTATCAGTAGTGATGAAAAAAACCCTCAACTTTCAGGCCAAGTTTGGTTGTCTCATTCTGCTATTTGAAGAACAGAAGAGTGTATCAAGCTGTCCTTTAGATCAGGGGTCTCCAACCTTGGCAACTTTAAGACTTATAGGGAATTGAAATCCACAAGTCTTAAAGTTACCAAGGTTGGAGATCCCTGCTTTAGATAGCAATATCTCTTGGCCCAACTCCAGCAAAAATGGAGAAGTTTGACGAAAAGGTGTAATATTTTAAAATCAAACTGGTACAATTTTTTTCCTGAGAGAATGACCCAAAGATAGTTCTTCCCTAACCCAGATTTCCTATCAACAGGTATCTCTTCATCTGGCCTAATCCTGAAGCTGGCTCTTACTAAATTTATCAATTCAAAAAAGGAATTCTGACCTTGAATTGTTCCCTCTGTGAATGATAATATACGTGGATCCAGCTGTTGGCACCAAGGGGCATAGATTATACCAAATCAAGTAAAATAGAATAGAAAACTGCCAGGGATTCATTGGCAATATGAACACCAGCTCTTAACCACCATTGTCAGTTCATCTGTGCTTTCTAACTGACTGGACAATTATAGGATCAAAGAAAGGAGCTGCAAGTTGTACTTTTCTCAGGTCCCTCTCCGAGTAATGTAATATGACCCCAGATACAGATACTAAATGGGAGTGCAGCAGTGCAAGATACTATAGGTAGAAAAACCCATTGAAGGGATTCTCCAGCATAAAAAGATATTGCTTAGATTATCTTTCCAGTAGAAAAGATAGAGAGCAATGTTTTTATGCAGAACCACTCAGGAGTGGGCTTCAAAAATATTAGCAAGGGGTTCTCTGCCGGTTGTTGGGTGGGCTTGGCCATGGTGGGGGTGGTCTAGTCAGCCTCCTGCACCATGTCAGGGAGGGGATTTGCTCTCCCTGAGTTCTGAAGGTTTTTCTCAAGTCTCCGGGAGGGCAAAAACGGCCTCCCCAGGCTCCAGAGGCTCTCTGGAGGCCGGAAACAGGCCCATTTCTGGCCTTCCCAAACTTCCAGTAGGCCCATTTTTCACCCTCCTCGAGCCTCTACACATGCCCTGCACTTACCTGCATCCAAAACGGGCCACATGGGGACTCCTGGGCAGAGGCAGGAGTGCGATTTGGGGGTTCTCTGAACTGCACAGAACCTTAGGTAGAGGTTCTCCCAAATCCACATGAACCCCCAGCAGCCCACCCCTGGAACCACTTCTCTTTATCTGCTGCATTGGTATAGATTAATAGAAGCAAGCAGGAAAACTTTCTTCATAAAGTAGTTCCTAAAAATCTTTTTTCTACCGTTTCTGAGAAAGTTACATAGCAAAGCAAGTCAGTGCAACAAGTAGCTTTTGATCATGTTAACCACTGAAAGGAGACAGGGAAAAAAGCAAAGATGGGTTACAATAAATAAATCATTGTTTCAGATTCTATATTGGAAGTCAGGTTTGCCTGGCTGAGGTAAATTCACTGTTATTCTAGATCGTGCACCATTTTTTTGTCCTTTGCAAAAAAAAAATGAAGCCTGGCCTAAGCCAGAAGTTTATTCAAGATGTGTTGATTTAACAAGAGTCTGATTTATGGACGTTGTTTTAATTTATAATGTGACATGATTGCCCCCCCTCTCCCCAGTTAAGCAGCTTATTGCTGCTTAAAAGGAAGTGAAACAAAGAGAATTTGGGATTTTTTAAAAATCTCAAACGGAATGTGAGGAAGCCTTTGAAATAAACTCAAAGTGTTTTTTTGTTTTTTTTTACAAATGAAAAAAGAAAAGACAAAAGAAAAATCAGCTCCTCTTCCATATGGTAAACGGTTCTCAAAATTAAAGAGTGTTTCTAAAACATGGAAAAAAGAGTTTGATGTACCAAAAGGGGCCTAGAAAGTTCCTCTGGGACTTTGTGGTTCCTGACCTAAGTTTCTACATCTTTCTCTCTCTCTCTCCTGTTTAAAAATAAAATTAAACAAAACATGACAGCAACTCTACACCATTGGGATAAAATTGAATAAACTTATTAATGAAAACAAATAAGGGATCCTGTGAAAAGGCCTGTGCTAGACATATCAGAACCATGTTGCTAGCTTCTGACATATTTAAATAACTTTTATTTAAAGTACAGCTTTGGCTCCAGATTGATTTATGTCCCTCTATGTATTTATGAATGATTAAGCTCTGCGGAGGGCGATTTCTTTGAAAATAAATTATCTTTTTGCAGTAGTGTGATGTGGCAGGGTTCCATCTTTAGTTACTGCAACTGGACCCTTCTCAGTATCCTTTGAGGAAACTCCAGTCACCATGACTCCCAGAGCATCAATTCCTTGTATTTTCCAAGTATTCAATTTATCATTAACATGATGCCTTTTGTTTCCCCAACCATCTCTTTAACAAGCATCTTGATCAGATTGAAAAGCATTTGGTACCAAAGGAAGCCTGAAGGAAAGTAGGAAAGAACTGGAAAAAAGATCTGAAAAACACATTTCTATCATTCCTGCACCCACCCATCCCCAAAATGGAGTATCATTCATAAAACATTTACTGTAGTGAGCTCAAGGCCAGTTTATTCTTCCTCCTGTATATTATCCATAAAAGGCCATTGACAACCCAGTGACAATTGGTCTCACAGTCAGCTTCAGTTCACTGAGTTAAACTGTAAAAGAAAACTCTTTTTTTGCTCCGCCAGAGAGATACTAAAAATAAGAAATATTCATTTATTTCTAACAATGCATCTTAAGCACGAGTGGAGATTGTTTTTCAGTAAAAAAAAAAAAAAAACACCACAGGAACCGATCCATTCTGCTTAACACAGGCTGCAGAGTGTCTTATCTTGATTGTTAGTTTGCTTGCAATTTGAGATATGGAAAACTACTCTCCGAGAAATCTGGGCACATGGAATATCAATGAAGGGAAAAAAAACCATTTTCTCTTGCAGTTCCTTAATTTCTTTGCTTTTCTGCTTTCTGTTCACTTCTCCCTAAACCTGCTATTTACCTGTTGGAAGAAACAATAAAAGTATTAAACTGATCTTTCACACCACATCTGATTTGATCCTCACCAGGAATTAGTGGAAGCCCTCCAAGTTAAAGAGAAGAAGCAATAGGCAGATGAGGACAACTTAAATCTTCTGCAACCATTTTTCTGCGCACCCAGGAGCTGAAGTTAGGAAAAAGAAAAGAAAAAAGCTAAAGACAGGAGTTACAGAAGGGAAGCAGGATGTAAAGAAACAGTCGTATGGCTCCTTCATTTCCAATGTCTATGCTGCATATGGATCTCAATCTGCTGTTTTTGGATCTTTGGTATCCTAACTTATATTGGCTACCCATTTTGCTAGTGAGATTGAGGACAGATGCATGGCAGTCTGAGATATTGGCATTCAATATCAATGAAGTCGTATTTGTTACCTGCGTTACTAGGACAGTTCTCTGGACCTTAGTCTGTGCTTTATGAGTTTTTACAAGTGTCTTAGCCTTGCATGAGTTTTCCTATAATGTATAAAGTTTTTGAAGATAAATTCCCTGAAGTTTAAAAATTAATGTCTCATGAGATCATTTTTATGTACCATTCAATAGAATTTAATTATAAAGTGATAAAATTAGCTTTTTTGGTTCCAAATGTTTGGTAACATGTATTCCTTTTTGGACATGAGTTTTGCAAATATTATGGTGAGGGGTCCTTGGTGGTCTCTGAGCTTGGTTGTTTTCTTGCACATGTTTCATTATCCAAGGTAGGTAACATCATCAGTGCCACATCATCATTTCAACCCCGAGCTACAAATATTCTCCTTTATTGGTCCTTCACTGGATTTACTGGAGAGGGAGGGAGGGAGGAAGGGAAAGAGAGAGAGGAGAGAGAAAGAAATTTTATTCAGGTCTATCTTTGGGAGTATAAAAAAATCTGCTTTCCGAGTGCAGTTGTAGCTATTACTCTTAAGAGAAGTTGAAAATGTTATTACAAGAGTGCTGTGCTCTGGGGTATACTCATTCATTTCTCTATAAGCACGATTCATAAATTTTTAGAAATATTTGCAAAATAGAATAGATTTATTCTCAAAGGAGAGTGGAACAGCCAACTTTCGAGATAGGCCCTGATATTTAACATATAGCTAGTGTGATGTCTTTTTTAGATATTGTGTTAGTTGCACCCTCTTACGATACCAGATCTTTACATTTCTTGTTTCTTATGTTCTCGCTTCTCACAATATATTTTTATGGCTCTTCTTTTTTTCTCTCCATTGAGCCATTTTCCTGAAAGTTTCCTGAATACTTTCCATCACATTTTGTATGGCAAATGTCATTTCCCTTTACTAGTAATCCTGGTGCATAGTGTCAGATGTAAAATGATAGCTGGGCTGCCAGCACAGTTGACATTGCTATAGCAGTAGAAGTAGGGGGGGGGAAATCTCATTCTCTAGAGGAAATACCAGAGACTTTCAAGTGTAGAAAACTACAGAAGAAACAGACTTTGTGGAAACAGAGGTCAAATCCTTTGGGAGTAATTGAGTTCAATTTCTAGAAACTAGTTTGAAGTTAAATCCCTTTCTTCTTATTAGAATTATTAAGTCAAACATTCCAGGTGTGTTTTGAAAAATCTGTGAGATCTCTATGATTGTGACAAAGCAGTTGTTTTTGAACCAAGATATTAATGCTATCATCAATACTTAAATTAAAATGTGCCAGTGTAAATTAATAGAAAAGACAAGACAAAAAGGATTAAAGAAGATATCAGGAAGAAGGTTGAAGGAATACAAAAATAATAATCTTAATTTACAGGTTTGGATTCAGATTTAGTAACATTTAGAACTTAAAATTGAATTCTTTGATTATTTTACCCCATTTTTGAAACCTTTTGTGGCCACAGTTGTTAAGCAAATCACTGCAATTATTAAATGAATCATGTGGTCAATAAGTGAATCTAGTTTCCCTCATGAACTTTGCTTATGAGAAGCCAGCTGGGAAGATTGCAAATGGTGATCAAATGACTCCTTAGACAGTGTAACTGAGGGGCCCCAACCCTTTGGGCACCAGGGACCGGTTCTGTGGACAGAAGTTTTTCTGTGGACCAGAGGGAGTGTAGTTTTGCATGCTGCCTACATCCAGCAAATGGGGATTTGGTTGTTTGTGTGGCCCAGTTGCTGGCATACTGTGGACTGGTGGCAGTCCATGGACCGGGGATTGGGGTCCTCTGCTGTAACTATTAAGCATGAGAAATCAGGATTCCAGACAATTCAAATGAATATAAAGCTTCATTGCAAGCTTAAAGTCTCTGCAAGAATCTGAACTATTAATGATCAAAGCAAACCGGCAGTAGGTAAAAGTCAAGGGAATTCAAGGTAGGCTGGACTTAGATTTCTTGTGGGTGCGAAGGAACTTGAGACTGATGACCCATTTGACTCGTCCCTTGGGCTCAGCCTGGTCATCTCCTACATCACCCACCCCTCCACCTTGGCCATCTCCTTTTCCATGGGTTCTTCTAGGCTGCTTGCCCCCTCCTGCATTGGGTCTTTGAAGGCCATGTTCTCATGGGAACTTGCAAAGACAGAAAGGAAACAGTCTCAAAGGAATCCACCTCCCCTTCATCTGAAGGCGCTGGTGAGCCAGATGGTTGTTGCTGCAACACAAAAACATAGTTAGTTCCCTCCCCTTCCCTGCCCAGGAATTGAAGGCCAGATGTGGAAGGCCCATCACAGGCGGGTGTTGATTAAAAGACTGAAGATGAAAGTAACTCTCGATCTGGCTGTTGAAAACTCCTCTGGTTGGATGCTGATGAATACTTCGCACTGGGCTAGGAATTGTCTCATCTTTTCAGACTCTCTGGTGAATTTCTGTGGTAGGCTGCTGGGTGAGTCTTGAGGATAAACATGACGGCAACTGGCAGTTGTGTCTGGGTGAGTGAGGCAAGTTGCTGCAGTCCTTATTGATTCAGGATCTGGACTTGCTGGATTAATTGATGAACACTGGCTGCTAAATTCCCCACTTCATCTTCTATTCCTTCTTGATGGCTGCTGACAGAGTGTACATCTGGCTCGTCTGCTGTAGCTGCAGTTCTGGGATCTGAAGCCATGGCTTGGGTATTCCAGGGTCCTTGAAAATGTTGGGTGTAGAAGTGAGTAGTTAGATTAATGTCAAGTGCAGGAAATCAGGAGTCCAGGCAGTTGAAATGAATATATAAGTTTACTGCAAGCTTAAGTTCTCTGCAAGAATCTAAATTACTAATGGCCAGAGCAAACCTGTGGTAGATAAGAGTCAACGGAATTCAAGGTGGGTTGGATCCCTTGTGACTGCGAAGGGGCTTGAGACTGGTGACACATTTGACCCCTCCCTCAGGATCAGCCTGGTCATCTCTTACAATAACTGCCATAAATACAATCCAGTTGCCAAGTGCCTGAATTTTGCTGATGTGACCTTGGGGATACTGCAAAGGTTGTAACTGGGAAAATCAGCCATAAGCCACTTTTTTTCAGTGCTGTTGTAACGTTCACCAAATGAATAGTTGTAAGTTGAGGACTACCTGTAATGGAATATACATTATAAGCAATGTGCTATCTTTATTTCATCTTGGAATATTTTAAATGATTTTATACAAAAGGAAGATGATTCAATTATACTTTATTAAAATATTTTACTTGTAGCCTATTGCTTTTGCCTTTAACTATAGGTGTGGAAATGTGAATTTTTGGCATATTATTTGCATATATGTTTTGGAGCACAGCTTTAAATATATGGACTTCACTGCTTATAGTCAGTATTTAATATCTGCAATGTTTCATCGCATCAGCAGGAGGAGCTCTTCTGACAGTGTATGAAGTCGCTCTCTTATCAGGAGAATATGTACTGTACATTGGACAACTTTGCTTTCCATATTTAGCTCCTAGAAGTGAAGTGAATCTCAGGCTGATAGTCCCTGCTATCATTCAGTGCACAGAAGTTGAATGAAGGATTGCAGAATTTTGTATCGATACAGGAAGCCCCTTTCTCCAACCCAGAAAAAGAGAAGAGAGGTTTGGGATCAGTAGCCATTTCATTCTTTTTCAAGTTGATCATCAAATCACACATAGGAAGTTCTCATTTGGGAGTTCTGTAATCATCCTTAGAGAAACATTGCTTATGGTGGTGGGGAAAATAATGGAAGATGCAATGTCAGTGAATATTGTAATTGTGGCGTAACGATGTAAAGGACCTACAGTATGTTAGAAAGATGAGCAAGAGGTAATAAGAATAACAGAATAACAGAGTTGGAAGGGAGCTTGGAGGTCTTCTAATCCAACCGCCTTATACCATTTTAGACCAATGGTTGTCCAATCTCTTCTTTAAAACCTCCAGTGATGGAGCACCCACAACTTCTGAAGGCAAGCCGTTCCACTGATTAATTGTTCTAACTTGTTCTAACTCTAATTTCTCCTTCGTTTTAGTTTGGATCGCTCTTTGATTAGTTTCCATCCATTGCTTCCTGTTCTGCCTTCAAGTGCTTTGGAGAATAAGTTGATCCCCTCTTCTTTGTGGCAACCCCTTAGATCAAGGCTCCTCAAACCCTAGGCCATGGCTTACTACTGGGCCCCAGCCTGTTCAGAACCATGGCGTGCAAGGATCGGACAAGCAATGTGCATGCACAGTTCCACTTATGTGAGTGGCAGACACACAAGCTTTATTTGTTTGAGCTTTGCACGTGAGCATGTGCACCTGCTACTCACATGGAACTATTCCCTCTTCCCCCCCTGCTGGGCCACCAAGCCGGAAAGGTTGTGGACCACTGCCTTAGATATTGGAACACTTGCTATCATATCACCCCTAGTCCTTCTTTTCATTAAACTAGACAAACCCGGTTCCTATAACCATTCTTCATATGTTTTAGTCTCCAGGCCCCTAATCAATTTTTGTTGCTCTTCTCTGCACTCTTTCTAGAGCCTTAATATCTTTTGACAATTCAGCTTTGTTTAGTCACTTTTAGGTAATATTGGCAAATTTGTGGAAAATGCCAACAAAAAGTTTTTTACATAATGTAATCTCTGGCTTTCTGCTGTTCTACAGCATATATGTCCCTGGGTATTATGATCCTCCATAGAGATCTGTCTTTGAATCTTCTTTATCCTGAAATCAAATAAGTTCCTGTCCAGTGACTTTCACCTAGCATCAATATTAACATTTCTCTAATTGCTCGATGTAAAGCTGAGTCATTGTGAATTTTATCAACACTACTGACTGCTGAATTGATTTGGCACTTCTGCTTTGCTGAATTTATTTTAAAAAATATTTTTAATATTTTTATGTTGTTCCCTGTGCATTTTCTTCTTTTTAAAAGCAAATTGGAATTGATCCTTAGGTTTCTCAAAAGCCTTTGGCAGCCATTGAATAGGAGCAGGAAGGGAAGAATCCAGAGTAAATGAACCACCAATTAAATAATCCAGAAATAAGGCCAATGGAACTGAGTTGAAGATCCCTCTGGATAAATGCATGTAGAATTCTTGGGGGGGGGGGGGGGTTCATAGATGACTTCGCCATATCTGGCCTAAGTGTGGAGCAAGGTCCATGAAAATGGTTGCCCTGTTTATGAATTATGTTCTCTTGGTGGCTATACTATGTGGTTTTAATTGTTTTTAATGTTTAGTATTGTCTACATGGTTGTTTTATTCTGTGTTTTTGGTACTGTTTATATTTTGATTATAAGCCACAAAGTATGTTAGTAATTTAGATGAAACTATCACAGTATTTGAAGTGGCAAATCCTTGCCAAGAAAACTGCAGGGATTTATCTAGGTAGACTCCAGGAGTTAACATCGATTAGAAGGCACATACACACAAAAGTTCTCACAAGTATGCAAGGTATGGATTATATATCCTTGATATACTACTATTTAGCTAAACCACTGCAGAAGTTTACAATAATGTGTATATTTAAAGTCAATCAATGCATGTCAAGATCAACTGGATTACTTTCTAGGAATTGCGTAAGTACACAGTTCTAAATATTGTTTAAATTTTCTGCCTATATTCAGAAAAGGAATGGAAACTAATTTATCATCTCAAATTATTAGAGAGCTCTAGGCTAACAATGTGCACGCTCTTTCCTTGAGGAATATTCTTCACCTCAATTTATTAATAATTCTATTGCTTTTCTTTCACCTTTAACCAATATTCAAAATGGTAAGATTTGTGTCAAAAGAAATTAAACATTTTTAACAGTGAAATCCTCACAAGGAGGTTAAATGTGATGTAGTTCAGCTCAAAATGCTGGACTCAGCTGAGCCAAGACAATACCTTTCAAAAACAGAGCTAGATTTGAGGAAGAAAAATTAATCCCTATTTCTCATTTAGGAGAGAACAAAGAATCAATACTTGGGATGAAAGTTTTTTTTTTCTTTTTTGCCTTGGGGTGAAATGCTAAAGTGATGGGAAAAACCTTTATTATAAATGAACTACTGCATGCAAAAATGCTGCAGTTCATAAATGAAAGAATATTTCACCAGTCAATGCTTGCTCATTGTGTCCAATACTGTTTTCTTCATTCTGCCCATCTCCCTGCTTTACATATATTTCATAATTGGTAATAGATGGCCTAAACAATAATGAAATCATAGATCACAAAATATCAAATTGTGCAATCAGGACTACATTATTTACACTGCAAGTGGTTAGAGACAAGAGTTCATAATTTTGAATGTTTCTCCATGCAAACACAATCAGCACAGTGCATATATTACATTAGGAAAAACTATTTGTTTATGCTCAACTCAACAGTGAGAATTAGTTGGATCTTGGATTGCCCTTGTGCTATTGGAAGGATCCTTGTGGTTACAGAAAGGACTGAGATCCAGTAAAGGCTCCCACTGGACAAGAGAGGAAGACAACTTTCACTATGCAATTGTGGTGAATATCTTTCACCATTTCCTCAAATAATACGGAATTCTTTTTTTCCCCAAAGGATGGAAAAATCATTAAAAATACTTTCCCTTCAGATGTATTCCTTGATGTCCTATTTCTGATATAGATGTACAATAAATATGGTTTAGAGTTTTAGCAGGAATAGATCTAGGGAATCTTGGGGTTGGATCAAGGAGGTTCAAGACTAGAGCAGGAACTGAACCACTAAGAAAAGAAGAATACCCATGAATTCTATGAAGTTATTAAATCATCCCAGTTCAGAGTCCCAGATTCTGTTCTTTCCTGGTCTTCATGATCACTGCTTGAAATTCTGTCTCTTCCTGGGTAAAATCTTCCTTCCATTTCTTTAGTTTCTTCAGTGATTCTGTCTTTCTTATCAAGCCCATTCCTTTGTTTTGGAGCAGGAACCAGACAGAACTCGAGACAGCATCAGAAGAGTTATTAAGGAGCGCTAATAATACTTCAAATTACTTTCAAATTACTTGGGATCCTGTAATATCTCAATTGGACTATAATCTTATGATTAAGACTGAGCTGACCCAAAATTCTGCAGATCAAGTACCAATGAAGATTGATAAGCTTTTAACAAGATTGAAGAGAAATTTTCTGAACAAAAGATTTCAATAAGAGAAAAGCTTGTACAGTTTGGATTCAATATTTATGTTGTTTAAAGCATTACCATAATTGAAACCTGATGCTTTATAGTGGAAGGAAGGAACGAAGGAACGAAGGATGGAAGGAAGGAAAGAAGGAAGGAAGGAAAGGGTAGAGTTGCCAGGTGTCCACTATTTGAGCGGACAGTCCACTGTTTTCACATTATGTTCACTATTTTTTTTTCACAAAATAATGGACATTTTTTTTATTTAAAAGCTTTATGATGAAATGGTATGTAATCTAAAGCTGTACAGTCTAAGAGAATAAGGATAGGAGAATTGTGTTTTGTCTTTCTTTTCATAAGTTAGAATGAGACAAAGATCGAATATCCATTGAACTTGATTCTCCAAAAAAATTAATGATGAGATTAAAATAAAAATATATTATAAAATTATGTACAGTTCACATTTTTAAAATGTATTGTAGCTTGTGTCGACTGACCTAAAATGGCGTCGAGTGATGAGAGTGACAGCGGCGAGATTTTTGCATGTGAACTTCACATTATCATGTGTAAGCTGCATGATTCTTTGCCAAAAGAATACGATGAGCATTTTTTTGGAATGAAAGTTTTATTTGCCTTAAGTAAAAAACATTTGCCTGAGAATGCCATGCAAAAGTTCAAGAAAGAAGCCATCAACGTGTATCAAAGAGCCGTTGCGTACCTAGAAAAGTGGCATAATTTCACCGATTCAGTATATGAGATGCTAAATTGTTTCAATCTAATTGATTGCAATAATCCTCCAACTTTAGAAGAAATGACGAAAATTTGGTTATTATCACCATGGCAAGAAGAACTTCCACCCAACACTCTCTTCGATGAAATTTCTGCCTTAGAAGAAGTTTATGTTCATCTGCAGGGTGATTCATCTCTTGATAAGTGGTCGTACTTTTTCAAGAAAGAGCCAGCTCCGAGTTTACTGAAACTATTACAGTATTGTGCATCAATTCTGGTATCAAATGCAAACGTTGAACGAATTTTCAGTGTCATGGGAAATTTGTGGACTAACGAATGTAACTGACTGCTTGTACCATCAGTTCGAAGTGAACTTTGTATATTTTTTAACATTTCTCAATGTTGTACTGAAATTAAAGAATTATTCCTTAAACACAAAGAATTGATCAAAGCTGCGCAGTCAAATAAAAAATACACACGACAGCAAAGTAAAATGTAATTTAATATTTTACATATTATTATAATATATTTGATGTTTTGAATTTTAAGTAAAGTTTTGAAGTGATTATTTTAATACATGTTAAAATGTTTGTAAGAAAATATATAATTTAATTGTATTTTTTTTATTTTTTTACTACTTAACCCCCGCCCCCCCGCTTGTCCGCTATTTTTTGGAAGCAGACCTGGGAACCCTAGGAAAGGAGGGAGGGAGGGAGGGGGGAGGGAAGGCGAGACGAAGGAAATTTACAGTCTCATGAATCTCACAGTAATTTAGTAAGTTCCATTGGTTAGATGCAGCAAGCTAAATAAAACAGAACAGGAGGCCCTAATTTCAATCTCATTTGTATTTTTTATTTATTTGATTTCTATGGCCACTTAGAGTCACTTAGGTTTATGGCTGGACTTACAAATCAAATCAAGTCATAAATAAATGCCAGACAAAACCCAGAGAGATAAGCCTTCCAGAATTAGTCCAATCCTTTCATACTCCATTTAAAAAAGTGATATAGAGTGGCCATTGAAATTCAGTTATATAAAACAAAATCTATGTTGTTCTTGATGTTTACAGCAATCCTCTAGTTCTATTTCAGAGTAAGGGAGGGGGGCAATTTTTGTTTTGCTAATTAACAAGGAATGCATGTTAGACATTAAACATGACACAAGAGATATGAATTATGCAGCAAAAGCAGAGTGTGCTGATTCACACAAAGCCCAAGGCACAATCGACAGACATTCTGTGAAGATCTGTAATGAGTTTCAAGTACACCATTTCCTGATGGAGAGCAAGAAAACTTCCATCAATGCTAATTTACTCAGTTGTTAGCTTTTATGAATACTTTACATTTCTGGGGAAAAAAAAAGAAGAACCTTCAAAGTACGGATTGAACAAATTGCAAATGGGGGCCAATAGCAATATTATATATCTCCTCATAGACTCAAACATCCCCCGAGCCTCTTACAGGGTATCTCTTCCAAAATGCTTTGGAGATTAATAGGTTATGGGGTGGTGGGGGAGGGTTGATGATGACCCATGGTTCTTTCTTGTAGAGCTAACCTAGGATGTTTTACTACCTGAAATAGAATAGTAACTGGCAAACTAGACATGTTCCAAGAGAAAACAATTACCATATTTTCCGGTGTATAAGATGACTGGGTGTATAAGACGACCCCTGACTTTTCCTGTAAAAATATAGGGTTTGGGCTATACTTGCTGTATAAGACGACCCCTCTTCCAACGCACACCAAATAAAAATTAAAAACATCAACTGGCTCACCCACAATGTAAAAGCTGCTGTGCTAGACCCAAAATGGCCCCTGCAACAAGCAGGAACCTCACACAGCCACAAAAAGCCCAAAAAAACAACTTTCACACTTTACACACACAAAATTCCACATACAGCTTTGTGAGATTTTGTGCGTTTGTGTAGTTAGAGTGAAACACTACAGAAACACACCAAATCTCAGAAAGCTGCACAAATATTATTTTTTATTTTTTTATTTTTATTATTTTTATTTTTATTTTTATTTTTATTTTTATTTTTATTTTTATTATTTTTATTATTTTTATTTTTATTTTTATTTTTATTTTTATTTTTATATGAAAGCTAAATTTAAAACTTCCTAGCCTAAAACTTAGACCTAGCCTTTAAATGGCTAGGTCTAAAAAAAGAACAACTAAAAAACCCCCAATTAACTATTTTTTTTAAAGCTCCCAAAGGGGGAAAAAACCTTACCCAATAGAACAGGGGTCTCCAACCTTGGCAACTTTAAGACTTGTAGACTTCAACTCCCAGAATTCCTCAGCCAGCTTTGCTTTGCTGGCTGAGTAATTCTGGGAGTTGAAGTCCACAACTCTCTGCCTGCTTGATTGCAGGCAGGGAGATTTAGTTGCTTGCTGATACAATGGATTGCAGGCAAGGCAAGGCAAGCGTTGTGGCTAGTAGCTAAGGTAAGCAAGCTGGAGGGGGGAGGGGAAATTTTGCTACGTACCAATTAGCAGGCAAAAATTAGCAGCTGGGATGGCCAGCGTTGTGTAAAAGGAAAGTTTTTCCCTTTTACACAGCACTTGGCCATCCAGGCTCTGGCTATCCCAGCTGAGTTGCCTGAGTTGCCTGATTAGCAGGCAACTCAGCTGGGATGGCGAGTGTTGTGTAAAAGGAAAGTTTTTCCCTTTTACCCGGGGCTTGGCCATCCAAGCTCTGGCGATCCCAGCTGCACCAGCGTTGTGTAAAAGGGAAGTTTTTCCCTTTTACACAGGGCTTGCCTGTAACTCAGCTGATTAGCGGCAACTCAGCAGGCAATTCAGCTTGGCTCCTTAGAGCCATTTAAGGCTCGTCAAAGCCTTTCGGGATGGTCTGCCTGGTCTGCCTGGTTACAGGAGACCAACACCCGGCGTATAAGACGACCCCCGACTTTTGAGAAGATTTTTGTGTGTTAGAAAGTCGTCTTAAACGCCGGAAAATACGGTAGTGCTTCCCCACTACTATCCTCCATGAAGATCCTCCTGCAATGAAATATATTAGGCTGGATTCCCAGGAGAGAGGGGCTGCATTCCAGAGGAATAAGAGGCAACTCAGTTTAGATAGTTTGTGTGAGAGAAAGAAGGTGAAGATAACTCCTCCTTAATAGTGTTCAGTGTATGTGGTAGGTGCAGATACTAGAATGCTTCAGTTTTGCAAGATTCTGTCTATAGATGTGGAACAATAAAGAATTCATCTTGGAAGAATCACCACCACATGTTTTTCTTGGTTTTGGGGCCTGACACCTCCTATGCCGTTTTCCCCAGTGGCAGCTGTGCCACATTCAGGCTCTGGTTAGCCAACCAGCTAGATACCTTGCAAATATCAGTCTGTCTCTTCTAGCCTAGCTACCTTCAAGTAGTGTATAGTTCAACTCTCAGATGTCACTAGCCAGCAAACCTATAGCTGAATATTCTAGGAGCCATAAAGTCCATACAGTCTAGGGAAGGCTGATCTGAGGGGACCTGTAGAGGAAGAGATGGCTTCCTCTCTCTGGAACATCATTCCCCCAGAGATTAGAACAGCCCCCACTCTAATACTCTTCCGGAAGGCACTGAAGAACTGGTTCTGCCAGTGGGCCTCCATCACAGAGTGGGATGGAGCCCATTAAATGGATCATGTGATTTGCTGTCGCCAGGGTGGGAGGTGGGGGGGATGATTTTATTATGATTTTATTATATTATACTATATTAATTTATTTGATTCTTTTTATTAGTTTTATTGTTTTAAATGTGGTTTCTTATTCTGTAAGCCGTCTTGAGTCACCATAGCTATGGCAGTTGCCTTTCCTACTGAATGCTGTACATACTTTACAAGATGAGGATCCCTCCAGAATAATGACGCAGAATGGTTGTCTAGATAGCAATTGAACTCTGGACAGCTATGGGTCTTAGGTTGTAATGAAACAACTATTGTAGATAGCAGTCTGGAAAGGCTATGGGTAGGGTTGGGCCACAGTTCAATGCTTATGGAACCAGATTTCTTTCTCCAGTAAAATGGCATAATCTGTCCAAATGTAATGTACTATCTGCTTCTCTCTGCTCTGAGAAGGCCTTCATATATGACTACTGAACTACATTTTAAGTAGATGTGAATTCTGTTTTTTAAATATGTATAAAGTTTATTGTCATTGTACATATATACAAAGTATACCCATACCCATACATACATAATATACTGTGCGTTCTTAATTTTTCAATTAATGTTTATTTGCTATACAGTGATTATACTGTACTTTTATTGCTTTCTATACCACTTGAGTTTTTCTAAGAGGAAGGATAATGTATAATATTACTATTAGTATTATTACTAATAATTAGCACTAAAATATTTCTATTAATATTATTAACAATACAAACATATTACTAATGAAAATAAAGATGTTCTCCTGTGTATTTTGAGGGACAAGCTTTTCAGATAGACAGTTTAATCTTTGGTAGAATATATACAGCAGCAGAAGCTAATTACCATCAAACATTCAAGTGCTAGAAGAACTTATTTCCTAGAAGAGAAATAATTTCAGATATGCCCAGAACATGCTATGCTCTAACTAAATGTGGTCACTGTTTCCTGATAACACAATCACCTTTACCAAAACATATTTTAAATAAGGTCAGACAAACTTATCAGTTCACTTTGTAAAGTACCACAACATGTTCACAGTTCAAGCTTCCCAATATTGCTCAGTTCAAATTCTAACATCTCCCTAGACATATAGATATTACATTTTGAGTATAAGGAAATGGTAATAGGTTATAGTTGCAGGCTTAATTCTGAACTTTTGAACTCTCTGTGAGGTTGTTTGATGGGTTTGGTTGTTTAAAACATGAAAAATTCCACTATTCTCCAAAAGAGAACTGGGTTGCAACATTCAATTTAAGAGTCCTATTCATAAGTAATAAAACCGAAGATGTTTATGTTGCTCCATAACGGTTTATTTATATCTGAGTTGATTACAGATAACTCTCTCATCCCACTTCTAAATTATTCTCCGTAAATCAACTGCTGAAATTAATTTGTACCATCTTCACATTGACAACATGATTTTCAGTTACTTGTCCATAATGATAAAGTAGGGTGAAGCCCTATAAAGCCCCCACCTGCAATGTGGTAGCTTGTTAGTTAACAGCTTACTCAAGTGTTACACACTACTGCAGATCAACTATCAAGCCCAATACAAAACACAACTGTCTTTCAGATATTGTGGAAAGTCAGGATACCATTACGGATCATCAGTCAAACACTCTCAGAGATTAATTTTTCGAATATTGCAGCTGAAATCAAATGTATTTGTGTGTCGAACTCTCTGTGAACATCTGGGAAAATATTTTTATTACAGGTAATCCTTGATTTACAACAATTTGTTTAGTGACCATTTAAAGTTACAACGGCACTGAAAAAAGTGACTTATGACAGCTTTTCATAGTTAAGACCTTTCCAGTATCTTCATGATCATGTGATCAAAATTCAGACCCTTGGCAACTGGTTCCTATTTATGATCGTTGCTATGTCCCAAGATCCTGTGGTCACCTTTTACACCCGTCTAACAAGCAAAGTCAATGGGGAAGCCAGGTTCACCTAGCAAACGGATTACTAATTTAACAACTACAGTGATTCACTTACCAATTGACACAAGATAGTTTGTATTGGAGGATGGGGATAGGGATGCTGCAATGGTTGTAAATGTGAGAAATGGTCATAAGTCACTTTTTCAGTGACGTTGTAACTTTGAACAGTCCCTAAACAAACTATTGTAAATTGAGGACTATCTGTATCTTTCTCCTCTTTTTCACCAATTGAGTTTTGAAAGACCTACAAGCTTTTGTTCCCAATACATAAATGTTATGAAATAATTCACCTGCATTATTTTCATCCCTGTGTCTCAATCAAGTTGAATAGATGCCAACTTAATCTACTGAAATCTTGAGAATCCCAGCATGTTATGAGAGCTTCTTGGATGTATCCGTCCCTTCATGCTGGAAGATAGTGGTCTTTAAAGTGCAAATGTTTAGCACATATTCAGTATCTCATTAAGATAAGAACAAAGCAAACCACACACCAGCAAGCAGAAATGGAAACAAGCATAATTTCCTAAGCATAATAATTAATGGAGCAAACATTCAGAATAGAGCTGACTTGCAAAATGTGTTTGCGTCCACTCTTTTCTCTTGCTTGCTAGATTTGGCTGGTGGGTCACATTAATGGACAGATGGATTTAACAACACATCTCATTTTGTAAATTAAAACACTGTAGTACAGTCAGCCATGCTAGCAAATAGATATCAATTGTATTTTAATTATTTCATTTCTCTGGCTGCTCAAGGTACAGCAAATGGGGGAAACTAGGTCAACATAATATGTCTGGCCTCACAAGCCACCTCTATTTAGCCTCAGTGACAAGGTAGCTGAATAATGCTATCCTTATCATTTTAATGTGGAATAAGTAAAGATCAGTGTCTGATATTTGTTTACATGTTTCTGCATGTTTCTTTCCCAACAACATTTCGATTACTGTTTGCCATACAGCCAAAACAACCAGCTTTTGCTTAGCATTGTGATAAGGTGGGATTACATGATAGCAACTTGGGGATTACCTTGTTTCCTCGAAAATAAGACCCTGTCTTATATTTTTTTAAAACCCTGAAATAAGTGCTTGGCCTTATTGCCATGCACTCAAAAGCCTGACTGGGTTTATTATCAGGAGATGTCTTATTTTGGGGAAAACAGGGTAGAGATCTGGCACTCTTCTTTCATCACACGATGTTAAATGAGGATGTGATCAATTATATTTACATCAAAATAAAACACCTTTCAAATGGTAGCCTGCTGGCATGGTGGTGCTCTACAATAATGGGATGCCACATGGTTATGAACACATGACTAGTATTATCTGGGAAAGTAGTATTTGTGGTGGCAAAGTGGTTGGAAGGCAGTATTGCAGGCTAACTCTGCCCACAGCCAGGAGTTTGATCCTGCCCGGCTCAAAATTGACTCGGCCTTCCATCCTTCTGAGGTCAGTAAAAAGAAGACCCAGATTGTTGGGGGCAATATGCTGATTCTGTAAACCGCTTAGTGAGGGCTGTAAAGCACTGTGAAGCAGTATATAAGTCTAAGCGCTATTGCTATCCCTCCCAAACTAGAAGTAGACTGATAGGCTGGTAGTACAATAAAAGGTACAAGACAAAAAGCAAACTCCAGTTGAAGACTCTCCCATTTCACCGTGTGCCCAGATATTCTTTTTTCTTTTTCTTTTCTTTTCTTTTCTTTTTTTGATATAGCACTGCAAAGATCAATACCAGGATTGTTTTATAGATTAATGGCCACTCTGGCTAGAGCTGCATTCAACCACAGCAAGGTTGGAAAATATCCTTCATAGAAATCAAGCTGTCAGTTGTTGCGATAGTCATGCTGCAGGGAAGAAGGAATGACACCTTCCCTGAATTCTTCCAGAATGGGAATGGTTGCAGTGGAAGCCATCTGTAAAAGTTACTGTAATTTCTCAGTAGGATTTCTGAGAGAAAAAATAAAGGTGCTCACAGGAATGGAAGTGCCACCAAAAGCACTGCGTGAAAGGCCAAGCAGTGGATGAATATTGAATAACTGGAGCAGACAAGAGACTCCCCCCAAGTGAAAAACAATGAAGCCAACCCCCCGTCAGTAGAAACAGTGGGCAACTCCAGTGATAGAAATTCTTTCCTAGTCAAATCAACTTTCCATACAAAGAACTAACTATATTAGAAGTCTTGGGGTTTTTTGAATGAATAAACGAATGAATCAGAGGTGGGTTTCAGCAGGTTCTAACCAGTTCTGGAGAACTGGTAGCGGAAATTTTGAGTAGTTCGGAGAACCGGTAGTAAAAATTCTGATTGGCCTCGCCCCCATCTATTCTCTGCCTCCCAAGTCTCAGCTGATCGGGAGGAAATGGTGTTTTTGCAGTAACCTTTTGCTGGAGTTGGGTGCGAATGGAAATTTTACAGTATCCTTCTCCTGCCATGCCCACCAAGCCACGCCTACCAAGCAATGCCACACCCACCAAGCCACGCCCACAGTAGTAAAAAAATTTGAAACCCACCACTGGAATGAATGAATGAAAGGTCCAGCATCTGCTTTCCAACAAGAGTGCTGAAGCTGTGCTTTGAAAAAACCTGGAGCTGCTTTAGAACCATAGTAAATGTGTTAATAAGGATTTTGCATAAGACCAGTTCAGAAAATGCTAGCCAGGCAAGTGTTGTCATTAAGGATAATCCTCGATTTACAATTCACTTAGTGACCGTTCGAAGTTACAATGGCACTGAAAAAAGTGACTTATGACCATTTCCCACACTTATGACCATTGCAGCATCTCTATGGTCACATGATTTACATCCAGATACTTGACAACTGACTCATATTTATGATGGCTACAATGTCCCAGACTCATGTGATCCCCTTTTACGAACTTCTGACAAGCAAAGTCCACAGGGAAAGCCAGATTCACTTAACCGTGTTACTAATTTAAGAGTGGCAGTGATTCACTGAACAAATGTGGTGAGAAAAGTCATAAAATGGGACAAAACTCACTTAACAACATACACTTTGGGTTCAATTATGGCCGTAAGTTGAGGACTATTTCATATTAACATAAACCAAAGGGACTATCTAGGAAAAAGCTCTGAGCACATCATCCAGGACAATCTTTATCAACATGCCAAGTTTTGGGTAACAAGAAAGTGGAAAACCAATGGTTTAATATACTGTAGGTAGCCCTCACTTAATGACTGGTCCACTTAGGGACCATTTGAAGTTAAAATTGACCCACCAAAAGCTACTTACTCCCTGGTTCTGGAATTCCAATGGTGGCATCCCTTATAGTCACATGATTACATTTCAGCCACTTGGCAACTCGCTTACTTTTACCGTCTGTGCATCATGTGGCCTGTTTTACATCCTGTTGCATCATATGATCATTATTTACAATGTAATTTGCCTGTTTCTGTTTTTTTTCAGCCTGCTCGTAGCAAAAAAACCCCACCGATAGGAATGAATGGATTCACTTTATGACTGCTGCATTTGTTTTAGAACCACTGTAAAAAAAGGTCATAAGATTGGGTTGGTCATGCGAGTGCCTCAGCGTAACATTGTCATGACTTACAATGGAAAATCCAGGCTCCATTATGTCATAAATTGAGGACTACCTATCCCTACATCCCTTTCCACTTCTATTCTTGCTTGGCACTGATCACATGTCAATACATATAAGTTCATATTATTTCAGTGTACTTGCCCTGTTTTATCCTTGATAGGGAATGGTGGGTGAAAGCAAGGCCTATATAAAAAGCAATTAAAGCTTGCATTAACCGTTGATGTAGTAATCACTTTGCAAGGAATGATGATAGATTATCAAGATATTGAAGTGACATATTAGATCTAGGCTAAACATCTGCCCCATTATCACCTCATGAGATTTCGAATTCTAGTGAAATAAGAGAAAGCTTTGCAAATCAGCAAAATGGACTGACATTACACATTACAAAAAGCCATAATATCTTTTCTTGCAAGCTGCATCTACGATCAGTGTTTCTCCACCTTAGCAATGTTAAAATGTAAGAACTTCAACTCCCAGTATTCTGCAACCAACATCTTGGGAGGGGAATTATTATTATTACATAATAATTTTGCTTCTTTTTTTAGACCAGTGTTTCTCTACCTCAGCAACTTGAAAATAAAAATTTGAATTTCAGAATTCTCATCCAACATGCTGGCTGCTGGCTCCCAGAATTCTTGGGAGCTGAAATTCACATATATTAAACTTGCTAAGATTGAGAAACACAGGTCTAAAAAGAGAATTTATAATTTGTTCCTATCCTAACAGAGTTCAGAATAACAGTTAAATCACATGAATGAGTCTCTCTCTCTCTCTCTCTCTCTCTCTCTCTCTCTCTCTCTCTCTCTCTCTTACACACACACACACACACACACACACTGAAGATATGGAGAAAGCAATGACTTGTGATCAATAGGCTATAAAAGAGCGAGCCTAGCGCTATGAAGCATCAGATGTGCTGGCTTTCATGGCAATAGAATCACCAGCCTGCTGAGCCATTGAGGTAAATCGGATACAGCCAATTGCCTGATAGGGAAGCACAATCGTAGAAGGAAGGACAACCTGATAGATCCTGAACTGTAAGGCAAATGAAAAAGGGAAACATCAGCAAAAGAAAAATAAGATCAGGACCCATTGAACCATAGTACTGCAGCTGAAGGGTTATCTGGGCAGGTCTTTCCTCTGCTGATATTGTGTTTTGTTTTGTTTTATCTTATCTTATTTTTTATATTTAATTTTATTATTTTATATTTTATTATTTAATTTTACTTTTATTTATTTTACTTTTATTATTTTTGTAAATAATTTAAAGCAGCAAATATATCTGGTGGAGGCGGCCCAAGTGGCTCAGTGGCTAAGACGCTGAGCTTGCCAATCAGAAAGGTTGGTGGGTCGAATCCCTCATATAGGTCTCCTGCGTGGGCAGGGGGTTGGGCTAGATGACCTCCAAGGTCCCTTCCAACTCTGCTACTGTTACTGATATTCCTTCCTCCTATTTTCCCACAATATCAACCCCGTGAGGTAGGCTGGACTGAGAGAAAGTAACTGGCCCAAAGTCACCCAGCTGGCTTTAATGCCTAAGAGAGGATTAGAAGTCACAATTTCCTGGTTTCTATCTGGTGCCTTTATCACTAAGCCACACTGGCTAAACAAGACACTGATACGCCTAAAGGATTTTTGGCTGGAAACATAGATCTCTGCAATTGTTTTCAAAGTTACTCTCTGAATGCTAACCTGTCTTTGAACATGCAGATTGTGCAAATAGTTGGAAAAAGAATATAAGTTAAAATATGCAATATTCTTCTTCAGTTTTTCCTCCTGGTATTAGTGAATCACTGCAGTTTTCAGTTTTTCCTCCCAAGAATTAAAAATCTATTATTTATTCATGTCAGAAGCCTCACAATTAAAATAAGACATACTAAAAGTCTTTTTATTGAATGAGAAACCAGACAACTACATGCCACTTGTAGACTGAAATCTTTTCCTATCTCAAGAATATGGAATTGATAACAAGACAAGACAAAGACATGATCTGTTCCCCCCTCCCCTCTTGTTATTTAAGATTTGAGCCCTGAAATGATCAAAATAAGGGCTATATTAGG
This sequence comes from Masticophis lateralis, assembly GCA_030761175.1. Taxonomy (NCBI): domain Eukaryota; kingdom Metazoa; phylum Chordata; class Lepidosauria; order Squamata; family Colubridae; genus Masticophis; species Masticophis lateralis. The sequence goes on along the minus strand of JAUDYJ010000003.1, from coordinate 122,696,278 downwards.
TAAAGATGCAAGTGATTTAAATTAAATAAAGTAGCAAACGATTGTCATCATTTTTTCAAATACAGGTAGTCCTCAGCTTACAATCATTTGTTTAGTGACCATTCAAAGTTACAATGGCCCTGAAGGTTTTTCACACTTATGACTGTTGCAGCATCCCCTTGGTCATGTGATCAAAATTCACAAGCTTGGAAACTGGCTTGGAAATTGCAGCATCCCAGGGGTCATGTGATCAGCTTTTGTGAACTTCAAAGTTAACGGGGGACCCAGATTCACTTAACAACTGTTTAACAACTGCAGTGATTCAGTTAGCAACTGTGGCAAGAAAGGTTGTAAAATGGGACAAAATTCCTGAATAACTAGCTTGCTTGCCATTGAAAATTTTAGGCTCAGTTGTGGTTATAAGTTGAGGACTCCCTATGTATTATTTTTTCCCTTTATGTATATAGGTACCTATGTTAATCTCTTTCTTGATATTCTCGTCCCATTTGCTTCGTTGCAATTTACAGCAGAACCAGTGGTGGGTTGGCCCTGGTTCGCACCGGTTCTATAGAACCGGTAGTAAAACTGGTGGGAGACTCCACCCAACGACCCCGATGTCATCAGAACGCTTCTAGGCATGTGCAGAATCTTCTGTGCATGCACAGAAGAGCACGCATGCGTGCAAGCAAAGTAAGCGTGCACACGCGGCCCCGTTGCAAGCTGGTAGTAAAGGTAAGTAGAACCCACCCCTGACCAGAACCCACCACTGTTGAATATATGAAGAGATTGTGAGAGACAAGTGAAATGGATCTAAAATGGCTGGTTCTGTAGTTAGCCCAATGAATCAAAACCAAGATGGTTATTATTTGCTTTTTAAAAAACAGTAAGGACAAAGGGCTAGGCCAGTAATGGCTAACCTTTTATTTATTTATTTATTTATTATATTTCTATACCGCCTTTCTCCCGCAGGACTCAAGGCGGTGTACAGTCAAGAACAAATAAAAGATACATAAACATCATAAAATTGATAATTAAAATTATAGCAAAGTTTAACCCAAATTAAATAAAACCCAGAATTATATAATATTTTAATCATTCCCAGTTAACATGCTTAGCCCCGCCTGATTGAACATCAGGGTCTTGAGAGCACAGCAGAAAGCATGGAGATTAGGGATGTTTCGTATATCGGGGGCAGTTCATTCCAAAGGGTTGGAGCCCTTACAGAGAAGGCCCTCCCCTGGGAGTCGCCAGTCGGCACAATTTGACTGATGGTACCCTGAGTAGTCCCTCCCTGTGAGAACGAACTGGTCGGTGGGAGGCTATTGGTGGCAAAAGACAGTCTCGTAAGTACCCAGGTCCTAAGCCATGGAATGCTTTAAAGGTGATAACTAACACCTTGAATCGCACCCGGAAGACCACCGGGAGCCAGTGCAGCTCGCGTAGGAGAGGTGTTACATGGGCGCAATGAGATGCACCCATAATCACCTGCACGGCTACATTCTGGACCAGTTGGAGCTTCTGGGTGCTTTTCAAGGAGAGCCCCATGTAGAGAGCATTGCAGTAGTCCATACCGGAGGTGACTAGGGTATGAGTGACTATGTGCAAGGCATCCTGATCCAGAAAGGGATGCAACTGGCAGATCAGGCAAACCTGATAAAAGGCCCCCCTGGCCACGGCTGTCAAATGGTCTTCTAAAGATAGCCGTGAGTCCAGGAGGACACCCAAATTGTGGGCCCTCTCTGTGGGGAGCAAGGTCTCATCCCCAATTGTCAGTGATGGTACCAGATGACTATACCGGGATGCTGGAAGCCACAGCCACTCAGTCTTGGAGGGGTTGAGTCTGAGTTTGTTTATCCCCATCCAGATCCATATGGCCTCCAGGCAATGGGACATCACAGTAAGGGCATCGTTGGGGTGGTCTGGGGTGGAGATGCTGAGTGTCATCAGCATGCCAAAAGTGGAGGGAGTGTGGGGTGGTCATGTGTGTGCGTGCCCACAGCCATATCTGACCCCCCGTGCTCCCCCCACATGTGGCACACGATGGCCCGGTAGGCCCATTTTTTTGCCCTCCCCAGGCTCCAGAGCCTTTCTAGGACCCTGGGGAGGGTGAAAATGGCCGTCCCCATCCCTCCAGAGGGCCGGAAATGGCCCGTTTGCCAACTTCCAGTGGGCCTGGAAGGCCCAAAAATCAGCTGGTGTAGCTGAGCTCAGGTGCCCACTGATACAGCTCCGTGTGCCACCTGTGTTTCTATATCCAGAAACACATATACACAAACAGAGATACACATGCACACATACATATACTCAAATGTATACATACGCATAAATTTATATATTTTAATTTGGAAAAATTAGCATGAGTTCATAAAATCAAATGGTTGAATTACAGAGATGGAAGGCACTACAAGAACCCTCGGTTAACACCAATTAATTCATGATTAAAATGTGATAGTTCAGCATCTTCTTGAAACCTCCAGAAATGGAGAATTTACAGCTGTTTCATAGACATACAGGTAGTCCTTGACTTATGACCATTCATTTAATGAACGTTTGAGTTATGACCAGTCCTCACACTAACGATTGTCTCAGCATTCCTGAGGCTCCATCAGTGGTGGGTTCCTCCCGGTTTGGATTGGTTCTCCAGAGCCGATAGCAGTGACAATATGATGTTACCGAACTGGTTCTGCCCCCCCACAACCCCACCCCCCACTCCCCTGCACCCCCCCACTCCCCGCGTTATTCTTACCTTTTATTTGGCCCCAGCCCCAATCTATTGCTGCCTCCTGAGTCCCAGCTGATGGCTAGAAGGAAAAAAACTGTTTAAACTCTTGCCAGGGGGCTTCAAAGGGCTGCCCTACAGCTGATGAGTGTTAAAAGAAAACAAATGAGTAGACCGGTGCCTGCAAAAATACATGAGTAGATCAGTGCCTGCAAAAATAAATGGGTAGATCAGTACCGCTCTGCAAGCAGTTAAAAGCCTGGTAGACCAGTACCTCTGCTAAATCCTAAATAATTGTCACATGACCATCAAGCCATGCCCACAAAATAAGCCACGCCCACAGAACCAGTAGTAAAAACTTTTAGAACCCACCCCTGGGCTCCATGATAAAAATTCAGGCACTTGGCAACCAGCATGTATTTATGATGGTTGAAGCATCCCAGGATCACATGATCACCATTCATGACCTTTCCATTTATGGCTTCTGATAAGGAAAATCAATGGGGAAATCAGGATTTGTTTAACCACCCCATAATTTGGCAAAAATGGTTGTAAAATTGGCTTCAGCTCACTTAATAACCATGTTGCTTAGTGACAGAAGTTCTGGTCCCAATTGTGGATATAAGTTGAGAACCACTTCTATGTATATGTTTGCTGAGGTTTTGAAGAAAATCAAGTTGCTGCTTTTCCATCTCATACATATATGAGGTCTTCCCATATCGGTGATATTTGATCTAAAGATTCCTTCTGCGCCTCTGCTATTTTCCGCTGACACTCGGAAGGAAACTGATGCATTCAAACAAATAGAAGTGGATAGAAAATCCATTAAATGCTTGAGGGTATAGATAGTTATGATACAGTTTGTGGATGGCTCAGGACATTTTTGCACAGTTAGCAGGCACCTCTGAAACCACAACAATATCATCTTTCATTATTTAAATTCATTTTTTAAAAAGGTCTCAAGGTTGCGCAAGTAGAGGCATCTAGTAAGAATAAGCCATATAATGGCCTAAGCATTTTTTTTTTCTTTTTCATTGCTACACTTTTCTTATGCATCCCTTAAGATGGACGATCCTTAGCGGCCAACTTCACGGCAAGATTGGCAACATCCTGTGCTGATGTGTATTGGAGATTTTGATGGAGCATATGACATGTGGCAAGAATTGTTGAAGGGAAGTCATGTTTATATCATTCACCAACCATGCCAATATAAAATATATACATAAAGGCTTTTAGATATGATTGTTAAAGTGGGGAGATGCTCAGTCTTTACAGGAGCCTGGATAGCTCACCAGACTAAGCACTGTAATTTAACACCAGCTGTCTGCAATTAAAGTATGTTCGAATCTTGCCAGGCTCAAGGTTGACTCAGCCTTCCATCCTTTCTAAGGTAGGTAAATTGTGGACCCAGTTTGTGGGGGCAATAAGCTGACTTTGTATAAAATATACAAAACCATGAAGGCTATTGCTTAACGCATTGTAAGCTACCCTGAGTCTCCGGAGAAGGGCGGCATATAAATCAAATAATAATAATAATAAAAAAACAGCAATGAGAAATATACAACTCCAGGTGCAAGTAGTGGCAAAATACTGTGTTTCCCCAAAAATAACCTATCTTATATTTTTCTGAACATTGAAATAAGAACTTGGCCTTTTTTTCGGGGAGGTCTTATTATTTTGGGGCACGTGGAACAAGATGGGGCTCCTCTTGCCATTTTATCTGATTTCCAGCTCTGTCTCTCTAATCCTAACCAGAGGAAATGGTGGGGACTAGCTGCGCATTTGTTTAAATATTTTCAGGGAGGGCTTATTTTAGCGCATGTGCTAAAAAGTCCGATTGGGCTTATTATCAGCGGATGTCTTATATTCAGGGAAACAGGGTAGAAGTAGAGTGTATTCTGCCCTATAATTTCTTGAAGGTTTTCTCCACCCTCAAAAACTAAACTAAAATTTTAAAAAACCAGCTTTGGCTTTTCTGTTTTAATTTCTTGGCATTTTACAATCTCATTACTTTTGGTGATCTGTTTGGGTTTGCTGTGCTTTACCAGGTAATCACTGAGTTTTCTTTGCTTCTAGTTACAAATCTTTTCATAACCTTGTGAATTCTCTAGTGGGCTTTATTCCTATTTAGGAAAAAAATTATAGGAGGACTATCTTGGACAAGCAATCACATGTACAGCATTCAGAATTTCAGTGAACTGTTCCACTCCTTTTTTTTAAAAAAATATTGAAATTTGACTATTTTCCAGTCAAATTATACATAATATATAATATTTAATATGGTATTTATAATTATATTATACTGATTTTTATCTTATTTTAAATATTGTTTGCTACCCAGAGTCATGTATTTGACATGGATGGCCATATAACAGGAATGAATGAATGAATAGTCATATTAAAGGGAATTTGGTCAAAAAATATGAAGCAGGAATTTTCAGCGTAACAGTAGTAAAGTATAACTTTGGGGTGAGTTCTGTGAAGTTATGCTACCATTAGAGATGATTAGAAATAGTAGTGAGGACTTTCCCAATGTATCTACTTTCCCAATATTTGCAGCTTTCTGTCATAATCTACTAAAACCTAATTCAAGGCTACACAGCTGTTTTGAACTAAGCATCTTATATTGCAATATGCCAAGTGAATTTTAAAATTTATACAGAAACTAATTTTCTATAAATGACTAAATTTAAAACCTACATTTAGTAATATGATGCTTTAAACATATTAGTTTATATAAACAAGTCAGTGAGAGGTTTTGGGGAACCTGGATGTTATCTCTGGTTGACCCTTGTCCTTGGATGATCAAAACACTGTCTTAAATAGCGTAGATTACATTCTTGAACCCCAGTAATTGTTACTTCTTTCCCTAAAATAGGTTTTTCTTTTGGAATTTTCCTGGCCAGTTTGGTAGTGTATATAAAATATAGAAAACACTGTCCAACAGATATGCATTGTTAACTTAAACGCATTTAAATGCAGACCAGTTTGGTGATTCTCTCCTTCCCCCTCAACCAGGCTCTAGATGACAATTGTCCATGTTGTTTTAGGGTATCATATAGATGGTACAGAATGTCAAGTTGTCTCACCCTTTGCTGCTAGAAATTGTTGTAAATTAATGATTATGCTGAAGACATCAAAGCTTCCTTGGGATAACAATTTAGAGGAGTGAGGTCAGATTTGCAAAAGAGCTCAGTGCCAGGCATTCTAGTGGGACCAGCACTCAGCAGCTCAGCAGCTCCTGCCTTACCAATTATGGTCGGATGTTCAAGGGTTCAAAAAACATAAAAACAAACCCTCCATCAGATTTCTCAATCTGGAGATTTGCATTATGTCTCAATCAAGGGAAAAACCACGGTGCAACATGATTTGTAATTTCCATGTTTGTCTACAATAATAGATCAAGTAAACAACATGAGTTGGATCCAAATTCTATTCCATCCTTTGCAAGCAGAAGGCTTTTCCTGATCTTTGGATGAGAAAAGAAAATTAGAAGCAAGAATTCAACAACACATTACTGAAAGGTTTAGGCAGGATTTTTATTCATCATGCATTCTATTGTACGTATGATATATTGTCCCAGAAAGGTTACATAAGGAAGCAGGTAATGGCAACCAAGGCAAGCTAAGTTACCTCTAGAATCTTTAAAGTTTACCACCCATGCATTGTCCATCTGGATCAAAATATATAAATGTGTATATGTGTGTGTCTTTGTGTGTGTCTGTGTTTTATAGAATGAGAGAATGACAGCAGAGACTTGGATAAATAAAAATGCCTTTTTGACATTCATGTTGGGTTGAATAGCCCACAAGTTAGTATCTTGGCAAGAAATACCAGTCTTGGAATGTCCTTCATTGCAGACAGATCAGTAAGTTAAAGTATCATAAGTGAACTCATTGTGATGTCTTTCACCTGCTTGTGTCTTAGAAATGTAGCATTTTTGATACATAATCATTATGATCCATAGCTGTGCTGACAAGGGATGATGGGGTAGGAGGCTTCAGCTCCAAATATTGGATGCTGCTTGTAGGCAGGATCCTAATACGTCAGAGATGTATCTCAGCATAATAGGTATCTATATGTCCTAGTTAGCAACATAGAATTGTTGTTATCAGCTGCTAGCCAACAGAATTATACCTAAATCTTCCTCTAATTCAATTTTACTCCTGTTTCTTGGCAGCAATATGGAAATGATTTCACATTGTCTTTTTGCAGAAGTTTCCATCCACGTACTGAAAGCTGGATGTGTGCTTTTGGGCCAGTACTCTCATAGACCAAACCTCATCACAAGATTCTTCTTGTGGGGAATATAGGAGGAGGGAGAATTGGACTAAGTGTTGTTAAAGTAGCACTTAGTTGCCAGCTGCCTGCAATTGCTGCAAGTTCAAATCTCCCCAGGCTCAAGGTTGATTCAGACTTCCATCCTTACCTCCGAGGTAGGTAAAATGAGGACCCGGATTTTGGGGGCAATAAGCTGACTTTGTATAAAAAAAAGAACACCGCTTGGGGGGGGGGGGCAAAGCCCTACTAAGCAGGTATATACAAAAGTATGAAGACTATTGCTTGATGCATTGTAAGCCGCCCTGAGTCTTCAAAGAAAGGCGGCATATAAATTGAACTAATAAATAAATAAATAAATAAATAAATAAATAAATAAATAAATAAATAAATATTAAGTACTGGTATATTCACTGCTTTGAGTTATTCATAAAAATAATAAAGGTGGGGAATGAATAAATGAATGAGTGAATAAATGAATGAATATCCAATGTATCTGTTCCACAAAGGTTTCATTCACCTTTCTGAATCTATTCTGATATGAGCTCTTACTTTTCAGTTTTTGTTTCACTCTCAGCTTTTATATTCAACATTTTAGTTAACCTCATCTAGTATAAAAGCAAAAGCAAACTCTGGGAAAGCACAGAAACAAATATCTTAGCTCAGATGCATAGGAGGCTTGGAAATCAAATCAAATCAATCCTTTATTGTCAATGCACAATGCACTACATGTGTACAATGAGATTGAACGAGCTACCCTTGGTGCGCCCCCCCCCCCAATATAGAATACATCTCAATAACTCAAAATAAAAGAAAAATAAATCCCTAAACTCAAATAAGTAATAACTAGCACACATCCCCTTATACATATAAAATTACAGATGCAATTTCTCTTTACTATAAACCTAAGAACATTGGGTTGGATATCTTGCTCAAGGAATCTGGTTGAGTTTTTGGAAGTTTTAAACTCAGAAGAAAGCATCAATTGGTTTTTAAGACAAAAGAGATTTAAGCAGAAAGTCCTTTTTTCTCATATATTTGATTTGTTATTGGAGCAGTTCCATTGTACATTTTGGAACATATGTGCAGCTTCAGGTGAGTATTTTCTGTTATCATGGTAGCTTGTTAGATATAAGTATGAGAAATCTTGTGTCAGAAGAATCAGAATTTCCATGTTATTAAATTTAATAATATAGCTATTTTGGAAATAATAGCACAATTGTAATTGTGTTAAACGTGACAATTGTGCTTGTGTAGTATTAAAGGGGCAGGGTGGGGGAGGGCTTTCCAGACTTTTATTTTTTTTTCAAATTGGGTTCTTTAAATGGAGACATAATGAATGGCCTCTAGAAAAGGACACATTTAAAGGCTTTCAATTTACTTCAGTAAATGAATATTCAACACTAAAGATAGATACTTGGTTTTCTGTATGTAAGATTGAACAGAAAAAAAGTCAGATCACTTGCTGTTCATTGTAATTGACTTGTAAACTTTTCATAACAGAAATATTGACATTTGCAGTTTCATGAATTAAATTGCTGATGGGGATGGGAGTAATCCAAACATAATTTGCTTCCCTTATAAGCAAACATGAGGGGAAGGTTTAATTATTTATTTAAAGATTTTTTTTTAATCTCCATGTTTCAATTTAAAAGTATTTTTAAACCCTCAAGGCAGTTTAGAAATAATATTAAACTTATCACAATGGCATTAAAGTAAACATTAAAATGCAGGCAGGATATGAGAACTAAATAAAAAGTAGAAGCAATAAACATAAAAAATACAGTATATTAGAAGTTTCGGGCTCATGTAAAATAGTTTTAACCAGAAATTAAAAAATTGGGCAGGATGTGAACAGTTTTGGAAAAACTGTTCTAGAAATTGGCTCTACTGTTAGAATTGGTAACATCACTAGTGTGATCCTAATGGGTGTCTGTGTGTTTGTGTGTTTTTATTAAAGATTTTTTTAAAAAGGTAAAAATTAATACAAAATACAATTTGAAATCAGGGAGACTCAGTTTTTCTTTCTCCTTTGCATTGTGTATCACCTTATATTTAACTCATGGGTATTTTTCCCCCTGCCACACAAATCTACATATATCCTTCTGCCATTGTACATCAGTTGTCAAGGAAACAGGAACTGAACAACTGAAGAAGCTTTTTGGATAAGAAGTGAAATACCTTCAAGGAAAAATAAAGGAAATCCAGTTGCCTTTTGAAAAAAGAACCTTTGCGAGAACATGACTGAGAATCTCCATAGACATTCTGAGGGAGAATATTACAGAGCCATGCAGAAACAATCCTTTTATTGCACAATATGAATGGATGTAGTTATAAATCTCCTCTTGATAAAGTTATGCAGTCTTATTGGAACTTCTGACTTTTTCTCTATGTTCAGGTGTTTTGGTTGAAGGAGAAATTTTAGGCTTGCTTCAAATTTTCTTAACACGAACAGCTGAGGAAAATTTAGCAATGTATGAAGGTCTCCTGTCTTCATTACAATTTAAATATCTTATCAAAAACTCTTCAAATCCCCTCCGCCATTAGATCACTCAGGTATTTCATACTAGAAGGAGTTCTTGAATTTATTTAGCTGAAGAAATGCCCTAGGAAATACACCTACTCTTTACCAGTATAAATACAAGGCCCCTTCTTCTTCCATGTCCTCCATCTTTTGGCAGTGCTGTCATTTCTACTGAGGTGTTGATGTGTTACTGAAGTGTTGATAGCTGAATGTGGGAAGGTTTAAGAGTGATAAAAAGGAAATACTTATTTACACAACTCATATTTCAATGTTTTAAAAGTAGACCAATTCATGGGACATATGGAGATTGGTCTCAATAGCTCAGGCCCAATGGCAGAATACTATAATTGTGAGTTGCTTGGAAGCAAAATGGTATGGGATATTGATTATGATTGTTTCCTAGGTTCCTCTGGTTAATTGTATACCAGAATTGCATGCCCCAAGCCTTTCCAAATGCTGAAAGGAGTTGGAAAGGCTTGGGGACTGAACTTGGATTTTGGGGTTAGCTGAGATCAGAGAAAAGCAGAACTACATCTGCATTCAGTTCAACACAACCGTCAATGTCTGTTGGGTTATACTTCAACAAAAGGAAAGAAAGTTTATCATAATTGAAGGTATTACAGTAAATACATTACGTTCAGAATGAAACCCATTGCATAAACACACACAATGAAATATCTCATGCGCCTTTTTGCTTTATTATTTTTCATCTGTAACAAAATATCAAATTGGACAATAGGCAGAATGTGTGACTTTTATTGGAGAAGGTAGTTCATGAAACTGTTACTCTCACAATCATTTGGTGAGATATTGATTCAGAATGGCTGATGCAGAGACTTGATTTTAAAGTGCTTTTTGTTTTGTTTTCGTTTTAAATCCCTTTACCGATTGCATTTATTTCATCTTTTCTCAGTTTAATTAGTCTGGACAGAGTATAATGTACTTCAAAAGTTAGTCTTCCTCCATGCTTATTAAGGCAAACAACTCTTTAAGGGAAAGAAGAAAGCTTACTGGGAGATTAAAAAATAAAATAAAATAAAATCAGCTACCTTCCTGTTGTCTAAGAACACAATTTGGGGCAGAGGGAATGCTGAATTCTTGGTGGCCTTGTCACATGCAGGGCAAATTAAAATGCATTACAAGGGAATTTTGTTTATTGTGTTTTGAGATATGAAAGTGCTGCATGTCCACTTTTATTATGGATGTAAATTGATGTAAAGCTGCATGACTGACATCTAGTGGATGTTTGCCAGAGTTGCTGTTAACAATTATGGACTCTCACTTAAATAGTGGCTTTTAACAGCAACAACAACAACAGCAAAAAGACACTAAGACCCAGGAGTTAAATACTAAAATCAAAATTCTGCTACAGTATTTCTTATTTACAAAGATAGAATTGGTAGAGACTTTGACTGCACCCTCTCTCAATTTATCCCCACTCCCTTTTACTGGGGCAGTGCAAGATGGATCATAGAATGATATGGATTTCCTCTAGGGTGTCAAACTCGCATCATCATGACAGCATCATGTGACGTATCGTGGCTTTCCCCCCCTTTGCTAAACCAGTGTGTGACGCATCCTGCCCACAGGCTGCGAGTTTGACAGCCCTGCTCTAGGGACTCACTAGATTTTGAAGTCTGACACCCTGCAGATGCAAGAACTCCATTTCTACAACATCCATGTCAGAGGGCCATCCAGCATCTGCTTAGAAATCTCTAACAAAGGACAATCCATCACTTTCGACTGCAGTCTGTTCCACCCAAGAAGCTTCTTCTTAGGGTTAGCCTATTACCTAATTAAATGTATCATTTAATTTAGTTATGCTTACAGTTTTGGATGTTGCCCGTTGCAAATGCTATTGCTGGTTTAAATCACCAGTAAATCAATCTTAAAGAGACATAAATATAAATAAAACAGCAGCATTGAATCTCTGAAGTTCTAAAAGGATTATGTCAAAATTTAGAAGTACTAAGAAGGAAACTTGCCTCAATTCCAGTGGCAAACTTGTCCCACAATGAACCACCTTGCAGGATTGCCCCAAGAGTAGCAGTCTGCTGTAGTCCAATGCATGTGTCATTGACACCATGTCTCTATCCTCTAACTAAGGGTGCCATTAATTGATCAACTGAAGCTAATTAATACCCTTCCCTTTTCCATTTTCATTGTCCAGCATGCAAGATGAATCTAATTCTTTAAAGGTAGTGAAAGGTATTCTTAAAAGAAGTGCCTCCCCCCAAACAGCAGCTCACTCGCTTCCTGGAATCTCACCCCTTTAATCAGCAAGAACTCCATCTTGTACAAATTTGTCTTCAGTTTGTTCTCTTCCTGAATATACAAAGGCTCTGAAAGCTTTCAAGCCTATGCCTACAAGACAGAAATATATCTGAATATGTATGTATGTATGTATGTATGTATGTATTTTATATGCCACTCAACTCCTTATCCAAACCGACTCTAAAAATAAAGAAAAAAGTAAAGGTTTCCAGTCATGTCCTACTTTAGAAGGTCATGCGCTAGAGGTGGTATTCAGCAGGTTCTGACCAGTTCTGGAGAACTGGTAGTGGAAATTTTGAGTAGTTCAGAAAACCGGTAATTACCACCTCTGACTGGCCCTGCCCCCATCTATTCTCTGCCTCCCGAGTCTCAGCTGATCGGGAGGAAATGGAGATTTTACAGTATCCTTCCTCTGCCATGCCCACCAAGCCACGCCCACAGAACCGGTAGTAAATTTTTTTGAATCCTATCACTGATGCTCATCTACCTTTCTTAGCCAAGAGAGCCAGCATTGCCTGAAGACACTTTGATGGTTATATGGCCAGCACGACTATACGCTGAGATTCACAGAGTGCTCTTACCTTCCCCACCAAAGTGGCACCTATTTATCTACTCCTATTTGCCAGCACGACTATACGCCAGCACGACTATACGCTACTCCTATTTGCCAGCACGACTATACGCTGAGATTCACAGAGTGCTCTTACCTTCCCCACCAAAGTGGCACCTATTTATCTACTCCTATTTGCATGCTTTCGAACTACTAGATGGGCAGAAGCTGGAACAAGTAACGCGAACTCACTCTGTTGTGTGGCGCTTGAGTCTCGATTCTGGGATGTCAGCTTTCTAGCTGACAAGCTCAGCAACAAGCTGAGCCATCTCAGCCCCCTTAAAGATGACTCTATTACCATTGTATTGATGCATCATCTCTGTAATTGATGGTAACTAGCTCCAAATCCACGCATGCTCCTTTCCATCAGCTTCATTTAGATATTGAGTCACTACCCCCTTCAACCTTTTCTCATAGGAACAGTTTTCCAGGAAGTCTGTGTAATTGCAAGACTCATATGACATTGGATTTCTTAAACTCTGGGTACAGTCTTACATATCAGCACTTTTCCTTCCACTCTGTGGTCTTGATCCTGATGTTCCCCCTGTGGCTGCTATTTAAAGTACAGAATTCAGACTTGTTAAGTGCTTACACATGTTTAACAGCATATCTAGTTTGGCCCTTAGCTCCATGAAATCAGCAGGGGCAAAACCTGTCAATTCTATTTTTCTTTTTATGGTAGTCTGAATAGCATCCCGCATTCCAAGCAAATTGCAGTTTCTTTGGTGTTAAAGTGTCACCAGGGAAACTGCAATTTTCTCAGGTAGCACTGGAAGCTATTTGTCATGTGGGCCTGCATCCTGAATTTCTACCTTCTTGCAAGGCCAATCGGGAATGGAGTTTTACCTGGCCCTCAAGTTCAGGTAGCAGTTGCTCAGTTGCCCGATTTATTAGAATCCTGTTGCCACTGGATAAATCCACTCACTAGTGCTTGGCAGAGAGAATAGCAATAGTACTTAGACTTATACACTTATAAGTCTATATTTATATAGGCTTATATTCACAATGCTTTACAGCCCTCTCCAAGAGGTTTACAGAGTCAGCATATTACCCCCGACTGTTGTGACCCAGGCCCAAGTAGGTATTATCAGATGCAAACAGTTAGAAACAAACAGACTTTATTAGAACATCTGAGAATTAACTCATTCTCAGTGTAGTCCAAACTAATTCAAAACAAATTCTTCATAACACAATTCTTCAGCCTTATCACCAACCTTGGTCTAATTAGACAACCTGCCAAAGTTCATGTCGGCAGAGGACGCCGGCATGAAATAAATGCAGCAAGACAAGAAACAAATCTATCAATGTTGTTTTCCGACAAAGAGCCCAAGAGCCATTGCTGGTCTTTTAAGCCTTATGGGAGGGGCCAATAATCTCTTGGCCCTACTCCTAAATTGTCCTTTTTGCTTTAGCTGCTCTTGCCTTCTGGCAGCTCTTCTCATGCATGCACTAGGAACAGGCTCCTCCTGTTCCTCTACCTCTCTGCTGTCAGCCTCTGGAGGCTCTGGAGTCTGCACATCACTCCCAGATGGCCCTGGTCTCCTTTCTGCCTCTGACGCAGACCCCTGTTCCGGGCCTTCCCCAGACTTCAGGACTGGCCCACGTTCTTCCTCAGCCTCCTCACTGTCTGACTCTGCTGCCAGCTCCACCGGCTGCTGACGGACCACAACAATTATTAGATAACTCTGACTGATTATGGATTTGTAGATTGTAGCTGTTATGTTTTAACTGATTGGACCCTAGGGAGAGCAGAACTGCAGGAACAAGTCCATGCAGTTTTCCTGGCAACATTTTCAGAATTTACCTACCAGGATTTCCTTCCTAAGCCCGAGAGAATGACCAAAGTCACCCGTGTGGCATTCATACCTATGGCTGAACAAGAACTTATAGCCTCCAATCTAGCACTTTTAACCAAATTGGGTCTTCTTCTTACGGATAAAAGATAAAGACACTGGTGAGCGATATAAAACATTTCCCTGCATAGCTGCCAATACTTCCATATTGATTTGAACTGTGTAGAACATATGTTGTTTATCTTGGCTGAGGTAGGCCCTCTATTTAAAACATATGTTGAATATAAGCAATACAGAATATAAGTTTAACTGATTTAGGAAAGATGAGTGACTGCAAAAGAGCCTGTTCTGATTCATAGTTTTCTGTGTTGCTCTCCCTTTTTCAAATACCAAACAATTCTGCTTCACTGTGATTTCTTTTTATATAATTTAAAATAAACGCCTCCACCATAGTCATCACACCTGTATATTCTTCATAGTGTTCCGTATCCACAGTATTTAACATAGTATTCTAGTAGGATATATACCAAATTAATATTTAGATCAAATACAGGATTAAAAATTGTGGTGTTTTCCCTCCTCAAATCATACTGCAGATTTGTGTCCAAATCTTTATAATTCTCACAACTTCACTGGCTGTGGCCCGGTACCAGGCTGTGGCCCATTTGGAACCAGGCTGCACAAGCAGCAGGCAAGTGTGAAGCTCCACTTGTACAAGTGGTGGGTGCACATGCTTATGTGCGAAGCTCTGTGCTTGCCCCCCACTTTCATGGAATCATACCCTCTACCCAGGGCTGGATTTAGATGAAAAGAGGCCCTAGGCTATACCACTTATGAGGCCCTTTCACCTCCCATTTTTTTCGGTTCAGTGTTTTAGTGTTCACTGTTTTTAGAATAGTGTAATTTTAATTTTGCTAACAATTTGAATGTAGGCCCCTCTTGATCTTGAGGCCCTAGGCTGAAGCCTAGTTAGCCTATAGGAAAATCCGGCCCTGTCTCTACCCTCCCCCACCCCGGCCACTGGGCCACAAAGCTGGAAAGGTTGGGGACCGCTGATCTAGTATCTCTTAGCAGATTTTTAAAGTTTCAAACTTTTTTTTATGTGACGAATCAACTTCACCGAAACAAATTTTGTGCCCAGGATATGGATATTTATTGAATACAATGAATCATAGAATAGATATAGAGGAACGTCAAGTAAATTTCCATAGTTCATATGACAGATGGTTTAACTGAATCTACATAGTGACTCCCGCACTCCTTCAGTTTTGGAAGGAGTGGGAATCCTCTAAATTTAATTTAATTTCTTTAATTTCAACCATAATAACATAAGGGTTATCAATAGATTCAAACTCAATGTAATTTGCTCTAATTTTGATTGTAGGAAATATGACTTCTGCAATAGAGTAGTAAATGTCTGGAACACTCTACCTGATCCTGTTGTTAGTCTCGCTAATCCCCATACCTTTTACCTTAAACTGTCTACCATGGACCTTTCATGTGTCTTAAGAGGTCCCAAAGGGAGTGTGCATAAGTGCACCAACATGCCTACCATCCATGTCCTACTGTCCCCATTTATATGTAATCATTCTATGTGTTTGTGGCTATATTTTGCCTATTTATATCTTTTTATTTGTGCCAATTTTTTTCATGGGTCCATGTCTATGTCTGTACTGTTACTTGTTTCTTTGTACTTGTTGACAAACAAAAAACAAACAAAAAACAAACAAACAAACAAATAAATTTCCTGGACCACACTTCCCCCTTTTATTCAGACAAAGCAGTGTCTCAATGGCTTAGCTTGATACAGTTCCAGCTCCTCTGTGTTGAGGTTAGCATTTGACATCGATAGTATGTGTACGGGAACAAATTTGCCCCTTGCTTTGCAACACTAAAGCTGAGCAATACATCCTTATATTATGAAGCAGTTATACTATTCTTCACTCACAGAAGAAATCAAGAACCTTGGGAGGAACTGGATGGTAGTTTACAGGTAATCCTCGACTTACAACAGTTTGTTTAGTGACCATTCAAAGTTACAATACTAAAAGAAGTTATAATACTGAAAGAAGTGACTTGTGACCATTTTATGATCATTGCAGCATTCCCATGGTTACATGATTTACATTTGGATGCTTGAAAACTGATTCACATTTATGACGGTTGCAGTGTCCTGGGGTCACCTTTGTGACCTTCTGAGAAGCAAAATCCATGGGGAAGGCCAGATTCACTTAACCATGTCACTAACTTAGCCACTGCAGCGATTCTCTTAACACATGTGGCAAGAAAGTCCATAAAATTGGGCAAAGCTCACTTAGCAACATAAATTTTGGGCTCAGTTGTGGTTTTAAGTCGAGGACTATCTGTAGTTGGATGTTTTGCTGATCTACTCTAAGGATTCTGTTATCCACACCTAACAAATTTAGGCAGATCTTCAGGGATTTCACAGATACAGCCTTAAGCTGAGATCAAGAATTGTGCCTTTGATCTGCTTGCCTTGAATACTTTGGATTACCCTATTTCCTTTAAATAGATTATGACCAGGGGTGTGATTGCAAAATTTTAGCAACTGGTTTGCTGCCCGGTTGCTCCTGCACCATGGCAGGGCGGGGGGGGGGGCGTTTTTGCCCTCTCCAGGCTCCGGAGGCTTTCCTCGAGCCTTCAGGAGGGCAACAATGGCCTCCCTCGGACACTGGAGGCTGTAAATGGGCCCGTTTCTGGACTTCTGGTACTTCCATTTTTCGTCCTCCCCAGACTCCAGGGGCTTTCCTTGAGCCTCCATGAGGGTGAAAATGGGTCCCCTGGGCTGCAGAGGCCAGAAACGGACCCATTTCTGGACTTCCGGTACTTCCGGTAGGCCTGTTTTTCGCCCTCCCCAGGCTCTAGAGGCTTTCCTCAAGTCTCCAGGAGGGCAAAAACAGCCTCCTCTGTGTCTGGAGGCCCTCTGGAGGCCGGAAACGAGCCCATTTGGAGATTTACGGTACTTCCAGTAGGCCCTTTTTTACCCTCCCAGAGCCTCCATGCGGGCACTGCACTTACCTGGCATCCAAAACGGGCCACGTGGAAACTCCTGGGAGGGGCGGGGCAGGGTGGGCAGGGTCAGCCAGTCCTTGCAGCTACTGGTTCATTGAACCAGATTAAAATTAACATCTGGTTCGCCCAAACTGGTCCGAACTGGCTGAATCCCACCCCTGATTATGACAGTGACACCTGCAATCACATTAACTGGAGCATGCATTTCCCATTTTCATTTTCATTTCAAGTTTCTTCCTAATATGCTGCATATAGGATATTGCTAACTTGACTTAAAAAGAGAGGGTTTTCCTTGAGGTAAAAAGGATTTTTCTTTAGGTAGACTTCCAGAATTCATGACAGATTTTTTGGAAGGTGCCATCTCAATTATTAGGCAGTAGGCATTACTTGATGTCAGTCCATGGCCCGTTGAAAGAAGAACAGAGGGGACATCAGCATTTGGAGGCATACCTGTTACCTTCATTGTTATGAAAATTACTAGCAAGACACAACTTTGAACTTTTTCCTATGATTGAGTTAACTTATAAGTTAGTTGATGCCTCAATTCATTGTCTGACTATGTATAGTAACTATATATAGTTACCATTCATTACTCATTACTGTTATTAAATACGTTCTCAACTTTATCCATTCCTATTTCCCCCCCCCTCCAAAAAATTGGAAATTTTTACCACCCTTAAGGAGCAACTGAACCAAACCTATTACGAGTACTCTGCTACTACCATTTCCAGGAAGGTTTTCCCATTGCTTTTAAGGATAAAGCAATGCTTCTAACCACCTTTCTAACCACCTTTCTCCTAAGAAGAGTACCATTTCCTGCAGTTTCAAGGATCAATCTGGTGATTTCTACCAACAGTGAAAATATATCAAGTCTTCTACGATTTGGGATCTCTCTCCCTCCCCCCTCTCCTTTCCTCCCTCTTTATTATTATTCAGTAGAAATGTTATCCAAACATGGGAGATCAAGGGAAGCTCAAATGTTAGTTGACAGTTCTGACTCTGAGGGTGAGGTGTGGATATAAGATATTGGCAAATTGATAAAGGAAGACTGGGTGGGGAAGGAGAAAGAGATTAAGAGAGAGAGAGACCCAGGGGTGAAATGCTCCTGGCTGAACCGTTAGCGATAGAGGCTGGTGGTTCGGAGAACCGATAGCGATGGTGGTGCGAGGCTCCGCCCACTGCCCGGTCGTTGTTACTGGTTAAAACCTGTTTTTACCCTCTGCACATGCGCAGAAGGGTTTGCACATGCACAGAGGGTCTAAGCGTGCATGTGATGCACGGTGTGTGCACTTCCGAACCAGTTGGGAAGATAAACAGATTTCATCCCTGGGTCTCTCTCTCTCTTAATCTCTTTCTATGAGGAGATCTATGAATTTGAGGGACAAATTTCAGGACAAAGGAAACACACACTTATTCTAGGTGTATGGCATTTTATACTGACAGAATTTTAAAACAATACATATCTTAATACAGTTGAAGCTTTAACAGATCGTTGTGCCAAAGTAATCTTTTCTCAGACCAACACACACCAACAGATATTCCTGAGAATATATAGATAACTTAATCTACTTGATTTAGTTTGGTATCCATAGTGATAAACATGAATTGTTAATTTCATATAGCCCATAGCAGACACACTCTGAATGATTATGGTGTTTGCAGTATATATCAGTTACAAATAGCATTATAGCAGCCATTCCTCAAGACTGACAACAGTTTCGAATTAGAAACTGATAGGCCTCACCTGCTCATGAGTTCACCCGCAGGTCACTTTCTTGTCACTTTCAGCTAGACCCCCATTAAAATGACATCTGTGTTCATAAAGAGGTTGAGAAGAGACAGAGTGGTTGAAATTGGGGAGGAATAAGAATAAGGTGTCACCAATTCAGATAATGTAGTGTTCAACTTTGGCCTTTCACATACCTTGGTGTTTCTGCCACTTGACTCTACTTCCAAATACAAGATTGGGTGCTGTAAAAAGGTCATCACTTTTCCTCTATATTGTTATCTAGAAGGAATTTGATTTTGTGTTGTGCAGTTCTCATCCACAGGAAGTAACTATTACAGAAAGATACTTATGTAAATATCTTTAACTTAGACTGCAGAAAAAACAATTGCTGCCAACCTGCCTTCCATTGAGGATCTGTATACTGCACAAGCCAAAAAGAGGGCTGTGAACAGACCCTCACATCCTGGACATAAATTGTTTCAACTTCGACGCTATAGAGCACTGCACATCAGAACAGACACAAGAACAGTTTTTCCCTGAATGCCATCACTCTGCTTAACAACTGATTCCCACAACATTGTCAAATAATTTACTAAGACTGTGTTACTATTATTCTTCCCTTCCTTACTAGTATCTATCTCTTCCCACTTACTACTATAACTATGTTGCTTGTATCTTTCAATTTATATTGTTTTTATTTGTTTCCTAGTACGATTTGATCGCTTATTAGTAACCTTGACTATCACTAAGTGTTGTATCTTTTTATTCTTGATGAGTTTATTTTATTCTCCTTATGTACCCTGAGAGCATATACACCAAATTCCTTGTGTGACAATCACACTTGGCCAATAAAGAATTCTATTCTATTCTAGACTAGATGTACTGTCAGAAAGGTCCACCTTCCCTTAAGATCTCAGAGAAGAGAGAGATGGTGCAGTAGTTATTATGGTTGGTCATAGAGTCAGCCAAATATTTAGACTGGATTTGGCATTTTTGTCAACCTCTTGTGTCCTTACCAAGGACCTGGGATAGGCAAAATGTTGTTGTTTGATGTTGTTAAAGCATATGTTGTTCCAATAAAGTTGCCTTTTGCAATTGACTGATGGTAGTTTTGTTATGATTATTTATATGCCATTTGACTTCCAGCAATACTGGGCAGTGTTACATAATGTGATGTCCCTATGTATTCCATACCCCCTTTTTGGAGGAAAGGATATTTTCAGTTACACTGACTACCTATATAAAGGCCTATATGACTAGTTTCAGGATATACCTTTCTACACCATTGAGCACCAGGATGTGAGTAGGTCCTAAAACTTATCCACTGTGTATAATCATCTAAACTGTATTGATCAGTGACTTCAATTTCATGTAGAACGTTTGAACCCCAAAAAATAACTTCTGGCTACCCATATTTGAAGAAAGGATGAAACTAATCACGTGGTGCCTCTAATTGGTCAATGTGGGTCAAATTAGGAGATCGCCAACAGCAGCTCTTGGACTGTATTTGGTTCTTAAAATGATTTGAACTGATTTGCGCATGGACCCTTGCTAAATGTTAGTGCAATGTGAAGAATGTCTACAAATTAAATAATAATAATAATAATAATAATAATAATTTTATTTCTATACCGCCCTTCTCCAAAGGACTCAGGGCAGTTTACAGCCTATTAAAAGCACAAAAAACAGACATCAATTAAAAATAATTAAAATTATTAAATAATTTCAGCTCAAATTTAAAACTCAAAAGTTAAAACACCCAATTTAAAATCATTACATTGATAGCTCGGCCTGGCGGAACAGTACGGTCTTGAGGGCACAGCGAAATACACGGAGGTCGGAGATGATAAAGAAAAAAGAAATATCCAAGAATGTTCACAGCAAGGACCTAGCTCTTGCTAGATTCACTGAGTTCTAAAGCTAGTTCTAGGCTAAATGTGAATCATTTAAAAGTGTTCAGATTGAAATCAAGGCATCACCAGGCAAGATAACATTGCTTTCAATTAATATCTACAGTACTAAAGTAGACATGATAAATAGAGATGACAATGAGCCTTTGAATGAATTTTGGAATGTAGTACCTTAACAATGTCAACAGAGCAGGCAACATTTGCTAGGAACTTCAGAAAGAAGCCCCTCAATTTCTTTCTATGTTAAATTAAAAATTGAATAGAGGGAACTTGTCTTCTGCCTGGACTATATTTCATGATGTTCTCCCCCCCTCCCCCGACCCAGCTCTCTTTGCTCTAGAAAATCTACTTCCCTGCATTTTCTTCTCTTGAACAAAGGATCTCGACAATAGTTTTTTGAACAGTAATCTCAGAAACCTGGCCGGTGCGAACAATTGATGGTAATTGACTCCAACTGGTTGTACATATATAATTTTTGGGAGGTTGTGACTAAAAAAAAAAAATACAATTAAGAAGAGAGGTGACACCACAGAGGGTTGGGAGAAAAGAACTAAACCGAGAGACAATATGGCTTTTTTCCCAAACAGCAACCATTGAAATGAACTTTGGTTAAATAAAAATTATATTACTGCCCAACTTTCTCATCTTTTCTGTTCCCTTATTCCATGGCTATGGTAATCTATATCAGAATAACAGAGTTGAAAGGGGCCTTGGAGATCTTCTAATCCAACCCCTGCTAAAGCAAGAGACCCTATATCATGGTAAGGAGAAGTTCTGCCAATCATTCTAATAAAATTTCATCTTCAGATTGTAAGAAAGGTTTACATGCCATGCACCTATCACTGCATAACCAGCAACAATTTTTTTGAACAATTAGGTAAACTACCATTTTTCTACTGTGTTTTGATACTCCTCTATATCCCCAATATTTTCATTTTTTGATTTTTTTTTTGCAATTAAAAGAAAGGGTTCTCAGAATAAGAATACAATTTTTGATATTGACAGAAAACCTCGTGAAAATAAAGACGCTATAGGGCACTGCACACCAAAACAACTAGATACAAGGACAGTTTTTTCCCAAATGCCATCACTCCGCTTAAGAAACTAATTCCCACAACACTGTCAAATAATTTACTAAGACTGTATTACTATTATTCTTCTCTTCTTTACTAGTATCTATCTCTTCCCACTTATGACTATAACCATGTTGCTTGTATCTTTCAATTATATTGTTTTTATTTGTTTCCTAGTACAATTTGTAGCTTATTAGTAACCTTGACTATCACTAAGTGTTGTATTTTTTTATTCTTGATGAGTTTATTTTATTCTCCTTATGTACCCTGAGAGCATATACACCAAAGACAAATTCCTTGTGTGTCCAATCACACTTGGCCAATAAAGAATTCTATTCTATTCTATTCTATTCTATTCTATTCTATTCTATTCTATTCTATTCTATTCTATTCTATTCTATTCTATTCTATTCTATTCTATTCTAAAAAGTTGCTGAAAATTTCTGGTCAACCTTATTCAAGATCCCCTCCCTCCCTCCAAATACTTTTTTCACCAGTTTGAAGACCCTTTTTCCTTCAAAGTAAAAAGTGAGCATACCGGAGTCAACAGTTTTAAAAATGATTTGGGTATCGATCACTTTTAATCTTCTTTTCTGAACAACTGGAAGATCTATTATCCCTTGAATCAGCCAAGGGAGAGAGAAAACGGGTCTGTTCTTTAACCTGCCCCAATTCACTTGGACATATTTTATATCTCTAGGGATTCAACCACAAGTCCATTAGTGCATCAGCGGCCGTCAGGTCAAATCAATTGTCCATCTTATAGACAGGGTAGCCATCATTTACTGTAATGCTCTGCCGTCATGGTAAAGGAGAGGAGAGGTTAAAAGCAGATTACAATGAGGATCTCTCATCTATCTTTTAGTATATGGGTAAGCCCTAAACAGTGCTTAAGGAAGTGAACATGTAATTGTGTACCCTCAATAAGCAGAACATGATGCCAGAGGTGACAAAACAAGACATTTTGTTGTTTTCCCGAAATATGCTTAAGCAAAGAGTCAGAAATTATATATCCAGCTTCTTCCAAAACAATAATAACTCACACTGAGATAATTTAAGACCAGGGCAGTAAATTCCTATGATTGCTACAGAATACTTACAAAACACTTATATTATGGACTATGTAAGTGTTTTGGAACCTATATATGTGTGCAAGAGAGAAAAAGTTGGGGGGTGGTGAGAGAAAAGGGAGAGATGAGAGAAAAAGAAATTATATTTAGTATCCCAACCAGGGGTGTTATTCAACATGTTCTGACAGATTCTGGAGAATCGGTAGCAGAAATTTTGAGTAGTTCGGAGAACCGGCAAATACCACCTCTGGTTGGCCACAAAGTGGGGTGGGAATGGAGATTTTGCAATATCCTTCCCCTGGAGTCGGGAGGGAATGGAGATTTTGCGGTATCCTTCCCCTGCCACGTCCACCAAGCCTAGCCCACCAGGTCATACCACACCCACCAAGCCACACCCACAGAACTGGTAGCAAAAACTTGAATTCCACCACTGATCCCTAAATCTCTGCATTATATTCTGCCTAAGAGTTTTTGTGCATTTTGCGGTCACATGATATATGACATAATAATATAATACCCTTTTTTAAATCTATAGTTTGACATGGGACTCTGGAGTCACACTGAAGGGATGATACTAAGCCCCATTTATACAGAGAGTCCTGGTGATGCTGTATAAGATACGAATCCTATCCAGGATTGTCTATTGCTGACATGGTACTTCAAAGCCTGGTCCCTTTTTTTTTGTGGGGTCATTTATATGTCTTCCTATGACTGGGCGTACAGTGACCCATTTGGCTTTCCATTTGGAATCAATGTTAAAGTTATTGGGCAGATGTTGCATAAGTGCAATGGAGGATTCCTGGAGTTGAGTCTTCCTGCTAATAAATGAAGAAGGTCGGCAGGAGTGAGTAGTGACACGTCATAACTAGCTGTGAGCTAAGGGCATATACTGCTCCAGTATTTGATTTTTTTAAAAAAATGTAAACGATGCTGCACTTCAGTTGATAGATGGTATTTGAACATAGACCTTTTTAACATTTATATTTTATTGTGTTCTACTAATGTAGATGAAATGTTAATGTATATATTGCTAATCCATGCATCATATGCCACACACTAAGTAAATAACACTTTTTAAATAACATTTTCAGTATATTTTGAGGTTTTGGCATTCCATTGTGAGATCATATCCTCTATTTTGTTTTGATGGGGATGTTCAGAGGCCACTGGAATTGGGCAGCTAATTAATTAAATAAATAAATAAAAATACATACATACATACATACATACATACATACATAAAGAAATAAAGGATTGGTTGATTTAAATGGTCAGAGGTCATAGCTCACCTTCCATCTTTCCAGAGGACCACAGGGGACCTTAAGTTGGCCAGGTGATTTTCAGTGGAAATGGGGAGATAATTTTTGTCCTACCCTGCCTCCTAGCTCCTGATTATGTATCAGGCTATTCATTCAGCCACTTTCCAGTTCAGAAATAAAAGCAAAAATGTTTGTATTCGACCCTGAAAAGTGCAAGGATCTAAAAGGGGTAACAAAAGTTTATTGCCATAGCAACTAGAAGTTGTTGGGTTTTTTTTTTCAGTTTTCAACACATTTGTTTATATATTTAAACAAAGGCCTTTCCCTTACATAATTTCCCTTCAAAGTATCTCTGGAAATTTGTTAAAACAATGGGTTTATGGGCATAAAATGAGGTAATGAGACGAGCAATGAACTCTTTTCAAGGGCCCTGTGACTGGTATTAAAATATTCAGTTTAAAGTCTATCAGCGTCAGCGGAATAATAAAATCTCAACGTGAGGAGAAACAGAAAGGTACTTGTGAAAAAAAAAGAAACACAATTGTTGATAGGACTCCTATGTTGCAGATAAATGAAGTACCAGTATGTTATCTTCAGAAGCCTGTCTATTTTAACCTTTTTCACTGATTAATTTTTAAATTTTAATTTTCCATCATTCATTTTTGGTGATGAGGAACGAGTCCTATCATTTGGTTCTCATGCAGAGCGGCTGCAATTTTTCTTCTTTCTAAAGTTCTTTTCATTCAACTTGATGGAAATATTTGATTCTTCCCCCACTCCAAGGAAGGAACATTTAGTGAAATGCTCGTGGGTGAACTCACTTGACTGCATGCAAGAATCTCTCCATCTCTCTGCTGCCTCCTTGGCTTCCTGTTATCTAATTAAATTATGAAATAATTTCTCTCACAAGACCTTTTCAGGTTAAGAGCATAGATACACTCACTCTCTCTCTCTCACACACACAAATAGTCCCTTCGTGTGCTAAGAAGAGGGGGAACTTAAAACATTACCAAAATAGACTGCAAACGAGGCAGAAAAATGGTTGTTGTGAGAGATTCTGGCAGTCCTCATTTAGTGACTGAAATTAGGATTGGCAACTTGGTCACTAAGGGAAATGGCCATTAGGAGAAATCATGATTATGCTTATGATCTTGTTTCAATTTTCTATTACTTGCAGACCGGCAAAGGTCAGAAATGTGAGGACTGATTGTAAAAGTTACTTTTTCATCATCTTGTGATGATAACCATGAATGGTCATTAAACGAGATAATCACCAAATAAGGACTACACGTACTCCAATTTGACATGAATTCCTTGCATGGTCATCACAGCCCTCCACCTAGAGATGCTCATGAGCTCTTTGTTATCTCTATTTGATTCTCCCAGACTCCATACCTAACCTTATTTTACCTTATTCTTTTTATTTAAAAAAAACAGAAATCAGTATGCTGCAAAACAGATATCAGAGACACCACCAAGGCATTCATAGCCAGACTGGAGGCAATGATGAGCTGCTCAAAGTCTGAGCTTGACCTCCTCCCCCACTAAGAAAAGTAGACTGGTTGACAGTCATCATTTGGGGAAGTGCTAGGTCTTTAATTTACCTTCTGATAAATGGATATTATATGACCCAACATGTCTGTTCTGACAATTTGGTGGGGTTCCAAGCTTAGGCCTTCCAATGACCTTATTTTTGCTTTTTAGTCATTTTCTTAAATGTACAAAATTTCACAAGATTTGTCTGGCAAATATTTCTCTTGCATGGGCCTGCTTATGTACTTAGCGCTTAGTGTTTAAGAGTCTGCTCAACGTTTTATTCCTTAGAACTGTGCTTGGCCAGACAAAAGGATGGTGTTATCTCACTTGTGGATTTAAATTATGGATTTTAGCTTAAAGAACTTTTGGTTGGCCCTGTTACTTCCACCTCTAGAAGGTGGAAGAATTATTTCAGTATAGTCGGAGCCATATTAGTTTATGGTGGCAAAAAAGAAATCAAGAGTTTATTAGAAAAAGAGTTTTTCTGGCTAAGAAATTTGATTAAAGGACTAAGCTTTCATGAACTGCAGCTTACTCCAAATGCATAGAGTGGCCAGATCAACTGTAAAGAATTTAAGAATTTCTTTAATAAGAATTAAATTGGGTAGAGAGGGAAATTGATTATGGGTTGATTATGCAGATGCAGGTTGAGAGAGATTACAAGTGCTTTATTTGTTAGCAATTTTAAAGGGTTAAAATCCATTGTGTTTGTTGAGACCTGAGGTTGCCTGAAATCTTTTGAAGTAAGTGAATTCAGCAATCTTTTGCTCAGTAACATTGTTAAAATTTAGATTTCCCAAAACAGTAGGTCTCTCTATAAGATCTGACAGAGTTTTCTGGAAGGTTGAAATGATATTGTTTTAAGGTTGATGTCAAACGTCTGTCCCTTAATTCTTCCGTGCAATTCTTCCATTTGTCTAGTTTGTCCTATATCAGAATCCTAAGGGCAATTCTGGCAGATGATTACAAATACCACATTAGAGAAAGTACATCTGTAATCTTACAGTATGTGCGAAATTCTTGGGGCTAATATAGTGCTATTGGAGTAAATATATGGTTAAAATAGTCATCCGACTGTATTACCAAGTTTATATCATTGTCCTATTGTTTCTTGTTGCTTATAAAAATTTGTTTTAGGTTGGGTGGTTGTTTGTATGCAAGTATGGGCCTGCCACCTAGTGACTGAGAATGTATAGTGTCATTTTCCAGTATGGGCTGTAGCTTACTCATACAGTAATACACTTGAGTGGTTTGAATAGTGAGATGTTGATGGTAACCATGGATGGTCTGTGGCTTGGTTATGTAGTTTAAACTTCCTGGGAATTGATCTAGTTGTATTGATTTGTCTATTGATCTCATTGGATGGGTAGCTCACCTAAATGCCTGATTTAATTCCATGACTTGAGCATCTCTGGCGAGAACAAATGCAACTGTAACACAGAAGTTGCCTATAGATAATAGTTTCATTGGTGGGTTTTGGTTGGAAGCTTGAAGTATTTATCTAGAAACTGCAATTTGGATAAAGTGATGTCAATGTACGCTATGTATCCACTGTATAGTTTCACAGCAACATCAAGGAAGAAGTTCTTGTAGAAAGGTCTACCTGAGATTGATGATGGAGTAGAAGTTTATTTTACTCATTTATTTATTAATCAAATTTATATAAGAGTTGTTGAAGTCATGATGGAATTTGATGAGAGGTTCATGAGCCCTTATGATAAAAATATGATCAGTGACTCTCAAGTAAAGGAGGGGCTTCAGTAAGTAAGAATTGTTTAAGATCATCCATGAAGCTTTGGACATATTGAGGAGCCATGCCTCTGGTGGTGCCACATATTTGCAAGTGTGTATTGCCAAAGATGAAATAATTATCAGTGAGGACAAAATCACAGAGTCTAGTGGGAAGTATACTTTTTTGCATCAATGATAATGTCCTTGATGGCTTTAAATCTATGTTTCTGGGACATCATATAGTACATCTACAGTGGCTAAAATGATGTTGTTAAGGAGATTGCCTATGGATTTGTTAGGATATTGTTAGGAAATCTGTGATATCTCTTATAAAGCTGGGAGTGCTGGTGGCATAAGGTATGAGTACAGAATCTGTGAAACCTCATATTCCATTAGTTCTAATGCTTGAGACATAATTTTCTATTTACATAAAAACACCAAGGCAGGGTAAATATTTACATGCAACTAGATAGAACAACCAAAATTTGAAGTTTGGTTTTGGGAATGAAAAACTTAGGGCTCTATGTTCAAAATGTGAAAAGAGCCAAATGAGAAACCACAAATGGAATATTTTGCACAAATGCTTATTGATCATCATTCCAGCAATTTTGCAGAGTGATTCATTTTTATTCTATCTCTTCTAGGGCACATATTTGTATTACCATCTAATCCATTTCAAGTTCCTTGAAATCCTGTACTAACCTACAAGTTGATATTTCCCAAGTATACCATAATGAATTTGGCTCAGGACTGTCACTTTCCAGGATAATGGGAGTGCTCTAACAGTAATCGGGTCCATCATAAAATTTCATAAACTTCCCTCTGGAGCTGATATAACTTACTATGATATTAATGTTCCATCTTCAATAAATCCACATTGAGTTAGTAACTATTTACAGGATTAAATGCTTAAGTGCTTTTAGGTTCATACCTATGGTCCACTAAAGTTGTTGAAGCTTATAAGAACTTGGAAAGAAGTCAAACATTTAAATTAAGATCCTCTTCTCAAGTGATAATGACAAATTATGGTATGATGTTCGTTGAAGAGATGACAGTAATAGATCTCATAGATTAATGCCCACTCTGACTATATTACAACCCAAACTAATTGCAAATAGCAGCAGTTAAGAAGTTAAGATACCATATGTCAAGTATCTTCCATCACTGTTAGACTTTATATTGCTTCCTGGGCTAGGTAGATGTAATTAGGGTGAGAGGGTTGAAGAAGGGGAACTGTATTGTAATAACTATTACTGTAACAAATGGCCATTCTGTAAAAAAAAATAATCTTCCTTCCAGCTGTGAAATTTAATGGCTGTTGTTAATTTTTCGTGTGCAAATATACTTTTCCATGTAATGAAAAAAAGTTCTCCCTTGCTTGCTAGTATCTGTTCAGACATCATATACATATAATAAATATAATGAACATGCAAACTAGGTTCCCACACCTTGTTAAGACAAAGTATGGTTTCTGGCTTGTGTTTTAGAACAATCTATAGTCTCGGCTCCTATGTTCAATGAATATAGAAGATATGTTAACCAGTTGTTTTGGAACTATTTTAGCTTGTTTTTTCCCAATCATGAAAATTATTTCTTAAAATAAGAAACATTATTATTATAAATGTATAAATGTTTATAATATATTATAAACATTATTATTATTATTAAAAACATTTAATAATTGTTTTACCATGATACTCCCTCATCCATGAGCATCACTTACTTAAAAATTTATTGGGCCTACCATTATATTCCAATTTGAACTTCCTCTGGAAATTCTTGACTTCATCTACAATCTTCAGAAACTTACTACTCATTTATTCAGCTGTTTGGGCTTTTGGAAACATCTGGAGATTCTCAAATGATTCGGGAGAAAGGCAGATTTAACCTCAACAATTCTGAAAATCTGGTATTTAAACTCTATGTTTAAATATGAGCTGCACCAGTTTTGAAATCTGCTCCTGAGTGATTTTCAGAGACTGGCTTCCTTCAGAGTTCATTGCAATCAGCAAAGGAAATTCAGATGGCAAACTTTATGATTTAGAACATGCCTCACTGCCACTAACGATTTAAAAAGAGATTTAAAAACAGAAAATCTTCTGATGGCCCGATTCTTCACTATTGTGGTTTGGACTGCAGATCTAGTCATTCTGAAGCTTTATTTCAAACTTTTAATGCATAATCAAGTCAATGAGACCATCAAATGTCTGCTGAAGGCAGGGCAAATACATTGGGATGGCAACTTCCAGGAATCTGGAGTGGCAGTCCCAAAATATTTATAGTGTATTAAATTTGGGGAAGCTAGCCTGTGATATTGGGGAGAAATTCTGTTTAACAGCAAACTGGGCTAGAACTTGAATAGCTTTAGTAAGCTATGGGGAATGGATTTGTTCATCATGAGATCTGTATAATACATTTTATCATGTCAGAAGCTCTTGGCATAAATGGTAAGAGCTACTGCAGCTCAGGAACATCTTTAGGTATATCCATATTACCTTTTAACCTGCTCTTGTCCTATCCTCATCCCATCTTAACTTTAAGTCAGTTTAAGAAAATCCTGCCTGGCAAATTGGCAACAGCTTGCTAAGTACTTAGTCCAGACTATAAGCTACCACAATTCCCATTGTCCTCTCACCTGTCTCTTCCAAGAAAAATGATTGATAATTACTTTCCTTCTTGTAAATGGATTGCTACAGAGAGAGATTCAGAAAGAGAGAGAAAGGGAGAGACAGACAGACAGACAACAAACAACAGACACTCAGGCACACGTATCATACCTGACGTATGTATTGTTTTCACTCTTGCTGTCTTTCTCACACACAGAATGACATGAGGTTTTGAAATAGCAATCTTATTTATGTTAAGTGCACATCTTAATTGCAGTGCTATTCAGCAATGATGGTAAGAGAGAATGTAGAACTTAATAGTATGCATCATAAGCAATTGCTCAGTTGAAGATGCAGTCCAATGAACGGTTGAGATTAACCGGTGCCAGTTTGATATGGAATAGGAACATTTGAGGCAGTGGAAAGGAAAAATGAAGCAGAGCCGAGAAACATACTGTGAGATTCCTTTGATGGAGAGCAAGGGATTAACAGGGTGACATCATTTGTTTCTTCCCCTCAGCAATGGATGCCAGCCGGTTCTGGCAGTGGAGCAATTGAGCAGTATGGATAAACCTACCATCATAATGCTTTTCTGTTCTTAAGATCTCACATAATGTATTTAGATTTTACAACTTAACCATGTTAACAATAAGAAAAATAACATTATTTCTCTTGAATTACTTTGAAGTTGCAAATAAACCAGGGACATATTTGGCATGTGCAATTGATCAATCGATCAATCAATTAATCAACAGAATGATTTTAATAGTAAAAAGGGTAATACTGTATTATAATATTCTACTAATATGATTCTAATTTGTATGAAGAAGGATATCCCATTGGAAAAAAAATAGATGCATATCCGAGAAAACAAAATGTACTGAGGATTAGAGAAGAACATTGAAAAATTATGAATGGGCTATAATGATAAGGGAAGTTTCAGAAGCAATTAAAAAGAATAGCCAGGAAAGGGGAACAGGCCAGGTACACTATTAAGGCTGTACTACAAACGTTTTGAGGATGAACTTTTACAATGTTTACAAAATAACATTCTAATTCTAATTCTAATTCTAACATCTAATGCTATTTGACAAGTGGAAAAATGCCAGAAACCTGGAAAGAACTAATATAATACTTGGTATTATTCTTTTGGGACACGGTGGCTCAGTGATTAAGATGCTGAGCTTGTCAATTGAAAGGTCGGCACTTCAGTGGTTTGAATCCCTAGTGCCGCATAATGGGATGAGCTCCCGTTACTTGTCCCAGCTTTTGCCAACGTAGCAGTTTGAAAGCACATAAAAAATGCAAGTAGAAAAATAGGGACCAACTTTGGTGGGAAGGTAACAGCGTTCCGTGCGCCTTTGGCATTTAGTCATGCCAACCACATGACCATGGAGATGTCTTTGGACAGCGCTGGCTCTTCGGCTTTGAAACAGAGATGAGCACAGCCCCCTAGAGTTGGGAACGACTAGCACGTATGTGCAAGGGGAACCTTTACCTTTACCTTTATTATTCTTTTGCTTAAGGCTTTGGAAGATATAAATTTTGGGAAGAATTTTATAAAATCAATAACATTAATTTATACTTCACAGGTGGCACAAATAATTTTCATGGAGTGTTAACCAAACTATGTGAGATTCAAAAAAGTACAAGACAATGTTTCCATTGTCTCCTCTTTTGTTTCTTTTAGTTCTTCATATATTAAATGAGGTTATTAGAAAAGATGAGTGGATCATTGGGATAAAGATTTTAAAAAGTCATATAAGTTAAGAGTTTTTGAAGATGATTTGATTTTGGATGACACCTTAATAAGAGTTCAGTTTCTGATGAGTAAATTAAAAAAAAAATGGGACCTTGGCAGGTTTCAAGATTAATAAACAGAATACAGAGATTGTCCTAAAGGTGTTTTTTCAAGAGGCAACTGGACTTTCTGCTTTTTCTTTGAAGACATTTTAGCTCTCATCCAAGAAGCTTCTTCAGGGCTGAAGAAATTTCTTGGATGAGAAGCGAAATGTCTTTAAAAAAAAACACCAGAAAGTCCAGTTGCCTCTTGAAAAAGCACCTTTGGGCCAACCATGATTTGAATGACTGAGAATCTCCATAGGAAGAATACAAAGAAGTTAGCAAAAAATATGAAGACACAAGATCGAACAGAATTGCTGAATAAAATGGGCTTTAAGACTGAGAAGAAAGAGAAGAACATGGGTATAACTATGATAAATATGAATTGACATGGAATGAAATTAAAAAAGATGTGTCAAGATGGGATGAATTATAATGTCATTGCTAGGTAGACTTTCTGTGATTAGGATGAATGTTTTACCTAGAATTCTATATATATTTCAGACAATATGTTTTGATGATTGATGTATTGTTTAAACAATGCCTGAGGGACACATGTACATTTATATGGCAAGAGGAAAAAAACCCCACAAGTTAATTTATTAATGAGTTAATAAGGTGCTACAAAATGTGAAGGAAAGAGGAGGATTGGGCCTACCAGATTTGATTTTGTTCCTTGTTGCTTATCTTGGATGAAGTAGACGTTGAAGTGAATGTTGTTATGTAGTAGATGTCATGATCTGAGATTTGAATAGCATGAATATTTATAGTATTGTAGAAAGTTAACACCCAGTCCGCTCTTAGAAGAATGAAATATTTTGAGAAATAGTAAAAAAGGCAGGATAAAATATTTCCCTAAAAGAGAAGTAAAAATATTAAGAGAGACAGAAACTTAGAGCACCAGCTCCTTGCCCCCAGTAGATATTTTGTGCCCATTAAGAAAGACTGGGCCATCCTATCTACAAAACAAAAGACTTTCAGTTCCAGGATGATGGGATTAAGACATGACCCATCAGGACATCATTATCATCATCATCATCATCATCATCATCACCATCATAATTTTATTTCTATACCGCCCTTCTCCTGAAGGACTCAGGGCAGTGTACAGCCTATTAAAAGCACAAAGACAAACATAAATTAAAAATAATTAAAATTATTAAATAATTTTGGCTCAAATATAAAAATATAAAACCCCAAATTTAAAACCCCAAATTTAAAACATCCGGTTAAAATCATTACATTGATAGACCAGCCTGGCAGAACAATAAGGTTTTGAGGGCACAGCAAAATACACAGATAATAGGATTAGCCCACTACCATCTAGCAGCAGAGCTCACTATATCGCAAACTCTCCTAAGGACATTGCATCAGCGTCCAAACTTCAACCAAACTTAGCTCAGACAACCTATAGAACCAGCTATGACCCCCTACAACAGCCAATAGAATACATGCTCTTTCATAGGAACAAGAAGCTCAAATGCAAAGCCAAGAGAAGGTATAAAAGCCCTCACTCTCAACTCCATGTGGTCAGCTGCACCAGAATCATATGTGCTTGGCGGTTCTGCTTCATTAAACCATCTTTCCAATCAGCCCCCAGTCTCCATTTCGTCTCCAGTGCTTTTCTCCTGGGCTGGAACGGAACCAGATGGATATTTCTTCCAAGAGTATGATAAAGCTAAAGTGAATGTAGACTTTAAAAATTATTATGCTAGAATGACTATACAATATGGAATTAATATACACTTAGGTTTTGTCCAAAAATTATTTTGTGATTTTCACAGCAAGAAACATTTATAGAGGAGAAATGATAAGTGAATATAAATGGTTAACTTACCATGATATACTAGAATTATCTCAAGGGAATTGTAAAATGAAATCTACAGATTTGATAACAGACGGATATCCATGTCTATTTTTTTATGTGCATTATCAGAAAGATATAAAGCGGACAAATGATTTTATGGTTTTGAACAAAATAAACTGAGTTTGAAATAGAATTCTGCACTAATGTTGATCATGTTATTGTTAAATGTTTGTGAAATATGAAGCCGAAGAAGGTATGGTATGTATGATAATATATTGGTAAAATCAGCTAAACACTTTGGTTATAATATATAAATGGGAAAATGTGGGTGAAAGGACTGAAATTCATGTTATGTTCTAGCCCTCAAGAGAATTTCTACAAAATCATTGATATTTGTCAAGAGAAATTATCTAAAATATATAAAGGTACTTTGAATCTTCTTTTGTTTGATTAAAGAAAAAAAAACAATATTTGTATTTATGGCTTTCTGGATACTGGTTACTGACTCTTTCCATGAAACAGAAAAGAATGTACTCCTGATTTGATGATTAGAAAGAAACGGATGTTAGAAAAAAGTCAGCTTTTTTTAAAAAAATCATGCAGTAAGAGCCAATATCGTAATTCTATTAATATTTGCTGCAGAAGTCAGAAGCTTCTTTCTATTTCTTTTTGTTCTCTTCTGTACCTTTTCTCCTTCCTTCCTTCCTTCCTTCCTTCCTTCCTTCCTTCCTTCCTTCCTTCCTTCCTTCCTTCCTTCCTTCCTCCCTTCCTCCCTTCCTCCCTTTCTCTCTCCCTCCCTCCCCTCTAGTTTCTGTTAGCTTTATGTTCTTTGTAAAACTATTAATAAAATTTGTATATACAAAGAAACCCCTCACATAATGTGCAAAGAGACCTACTTGTCCTAAACTGTCTTGCTTTCTTAGATTGCTTTGTGAACTGTTCTCAATTCCACAAATCACTTCGGTTTTTTTGGTGTAGGTGACAGTTTTAGGCTACTTTAATGAAACCTCCCCCCCAATCGTTAACCTGCTACTCTTCACTGTTTGGGGTTTCAGGAAATCATAGAAGAATTTAGAATAATAGGGCTTCTAGGAGCGCAGCATATATGGAGGCACCATATCTTTTAAAAGGATAATCATTTATCAATGGATAACCAAGAAAACAAAAAAGGTCATACAACAAATTAAACAGGAGTTCTCGCTTGAGACTCAAATGATCATATTTAGAGACATTATGCAAAAACCAACAACAGTAGCTCTTTGGAGAAGTCCGGATAGATGGAAGGAAGGAGGAGAAAAAGACAACTAAAAGCAGGCTGAATAAATTTGATTACAGAAACAATGGGTCCACCATTGTAAGATTTGAAGAG
Organism: Masticophis lateralis; assembly: GCA_030761175.1. Classification (NCBI taxonomy): domain Eukaryota; kingdom Metazoa; phylum Chordata; class Lepidosauria; order Squamata; family Colubridae; genus Masticophis; species Masticophis lateralis. Next base: position 122,661,136 of record JAUDYJ010000003.1, on the reverse strand, counting down.
CCAATAATGGGACTAGATCACACCAGAAAAAGTCTATCTATATGGCCACTGAAAGTTGGCATCAATTTGTTTGAAAATTGTCAATCAATAAACAACATGTAAATTGATTGTAAAATACAAGAAGAGGCCAGTGGGATGATACCCAGGACTTATTACAGGGAATTGTAATTCTCTGGCTATCATTGGATATCACTAATATTGGTTACACAGAGTTTATTGAAGTAGTAGTACTACATAATCTAGATAACTAATCAGATGTTCTCAGAAAGGTCATAAAGGCTATCATTAAATTACTAAGTGTTCTCATTGTTTATCTGTCTTAGGGACGAAACAAGAGGCAGATCTTTCTGCCCTCTTTCCTAGAAGTATACATCCGGTCACTACTGGAAACAGGATGGAGACCAGATCTGGGTTCTCCATGACTTCTTATGCTTTTTAGAATTGGTGCAGACAGAATGCCCACTTGGCTATTGACTCTACTTTGCAGTAATTAGGTTTTGCAAAGGGGGAAAAGAGCATTAGCTCTATAATGCAAAGTCAATCTTTTGCTTTAACCTCTCCCTTTTCCTGCCCTCAGTGCAATTCAATAAAACTTGAGCATTACAAGGACCAGTGCATGCATGCTACATACTATGCCAGCATTTCTAATTCTGAAGAGACCTTTGGAAAAAAAATGAACATTTGATTTTACAATAATTCCAGCCTGCACAGAAAACAAATGTATTTTAACGGAAATCTGTTTAAGCAAGGAAATCACTAAGGAATTCCTCAAAGAGTTATATATAGCTCCAAATTGACAGACTTCTCAGAGAGCTTCTTTTTTCCTTGTCTGCAGTAATTAAAATGAAAGTTACCCTTTGACTGTTTGCCGTTGGCAAGATGTATTTAGTTTAATCTTCTCCAAATGCTAAAGAGGTTACTACAGTTATGGGGAAGTAGTTACATCTGACAAACAAAAGAGAAAGTCATCTATGAACTTGCTATGAGGTAATATATTGAAGCAGACATGCCAAAATCATTGAAAGGCGAAATTGTGAGGCCATAAAAAGCTAGATTAGGACACTGAAGCTCAGCGAATTGTGGCACTGCAGGATTAAACATGATGGCAGAAAATATCTAATGCAGCCTTAACGTTGGGACCAGAGATGGTATTCAGCAGTTCTGACCAGTTCTGGAGAACCAGTAGAGGAAATTTTGGAGAACCAGTAAATACTATCTCTGACTGGTCCCACTCACATCTATTCTCTGCCTCTGGAGTCCCAGCTGATCGGGAGGAAATGGGGATTTTGCAATAACCTTCCCCTGCCATGCCCACCAAGCCATGCCCACCAAGCCACACCAGGCCCACCAAGCCATGCCCACAGAACCAGTAAAAAAAAAATTAATCTCACCACTGCTTGGGACTTTCAGATACCATCAACAGCCCCAGCCAGTTTGATGGGGGATTATGGGAATTTGAATCCAACATATTTATCGGTTGGAAAGTCTGACCTAGCATAACAAAATTCTAATCATTCCTAAGAGACAGCCTTGAAGTGAGGTCCCAAATTTTTGTCAATTATAATCTTTAGGTAGACATCAATGGCTCAAGGCAAAGCACAATGTGTTAGGTACTCTCAGAGCAGCAGCAACATTACTTAACTTTCAGATTATTAAATAAGCATGATCTGGAAGCTTTTTTAGAGATCACCTTATTTGCTCTGCCACCCTGGTGAAAGGAAGTTCATGGTTTTGATGCAAATCCTTCCCTAGTTATTCTTGACTTCAAGTAGACTTGGGAAGTAGTGTCCAGTGGCACATTGGCTTCATCTTAGTTGGAAACTTCTCTCCTCAACAATCTGAGATCCTTTACAGTATCACTGGGGTTTAAAGCCTAGCGGAAAAATATTTTAACTTTTTTGATTGCCAAAAAGGATTTCCTTGGTTGCTTCTTGGATATTTTCAACCATCAGAACAGCTTCTTATGAAAGGAAAATTCAAATTCCTAGTATGAAATATGAATCAAAAGCACTTTGTAACAAATCAGCAAAATAAGAATAACAAGTATTAAATAGAAATGTTTTATTTTCATGATTGGAAAAAAGAGATTTTAAATGATCAGGTAATACACAGAGATCAGTAGCTGAAGGCCTTGCATATGGCCCATAAACATACAAGAATCTGGCGTTTCTGTAGTAAATAAAAAATGAGAAAAATTGCTGTACCAAAGGAAGTCTGCTGTGTGTTTACATGTTATGCACAACATAAAATTTCCGTGGATTAAATCTGCATTTGAAAGCTCCCTACTCATGACAGGCTTTTGAGGTAAGGATCAAGTGGTTTATACAGTTAAAAAGCTCTTTTTTTTTTGTTCCTTGTGATTCCGTTTCAGATATCAAGCATTGTTTCTGACACATAGCAACTGTAATGCATATAAAAGGCTTAAGTTCATTAGACTTGCTTATGTTTCTGTCAAAATCATTGCTGAATATAGCAAGGTGATATTCTTGCTGAAGGAGGAGAAGGAGGAAATAAATGTCCACTGATAGGAGTCTTTTGTAAGAAGAAACAGAAGTGCATTATTTATGTCATTATCAACTAAATAAATATTTAAATGTCCTAGTAATAAGCTTCCTTTAGTAGTTATTCTTGCTATTCTTATTTATTTTATTAAATGATTAGTCAATCATTGATTTTTAACGTTTTTCATTTCCAGAAATGCTTTCTCAGCATATAAAAATGCTCTATGAAAAGGAGCCAAAAGTATACAAGATATACCTGTGATGGCGAACCTATGGCACATGTGCCAGACATGGCATGCAGAACTCTCTCTGTGGGCACATGCGCAGTCGCCCTAGCCCAGCTCCAATCACCTTTCTCCATCGCGTTTCATTCAATCTATTCCAACTTCTCGTGAAAGAAAAAGATCTCGTGAAGTTGGAATTGATTGAGTGAACTTTTTCACTTGTGCGAAGTGTGGAAGGAGGAGTCTCATCCTCTTCCTGAAGCCCATTGCGATATGGAGCCACAATGCGATCCATGCGGCTCTTTCATCCCTCTGCTGAGGCTCCCTGTGATCCTGTTGTGGCACAGGAATGAAAGAGCTGTTGACCTGTCGTGGTGGTGGTGATGGGTGGAGCCTTAGTGTGGGAGCAAAGCGCCCCTGTACTTGCCTTTGTGCTGCAACAGGATTCCACCTTTGTAGTGGAATTTATTGTTGCCACCAGCAAAGAGAACTGGGAAAGAACAGCAGGGGTGGATCTTGTGGGATGGGGGCCATTCCCCAAGCCTGGCCTTCCTCCTCCCTAAACGAGGCCAAGAGAAAGAAAGGGGCAGCGTGGGGAAGTGCTCCCCTCTCCTGGCCGAGCACCGAGCACAAAAGCCCAGTGGGAGGGGTGTGGCTGGCCCGACAGAAGTGCCCCCATTGACAAGTTGGATGGTGGAGAGGTCTGGCCTGGCTCTCACAGCAGGACACTCTTCGGCACCTCCAGATGCAAGCTGCCACCTTTGAAATGCACGTCTTTGCGGAAGCTGGGGCAGTTGGGTGGGGCAGCGGAGGCATCAAGGCTGCTCCCTCCCTCCTCAGCAATCCAGGCCTGGAGGAGCCGAGTGCTGAGGATCAAAAGGCATGGTCCGACATCACCCGAACATGTGTTTCCAGCGCGCTCTCCTTTATCCTGAAGTGGGATTGAGTAGGGGGTAGGGGGAAGGGAGCAGCAGGAATGGTGGGGGGGTTTTTAGAAGGAGAAGCCCGGCTGGCTTTCCTTTTGGCATGGCATGGCATGGTGTGGAGGAGGGGCACTCCACAAAATGTGTGCTTAAATCTCACGGCGGTGCAAAGTCCTGATTATTTGTCTTTTTGGGAGAAATCCATTTTGATCTGTATGTATAAAAATATTCAAATATCTCTTAAGCCTTTCTGCTAATATTGAAGCAAAAATGTTATAACCTGAATTTAGCAGGGATATAGGCCTATAGTTTTTTATTTGTTGTGGGTCTGTATCTTCCTTACGAATCAATGTGATATACGCCTCAGTCCATGATTTGGGTACTTTCTTCTTTGTCATCACTTCATTCATAACATTATTATTATTATTTATTAGATTTAGATTTATCTAAATCTAATAAATTTATCTAATGGGAGACAGATTCTTGTAGAGTTCTATAGTATTCAACAGGTAAACCATCTGGCCCTGGTGCCTGTCCATTCTTTTGCTTCTTGATTGCTTCTGTTAATTCCATCATTGTTATACCCCCCCCCCCCCCACCAACATCTCCTCAATATTTTTGGGAATCTGAGATAATTTTGCATCTTGTAAGTACCTTGCCGCTTTTTCCTCCTCTATCATCTCTCTCTTACATAGTTGTCTATAATATTCTCGTATTATTTTTCCCATCTCTTTATTTCCAAATTTACTTTGCCTTTGATCATTAATTAATTGCGTTATTTTTCTTGATTCTCTTTCTTTTTTCAATTTATATGTTAGCCATCTCCCTGGTTTGTTCGCATTTTCAAAATAATTCTGTTTAGCACTTCTTATTTTTTGGGCTAATTCTTCCTTCTACAGTAAATCCATTTTGTGCTTTATTATATCCATTTTCATTTTTACGTCTTTCTTGCATGGAACTTTCTGGAGTTCCTTTTCAAATCTCTTATATTCATCAATTAATATTTTAAAAGTTCGTTTTTTCTTCACATTTCTTTTCCTTGTATAATCCATTATTAGACCTCTGGCATAGGCCTTCATTGTATCCCAAAGATTTTGTGCTGATGTGTCTTCTTTCTTGTTCTCCTTGAAAAAAAAGGCCAACTCTCCATTTTCAGTACGAAGTCTTTCTCTTTCAAAATTGTGTTATTTAAAGTCCATCTGGATTTTCTTTTCCGGCCGTTCCAGGTAACTATTACAGGATTATGGTCAGCCCATACATTTGTTTCAATTTCCATGTGTACTATATTCAAAGTCAAATCCATTGTTGTCTATATCATATCTAACCTAGACCAAGATGAATGTCTATTGGAATAAAAGGTATAGTCTATATTCTTTCTATTCTATAGTCCATACATCTTTCAAATTTATTTCCTCTATCATCTTAAAAAAGGGTTCCGGTAGTGTCTTTCTATTATACCTTACTGTTTTGTGTGTTTTATAGTCCAAATTTTTATCCACTATTCCATTAAAATCACCCATCATACATATATTATCAAACTCCATTTCAATTATTTTCATATGTAATTTTCTATAAAAGTCACTTTGATTGTTATTTGAAGCATATATTGCTCAAAATCCTAATTATTAAAGATGGGGATGGGGAAAAGATGCCATTCCTTTCCCAAGAACCCAGGAAAAGTGGAATAAAAATAGGTGTGTGTGTGTGTGTGTGTGTCTGTGTGTGTAAATAACAACCTGGGATAGTTTCAGCCACAAACAACAGCTGCTGTTATTTTTGCTGAGAGCTTCTAAGCTATACAGCATTCTTTAATAAATACTAACAATAACGAACCATAATATACAGGATTAAAGGAAGGAAAGTGAACTCAGAGGATGGAGGGAGGGAGGAAGGGAGGAAGGAAGGAAGGAAGGAGGGAGAAGGAATAAGGATGTGATGGCCCTCCAGAGGCTACTGCACTACACGCCCATCATTATTCAGGTTAAATGAATAAAATCCACTTATTTGTGATAAATAAGTTTGAGCACTCGGTCCCTAAAAGGTTCACCACCACTGAAATATACAATAATAGATGGAAGTAAATTCAAAATCTAAATCTTCAAGGACTGAACTGAGAGCCAGTTTGATCTAGAGCTTCAGGCACTTGGCTAGAAACTAGGAGATTTAGTTTTAGTTTAATTTTAGCCATGAAAGTCAGCTGGGTGACTTTGAGCCATTCAGTTTCTCTCACTTCTACTCATCATACAGGGTTGTTGTTGTGAGGAGGAAGAAGGACTATTAGATTTGCTAGCCACCTTGAGCTGTTTATAAAAAAAATAATAAAGGTGGGAAATATATATATATATATATATATATATATATATATATATATATATATATATATATATATATATATATATTTACATACAGTACATATGGATTAAGAATAAATGAATACACTTGCCAGTGACACAGTCCTTCTATTAAAATAGAAGAATGAAGGTATCATGAACGCTTTTCTGGATAAGCTTTTAACAATTGGAAGACCTCTGAGGTAGGCAAGGAGAGTATGAAGAAAAGATATCCAGCCAAAGACCTCACATTTAGGCAGGCTGATGTGAAGATTATTACATGCATGGTTTTATCATCTCTAAGTCATATGCACCCCACATCCTTCCCTTTATTTTTACAATCTTGACAGATCAGGCTGCTAAACTGCCAAAATCAGGACCTCAGTTTTCACCTTTTTGAGGGTAAAACTAAAATTTAATTTTATTGTAGACCTCAGATGTACACACACATACACACACACACAACCTTCTTTTGTACATAACCCCTCAAATTCTCAGAAATCTCATCTGTGACATTTTAATAATGTCACTGAATCATTCTTCTACTACTATCAGATCTTGGCTATCCTCACACCAATAATAATAATAATAATAATAATAATAATAATAATAATAATAATAATAATAATAATAATAATAATAATAATAATAATAATAAAAACCTGTCAAAAGTACTTACCTCTCTGCATTTAATCAGATCTTGGCTATCCTCACACCAATAATAATAATAATAAAAACCTGTCAAAAGTACTTACCTCTCTGCATTTAATCATTCATGTATGTTAAAAATAAGAATAGCACTTTAAATTCTACATATGAAGTTTCAAAAAGATTAAAAATTAAGAAGCACTAATATAAAGTAAAGACACAGAAAGAAGGAAAAGAGAAAGATAAAGGAAAGACAGAATTGCAAAAAGTTGAAAAGAAATATAAAGAAAAGACTTCTATTTATTTTATTTTTTTTTTGCAGCAAAAACAAGTATGGTTACAAAATTATCTCTTAGTCTATGGACCATTAGTATGGATCAACTTTTTTCAACAAAATGCTCTATAATTGTATGGAAACTGCATCTCCCAGAATTCTTAGCATTAGAGCAGGTAGCTAATTGGACTTGGAATTCTGGGAACTGTGGTCTCTTCACAACTGGAGAATAGCCGACTGAATAAGGCTGATGAGACAATCTAAACTCATAGATTCCTTTTCATGCTGAGTGCAACTGTAGTGCAAATGACCTTCCACAAGAGAGATTTCTGAAAATATAATCTAGGACTGACTCAATATGGAATCAATTTCATCCTACTTCATTCATTTACTAGTCCATTTTTGTTTTTCTAACAAAAGCCACATTTTCTTGAGATCCTCAGGTCAATTTTGTGGTACCAGGGAACCCCTTTGTGGTTAAAACAGTGGCAGCAGGTTAAATTGTCTGACCTTACCAATAACCTTATAGTGCATTAAGTCCTGTAATAATGAACAAGGAAATCAGTGGATTCATTACTAGACAAGCTTTAGGATATATGTCTCTTTAAACCGAAACCAAAGTGCATCATTTATAATGGAGATTACGGTAAGAAGAAAATGAAGCTGTCAAAAGGGAAAGTATGTCTCTGGAGTATTTTCTTCTGGTTTGGCCACAAGTTAATAACGTGACCAGCACTTAACAGCGAAAACACAGAACTGCATTATCTTTTAGCAGATGCTAATCATGTGCAATCCAAACAGGGCAATTATGAACACATCTCCAAAGATTTGGCCTCAAACTTCACCAGAGTTTGATATGCTGAGAAAAATCTTGAAATATGCACAGAGAGAAGAAAACAAACAGGGTGCAAGCCAATATTATATAAATGGAGTTTGATCCTTCAAGGAAGGGGCCCAGTTGGTGATATAATCAGTTCCGTTTCATTCATAATTTATTGAGAATGAATGAATCAAATATGTAGCAATAGTACAAACTCACAGTATTGACTACAGACTCATTCTGTAGCATACTGCCTAATTCTGCTATGTCTTCGTTACCCAGTTGACTGAGATAAGGAATAATACTACAAGTAGTCTTCAACTTACGACCTCAATTGAGGCCAAAATTTATGTTGCTAAGTGAAAAATTCGTTACGTGAGTTTTGCCTCATTTTACGACTTTTCTCACATTTGTTAAGTGAATCACTGCAGTTGTTAAATTAGTAACATGCTTGTTAAGTGAATCTAGCTTCATAAAAATCACAAAAGAGGATTGCATGATCTCAGGACACTGCAACTGTCATAAATGTGAGCCAGCTGTCAAGCATCTGAATATAAATTACGTGACCATGGGGATGCTGCAAAGGTCTTAAGTGTGAAAAAGTCTTAAGTCACTTTTTTCAGTGATGTTGTAACAGTGATGTTGAACAGTCACTAAACGAACTGTTTAAGTCAAGGACTACCTGTAATTGTACTAATTTGCCTTGTGTTCTGCATACTTGTCTAAATATCAGTTTTTAAACTATTTGCTTATCACCTTCTCACTCTTCATAAACTAATTCTGGAATAATTGATAGGGCAGATGTTGCACTCAGCATATTGGAGAAGGGGGGGTGGTGGTATCTGAAAAAGGAAGTGGCAAACTACCTTTGTCCTGTAACCAGAAATTCTTCAAAGACATGTCCATGAATCTGGGGACCTGAACTCAACTTATGTATGGGTACAACACAAATCCCAAATGTTTACCGAAACAAGAATGCATGTTTAGCAGGCCAGTTCCTAAAACTAAACATTTTCAATGGCTGCCAGGGTTAGAGAAGATGGAAGTTAAAATCCAACTTTGGAAGTAACCAGGTTGGACAGAGAAAAAGACAACAAGAAGGTCTACGAAGAAAAATAAATTCTTCAAAAAATTATCTCAATCCTATTGCAATCTTTGATTGGCTAGATTCATACCATGCCAAGTTACAACTTCTTTGGTTTTGGATTAAATGTTCTGTCAATTAATCATACTTATATAGCAATCTATAGTGTCAGAGGGATGCATGTTTGATGTTACCACACACATGCCACAGTTGCATACTTGTATCACAACAGCCTCCTGAGGTTCAGACAGGACTGCAGAAAGTCAGCAGAAGAGCCAAAGTACAACCTCAAACTCTTACAGTGTAACACACTTGCCTCATATTATGTGAAAATGACTTTCCTGATCAGCCATATCTTTCTCTTCCAAAAGGAATAAGTGACATTCAGGAAAATGATTCTTCCTTCTCATTTCCACTACTTAACAAATTGCATTATTTTTATGCAAAGTACATTCCGACATCCAAGAGCCTAGATAGCTCAGCAGACTAATACATTGTGATTAACTCCAGCTGTCTGCAATTACTGTAAGTTCGAATCTCACCAGGCTCAAGGTTGACTCAGCCTTCCATCCTTTCTAAGGTAGGTAAATTGAGGACCCAGTTTGTGGGGGCAATAAGATGACTTTGTATAAAATATACAAAAGTATGAAGGCTATTGCTTAACGCATTGTAAGCCGCCCTGAGTCTCCGGAGAAGGGCGGCATATAAATCAAATTAAAAAAACAAAACAAAAAAAAACACAACCCCCCCCCCCAAAAAAAACCCCATGCTCCCTTCACCAATATTAGAAACTTCTATGAACTTCATTGGGGGAAGGGGGTGGAATAAGGGCAGAAGCCCCAAACTCTTGAGATACATAATGCAAAATTTGCTTTTTATGAAAAGAAAAATGGACCTTCTGTTATTGACTACTTGTCTTCAAAATAAAAAAAAAATAAATAAAAAATCATGAGAAATACAGATTCAATATGTAGCTAATAAAACAACAAAATCAATGAAATAGCAATTTACATTTAACTGATAATAAGTTTTAGGAAGTGAATGGCTAAGATGAAGAAAGATATTTCAGCGCTGCCTGAATACTATTTGAACCTAGTGGAACAATGAAAACATTTTCTTCAAATAAAAGACACAGTCTTCTCCCTGTGGATATCACAACTTCCTTAGTTTCGAAAAAGATTTGCTGCAGGCAATAGAAGCTATGGAATTGAAGAAAATCCGTAACTTCTGAAAATGTTAATAGAGGTGCATCAGAAGCAGGAGAATACGCAGAAACAAATCAGTGGTGGAATTCAAAATTTTTTGCTATTGGTTCTGTGGGCGTGGCTTGGTGGGTGTGGCAAGGGAAGGATACTGCAAAATCCCCATTCCTGAGGAAAAGATATTGCAAAATCTCTATTCCCACCCCACTCTGGGGCCAGCCAGAGGTGGTATTTGCCGGTTCTCTGAACTACTCAAAATTTTTGCTACTAATTCTCCAGAACCTGTCAGAACCTTCTGAATAGCACCCCTGAAACAAATACATATTCATACACATGCAATCAGAAAGCTCATTTTCTCAGTGGTCTACCTAGCTGAATGTATGTATGTATGTATGTATGAATAAATGAATGAAAATAAATATGTAGGCAAACATACTCATAAATGTTCCAATTGCTGAAGAGCAATGTTCATCACAAATGCCATCACTAGTTGCCATAACAAGCTGTGAAAGCCATAGCTGCTGCTATCACTGCATATGACAGATGATGTCATTAGTAATTTATTGATACACCGTGTGATTTTTATCACTTCCCGTGGCACTGGGTGGGATTTGGGAGAAGCATCACTCTTCCCAAATTTTCCTCAGGTTTCCCAGCTCTCCACTGCTGTATTGCACTTTGAAGCATTTACATGACATTTACAAAAGTTGCCTAGGGTTCTAGTATGAAAATCAGTACTATATTTTGAAATTAACTAATGAAATCATAGCAGCGGCAAGACTAAAATTTACGTGCTTCCTGATTCTCATCTCTGTCCTATGTTTCTTATTTTCCAAATAAACATTGTGAAAACATGGAGTCCATTCAATTAAATAAACACCCTGTCCTATGTTTTTTCTTTTCACATTTGGGGGCAAAAATGGTAATTATTGCTGCCTTTTATTTGAGCATCATCATCTTACACATTAGATGACATAATCACTAGATCACTAAATCTGACTTAATCCTCACTGAAGCTGAATAATTTCCATTGGATGCTCTGATTGATAATGGATCCAATGACGTGCCCAGGGTGCATCTGGTCTTATGTGAGATCAATTTCAATTGGTCTGCCTTAAAATCTGGACAAAGTATGTTCTGCACCAGTTTTGTAGATTTGAACTACCTTTGGTTCAATTTCTACCTTCAAATTTATCTTCAGAAAGTAGAACTGGAGGTTTTTCTACTTAGCTCCACCAATATGGTTCACCTATCTAGCTGATGTGTGTCTTGACTTTTTACAATCAGAAATCAAATTAGAGGTCTAATGAAATGGTATTTTTTATAGTGCTGTGGTATTAAGATGAAAAATAGTAAAAAATAAATAAACTGTTATTTTAACAACTTCAATTTTATCTTTTTCCAGGGATCCTGAACTTACTTGTCTCTTTGGTGGATATTGCATCTTATTTTATTGATTACTTCTTATCTCTTCTTATGTTTTACCTTATACAAAAGAGACCTCTTATTTATTGAGATAGTGAACACACACATTTAGTATGAATCATGAACTATGACATGGATTTTTACCTGCTGTATATCGTCCTCCTGCTTTTTTGCTTATTAGTCTTATGCTTAAGCATGGTCTAAAATCTTTGTTTCCCAGGAAGACCAGAAAGAAAAAAGAAACCAAGAAAAAAATCCAGCCATCGGGTCTATTTGATCAATGATAAATTGCACAGAGTTTGTATAGCTCCCCACTTTCTTTTTCTTTCTTGGCAGTGTGGAATTTAATGTTACACATGCCAGAGCCGAAATACAATAGTTTTGACAGCTGTAGGGGGTGGGGAGTGCTCAGTGTTGAAACTGAACTCTTCACCCAAACCTCCTGGTTGTGATGGGGAGGACCTCTGCATTGAGACAGATGGCTGCAAAGGAAAGTCATCAGAAAATGTTGACATAGTTGTACATTCCTGCTTCCACGTTGTAGCCCACATATTTTTCTTTAAAGAAGAATTTTATCTCCTTTTGCATTCATTTTAATAAAACAGATTAAATTTCACCTCAAGAGACATGGGAGCAACAGTCTTCACACTTCCTGATAAATAACCAGGATGCCATGTGTGCTGTTACCCATAAACTGCCCATCATGATCTTGGAGAACATGATACTCTGTTATGTACACCAAGAAAAGGTGTACATAACATAAGTTGGGCTGTAGTATATTCTTCCTTATTTCATGTTTAAAAATAATATGTTACTTACTATATGCGGGAACCAGGGCAAATATTTCACGAGTCTGTGTATTAAAAAATACTTTCATATTGTTAAAGTGAACTGCCAGGAAGAAAAGGAAAAGCAGTCATATCTGTGCCCCTCATTGAAATAATTTATACCATGCCTTTTTCATGGAGAAACATGGGGTTTAGTTTAGTTTAGTTTAGTTTAGTTTAGTTTAGTTTTTAGTTTAGTTTAGTTTAATGGCACAGAATATTTTTAAGAAAGGTATTCCTTCTCTGGCTTCTAGAGGAAGAAATGGTGAACTGAAAATGGCTCTGAAAATTGGAGCCAACAATCATGGTGAATTGAAGATCCAGCAGGTAGACCAGCTCTTCAGTCATTCCTCTCCAGACAAGGAGACGGCTTGAGATCACCCACAAGTGCTCCAGACAACTGCTCTTTCTCAGGAGAATGCAAGATAGTGGTCTCCAGTGGGTATATTGCTCTGGGAGATAAGAGAAAACCATCTTGCTCAAACTGCATTTGGCACCATTGAAAGGACACTAAGTTTGCATTATTTATTTCCTAATCACTTTTGGAAATTGCTTGTTAATTCCTTTTTAGGAACCTTTGCATTGACAAATGTTACCACACCAGGTATGATAAACTACAGTGAAGTGGCAGTTTCCCAGGAAAGGAGGTAGGAGGTGGAGAGATACAATAGAAAAAACAGTCCAGAACTAGACAGGAGACAGAGGAAGAGAATAAGGATAGCCATTCCCTACAATCTCCCAGGGTATATCCATTAGGATGAGAGTAGTACAGGTATAGTCTAGCAAGATTCTGCCTATTGGATATAAGTAAATAAAGAACTAAACTTTGGCTATATTGATCTATGTTGTTCTGGGCAGGCCTGGGTAAGTTTCTTTCAATTCTTAGCAAAAGAAGTTTTACTATAAATGGAAGAACTTTCTTACTTTCTTTTTGAATAAACAGCAAAAGGCAATTAAAACCTTAATTTTAGAAAGTTAAAATGGACTAAGGGTCCAGATAAATTTGAAAAAAGATGTGGAATTACTTATAAAGCAACTGTCCTGTGGAAAAATGAAAATTATTCATTCCAAAGAAATAATAGCAATGATAAAATGATATTGGTAGATCTTGAAGGATAAAACGAACAATCAACTTTTGTCTTCAATTTGGCATGTATCACCCTGTCAGAAAAGGCTATAACTTTGCAATTTCAGATAACATTTAATGGAAAGTACACTAAAAAATAATTAAATAAATATATCCTGCCATATCAAAAGAACACATTTGTCACTTGGTGTTTACCAAATATAAACAAAGAGAAACATGAAAGCTTGGGTAGTCTGAATCACATTGAAAATCTGAGCTTGGCACTTAAGCTTTATCTATTTTTGAAAGCAGTCATGGATGGAAAGAGTTAGGCTAGCCCTTTTGGGATGTGCCAAGAGGTGGATAAATGACTGCCAAGAAGGGGACAGGTCAGTCTTATTCTGGAGCCCATCTATGTGCAGCACCTGAGCAAGACAAGGGAAGCTTATGGAGAAGGACACAGTTTCTTCTCTCAGCTCAAGTGGCAGAACATGGAAAATCAGGCAGAATTGATGTTCTGCCCACCCTTTGCATTGGGATATGTGTTCCTCTCTCAGCCCAGCTCACCAGCTCCCACACTCTTGCTACTTCTTGACCCTATGTTACCTCCTCATTATTCTATGGCATCTCGACTAATAACTATAGACTAGAGGGTGAGGACACACTGAAGGAGGTTGGGCTTGCTTCATCCATCCTATGTCTCTATCTCTGCCCTTCAGTTGGGTCTAATGGAAGTATGCCACCAGGAGAGAAGTTGTTTCTGGAGGTAAGGAGCTCTTGCTTTTCATGCTACCCAGCTTTTAAACACCCCTCAGTGGGCTTCCCTATGATCATCCAGACAAGGCTAGCCCAGATCACAGTTTATCCATGCCCTACGTAGTCCATGCTAAGATGGCCTGTTTACAGTTTGTTGAGTAGATATCCTTACAGCAGAGTCCTCATTTCAATGTCAACTTGATGTTGAAACTAAACTAAAGCCAGATGAGAGAATAGAGCAGGAAACTAATTTCTTTCATGTGGAAATGGAACAAGCCCTCTTCTTTCAAATATTTGCTAGCGAGGGATGTAATGACCTGCAAGGCTTCATTTGTCCTGCTGTACAGCCTCACACTCTCATTTCAATTATGTGGGATGAGGAAATATTGACTATATGGAACACCAGTTCCATCCATAACCCTCATGCAGCATGCTGTTACCTCCTACCATAGAGTGCCATAGCTGCCCTTTCTCTCCTACTTGCCTGCCCTCTCCATCAAGCTAGATCCTTCCCCTTCCCTTCCATTTGGTCTCTCTGGAGGGATCTGTGACTCCCCTGACAGCAATAGAGAAAGAGTTGGGGTTTTTTTATTAGTAACTTCTTTTGTATGCTTGGATTAATGTTCTTCATGACTTGATTAAAACTGGGACAACAAAATATAGTGGCTGTGCTTGCATAATATATTGTGCCCCAGTAAATACTCCTATTATGATGGGTGTTTCCAAAGCAGAATGAATCATACATTTGCCAATTCATTTTAGTTTGGTTATTCTGGAATTCCCAATGGTTTATAGTTCCAAGTTTTCCATGATGCTATTCTCTGAGTTTCCTGCTGAATCAAACTTGATTAGTGAAGGGAAGGGTCAGGATCTTTTTCATGAAGCACTTAGATTATAACCTGGAAGATTCTGAAAGCAGTTTAAGCATTTATTAACCATATGAAGGTTGTTTTATTTTATTTTTAATTCAGAGGTACTGGTATGATTTTAAAGAGGACTTTAGCCTGGGTTGGGTTACTTGTAGCCTTATTTCATACAATCTTTTGTAAAAGGTTTTGTATAAGATTCACTCTAGTATCTATAAAGAATAATCTGCCTTCCAAAAACCCTGACATTTTTCTTCATGGTTTAGAAAGAATGTAAGGCAGAATAAAATTTGTACTTGGGTTGACAGGAGCTCCTTTAACTTGTAGCTTTCTGACATTGTTAGATAGTACAGTAAAACCTCTGTTCGCAAATGCTTCTGACCACAATCAAATTGGGTTTCAACCAAAATATTGATAATTTTTTTCCCCGCGGCCGATTTCCCCTTCCGCACCTTTTTTTTTTTTTTGTAAGCACCAAATTTCCAAAATTAGGTTCGGGTCATGACCAAATTGGTTTGCGACCAAAGTTATGGAACAAATTATGGTCGTGACCAGAGGTTCTACTGTATGATGCTATCATGTTGATGTGATCTCTGATAAGATGGAAGCTGAGCCAACAAGAATAAACCATTTTTAAGCATCATTCTACCAGGTGACATTTGAAGTAAGGATGCCCTTCATTTCTTATTCCAAAAATGTTCATCCAGACAGGTCATTCACAGATTGTGCGTAAGTATTTTAATGTACTAATCTGACATTGGACTTCACAATCCCAGGAGCCCTTTAAATTTGAGAAGAGCAGAAAGATAAGGTTAGCAAGAAGACGTGGGTGTGTATCAAGTAGGAAAAACAGGAATAGCTGGGGGGAGATGGGTTGTAGCTTTCCTCCAGAGGTAGTGATGATGGAAAGGACAAGACCAGCATCATTACTTGTAATAAAATAATTCCTCTTTTCTCCCTCACAATGAAGGAGATTAAATTGATAAGAAGGGTTTTGAGGGAGGCAGTTTGACAGTTTCACTCAAACTGATGAGTGAAGCATGTTTAAATTATGTCAGAGGCTGAAAAAAAAATAATTCAAATATTTTAAAGCAATGTTGACACCAATATCTTTTCAGGAGGAACATTTTGCACACAATTGGTCCTATTCCAGATCAAAGTTAAGGTGCTGTATGTTTGTATAAGGAGCCAACTTCCACCGGGATGTGCCTATGCCTTAGAAACTGATTATATTTAATTTCACACTCTGTTTTGAACCAGGAAAAATATGAGATTCATTTGACTCTGTTCTGCATTTAATTATAATTTGACAAAAGAAATAACCACATGACCTCTTTGATTTGCCAGAACTTTATCCAAGCGCCACCTGTTGAGCCCTCGGCACTCATAGCTCTGACATATTGCAGAGAAGAAAATTATGCCGCTGGCATGCAGACTAGCAAGGATGCCAACAAAAGCACAATATAGCCTTTGTACTCAAAGCACAAAAAATATATATATTAAGCTACCAGCTATAAAGTTTTAAACAAGCCACTTTGAATTATATGTGGATATATCTTTTTAACAGGGAAAGTCCATCTAAAAAAAAATAAAAGAAAAAGAAAATGGAAGTTTCAGACTACCATTTGGGTATGGTTTACATTGGTAAATATTGTTTGCCTGAAATAAACAAGGTTTTGCATTATTACCATGGTTTTAAGATTGGATGTGGCAAGAAGATAGTCTGTTTGTTTGTGCAAACTGATGTTTCGTTGTAGTCAGTGCCTCAAACTGAAATGATAAATATGATTTTAAAAAATGGAAATGGGACCCAGCTCTAGTAGTGAGTTCCCATGTTTGCCATATGATAAGCTTTGAATGAAAACAGCACAGAAATGAGCTTCGTGTGTGCTGCCTGACCCAGTTGGGGAATATATGTGTGTAGAAGCAGGCTTGTGTTATGGTATTTTTGTAGCTGATTTGAAGGATGTTTGACAATCTGTATGAAAGATATGATTCCTCAAAATGTTTAGGCAGTAAGCCCTCACACGTATGGCTCCATCAGCTGTACGATGACAGCCACCAAACATTGTTAGGGAGAAAGAGCTGTGTAAGACTATTCCTGTTTATTCCAGAGTTGTGTTAAGACATGACAGCTATTTATGTAGAAAGATGACTTGCAAATTCACAATGCCAAATAAAGCTTCGGTTTAGCCAAAGTTGAGTTCTCCTGTTTTTGATGGTATGAAATCCTAATGAAAGGAACACAATGAAATTTATTGAAGAGATTAATTTCTGTGATATCAATTTAAAGGACAAGACAGATTTTTGTACAGTATGTAGATGACAATTATTGGATGGAAGCAAAATCTTATTTTGGCATTAATTCCTGGTCTTGAAAATACATTTTTTAAAAATGAACTCTTATGATTCACTGTGAAATGGAGACTGTTTTCAAGAATGAATCAGATTGGATGTTTCTACTTCATTTCAAAGCATTTTTGGTGTTTCTCAAACCAGGATGTATGAAGAACTGCACAAAATTTTAAACCATTTCCGAACTGCATAACTGATATTTATGGAGATCTATATTCTTACACTAAAATTCTGGACTATTATTTTCATGTCTTCTTTTTATGTGCTGTCCAGACTACATGCATACATGTATAATTCTGTGTACTTCATATTGTTCATTCTACAAATGCCCCCCTCTCCAAATATACAATTGAGATATAATTTCTCCAGAAATATGCAGTACTGTATTGCTTAACCTTCCACATACATTTTCATAAATGTTTTCTTAAAACTAGGAACCTGTGAGTTCTAGTCCAGCCTTGGATATGACATCAGCTGGGTGAATCTGGGACAGTTATTTTCTCTCAGCCCAACCCACCTCGCAGGGCTGTTGTTGTGGAGAAAAAGAGAGGAAGAAAGAATATTATCTATGTTCACTGCCCTGAGTTATTTATAAAAATAATAAAGGCAGGATTAAAAAAAGTCTAAAAAGAAAGTTGCTCATCTAAAAATGCAGACTAAATAACATTTTTACTGAATACGAATCTCTTGAAAAAAACTCATGAATTTTCTTCCACTGAATTTCAGGGAGAAATTTTCCACTGCCTAGAGATTTTCTTTACATATTTAACAGGAGATTGTGGCACTGAATAGTAGATTACATGTAGAGCTTAGTTTCATAAAACATTAATGTTTTCTTTTTCCCCATGTAGAAATGTGATTAATCTCTGACTTTTATTTCAGAAATCATTACCTGTTTTATCAAAACTCTCCTTAGTTCCCTCTATTTTTCTTGCATGTTTCTTCAAAGCAGGAAATTCTAATTCACTTTGAAATTCCATTTTAGACAAAAAAGCAGTGCCATCTATGTGAATTAAGATAATCACATAGTCCTGCTGGCTATGGCTGGAGACATGTGGAAAGCTATGGCAATTAACTTGCTTTGGAGGTGAATTATCTTCAAAAACAAAGAAATTGACAACAATAGTTATGAAATACAATAGTTATGAAATCTAGGAGCAGTTGTTGATATAAGCAGTCAACCAGATAGGGAGGTCCCCGCAACTAAGAAATGTAGGGATTTTTATAGTATTAGTTTATGCTCAGCAGTACAGTAGCAGCATTTTTTTTTCCATTTCCTGGTTCCATTCTGGGTAACTCCAGATAGAATTTAAAAAATGGGATCAAAACTTTTATTCAAATATTTCTGTGAACCTAATTGCCTCAGCCAATGCAACTTTCAATAAATTAACCTGCAAGTTAGTGGCTTTCAAAATAGATAACATGAAAGAAAATAGATGGTAACAAAATTAATTCATGAATTTAAGAAAAAAACTGGGATTATTATTTTGAATACCCAGTTTTGATCTTAATTATTCCCATTTTGTCTTTCCCTGCCCAAGAAGTCAATAGTGAAACAACAGAATAATTGGGCCTCATATGGCAGCGGTTTAATTCTGTCAAGGGAAGTTGCTTGCTTAAAAAATCCTCTAGTAATTTGAAACTTTACTCTGGCTCTTTAATTTTCATCAAAAAGGCTAAATGAAAGTTGCCCTTAGGAAAGGAGCTGAAAGTTGAGCCACCACTGAAATTAAGAGACACTCTTTTCAATGATAGTTCTCTAGGGCGGTATGCTCAATCTCAGCAAATTTAAGATGCGTGGACTTCAACTCCCAGAATTCCCAGCTGGCCAGGAAATTCTGGGAGTTAAAATCCACATATTTTAAAATCTCTCAAATTGAGAAACACTCCTCTGAGGAGAGTGGAGCCATTGAGGTTCTCCAACAATTCTGAATTCTTTTGAATGACCTCTTTTCTTTTAAGTAGAAAAGCATAAAGGAAAAAAAGTACACACTAAGCCTCAAATGGATGCTTTTGGCTACCAACCCTCCCTCCCTCTCCCCTCAATGCTTGGTGAATAAAGAAGCATTCCAGCATCTCTTTTTAAAATATTTGATCCTTGAATAAGCCACACCCTGGCTGAGGATTCATTTTTCAACAATTGAAAAAAAATGTTGCCAGAACAGCTAGGTTTCTGCATATTCCTTTAGTCCTGGTTATAGTTTTTAGCATAGCACTAAAATAAGTTTGTTGTTTTCTGAAATAAGCGTTTGTATTTTGCCTCTTTTTCTATGATAGTTCCTGAAAAGAATAGAAAATGTTTAGAATTGTAGAAAACATGTACTATCTAATAAACAAGATAAAATACAGGATTACACAATATAGAAAGCAATAGACTAGAATTCTGTCTCAGCTTGTATGTGTGAGTATGAAGTTACCTCTGATATGTTCAAATTTAGTTTCTACACACATTCTCTTTAAAGTGTCCATCAAAAAATATACAAAAATTAAATGAAGCAAACAAATGTCTGAAAAAAATATTTTAAAGGCCAGACATGACAAAATATTTGTGAATGTCATTAAAAAAAAAATCTGTCCTTTCAGAGCTGCAAAACTGGTGCTCCATCAATACATAGTGTTGGCCAAATTTTTCAAACTCTTACTCTTTTTAAATAAGTGTTTTATTATTTCAATATTAACAAAGAAAATTCTTGTAAAATATGAACTATCAAATATTAACAACTATTATATTTTAATTACTGAAGAAATAACAATGATATCTCTGTTACCACTGCAATTCAATCTTGTATTTCCCAAAGTTCTGAGACAATTCTCAATTCTAAACTGTTGAACATCAAACATGGCATTCAAGCAGAATTTAGAATTTATCTCTCTTGAGATAAATTAAACTATGATTTCTTAACTGTATCATCTCTACAGCTCCCGAAGTTCTGAAAACTCACAGCATCTGGAAATTTACTTGATTCATGAAGGAACTTAATTTTCTTTTCTAATTTATAGACATGTATATTTATGGATATCTGAAAAAAACCTTTTGAATCTGAACACCTTCCTTTATGAACCTTCTTTATTTCTAGTTTAATATAACTTTAGAATGAGTAGGAATGCTGTGTGTGTTGATGGGAGTAATGCAGCAAAGGAAGATTTATTCAGTAGATTCTTGATAAAAATGTGTAGTACGATATTTGATATTTTCTGCTAGGAAGCTCTTGCTTGGGTTGAAACTCTTATAATTACTAGCAGCTGATTTTGTGTTTTTATGTGTATATTGCCTGCATGTGTAATATACATCCATATGAGAGGAAGTATATTTAAACAGAACAGAAACATTCGAGTCTGCTATAATTCAAAGCAACATCTTCCTAGGCTTTCTCATATGCTGGAGCCAATGTTATGGTGGAGGAAATAGAGCAAGTGAGATGAGGAGATAATTGCTTATGAACAAGAAAGAAGAATCAGACCAAAAGAGCTAAAGGCCTCTTTCCACAAAATTAAAATGATGGGCTGCTATTACCTTAAATAGTATTTTAGAATGACCTACAGACTGTTGCGCAGGGCAGTGTTGCAGGAAAAATACACTATCATGTTGCATTTTGTTGTCTCTTCCTGAGTTACCAGTCCAACCATCTGCTTGTTTGTATAGTAGAGGACACAAGATAAGGTCAGCCTGGACTATATCACCATTTGGGCTGCCCCTAGCTCAATGAATTTTCCTGGTTTATATCTACATAGGAAGCCAGGTCAGGGCAATTTGATGCATTCAGTAAGAAGGGAAGCACCTTTGTATTACCATAAATTGCTTTCAAGCATTGTCTCAGCTTCTGATTGTCTTTAAATATACAAGAAACAATTTCATTCACCAGGAGATTTCCTCCTCAGGAGTTCTGCCAGTGAAATAAAACCCCTTTTTGCCACTGAAATCTCTTTTAAATTGATCTGATATGCTGGAAAATCTCTTTTGAGGGTAAACACTGCCACCCCTCTACATTTTATAGAGTCTACTGAAGTTTGTAGCTTGGTCTCTGGTGCTACAATAAAACAGGGAGCAGATCAGAGCTACCTCCCTATGCTTATTTTCAGATAGGAACAGCTGACACTTTCTGCTTCCTAGTTTTTAGATCATGGAACTAGTGGATTTATCTTTGCAAGGGGGATCAATGGTCCATTGTGCCTGCTGAAAACAGTTACTGCAGAACGGAGTTGTGGTGCCACTATGGACATATGCAGCATATTGCCAGAATGAAAAAAAAACCTCTAACAGCAATAAAGAATACGCATCATTCAATCAACTCTTTATAATGGCCATAGACCAGCGTAAAAGTATAGGCATCACCTGGCTCTCAATTACTTCCATTATACTTCTTAAGATTGGAGTCAACAAACAGTTTAACAGCACTTGCAGAGGGGTGAAATGGGTCAGAGGAATAAAAACAGTGTTGCAGCATTGGGACAAAAACCCTTCCCCATTTTTATATGTGTTCCAATGTTGCCAAGGGCCATGACTTCATCATGATGCCACCATGGTCCTTTCATTATTTTGAGAAAAGCATCAGGATCATGTGGATGTTGCAGAAAGAGTTTTCTTAACTTTTTTGTTGCCTTCTTGATGCCATCTGGGTTCTTGCAGTGAAGATATGGTAAATATACTCTTTCTGTGGGTTGTAAATGGCCAAGTGACATCATCACTATTTTATAAATTGTTTCCCCCCTAATTATTTATAGTTGGGGGCAGCTTTATGGTTCTCATTTAAAGTGCCTGACTCAATTCTGGGTTCTTCAGTTAAAGCTGAAGTGAAATCTACTTTTGATTCCTTGCCTGCATGATGTGACTCAGTGACAACCTCATTGAGAAGGAATGAACTTCTAGTTGTTTTGACCTTGGCCCTTTTTATCACAAACTTTAAAAAGACATATCAATATTCTATCTTCTTTTGACTCTTGCATATGAGTGAAGAAAGTAAGTTTGAAAAAGATGCAAACACATCTAGTTTTGATCTTTCAACTTTACCTCCATGGCCAAAATTAAGCATGAAGATAAATATGATCAACACAAAGCAGCAGCAGAGTAGAAAATTATTGCTGTAGTGCTGTTTTATTGCTGTAGTGCTGTTTTACACTACATTTAAGAATTAGTCATAACTTCCACCTTGGTTTCAAATATGATCAAAAACCAACAAAAAAATAATTTCTTTTAAAAATAACTAGATCTCACCAAATAGGCCTATTAATAGTATTTAATGAATGCCATGTGACCACATCTTTTGAAATCATACAAACCCTTCAATATTATGCAAAACTTAATATTGAACTTAATTCCCTTCTAGGTTGATGTTTGAGGGTTATCAATTACAATGTATAAAAATAATTTATAGATGGCACTCTACCTGCATTAATGCATTATATCAAAACCTTTCTAGATAGTATGGAAAGGATAGTCAAATTGGCACCTACTGTATTACCAGTGTATGATATCAATGCTATGTGAAGAAAAACAGATACTAATTTCAGTGGGAAATTTCTGAGGAAACTGAAAAAATCATCCAGCAATTTTTGATCATCTACTTGATAATTACTTTACAGTATTGTCCATTTCCCCCATAACTTACAAACCAATGAATCTCAAATCCCCCCCACCCCCCCACCCCCCACCCCTTTTAGCAAGCAGTTGTAAAACAGTGAAACAGTAAAGTATTTCTTTCTTTCGCTCAATGACATTTTAAAGACTGGTAAATGGCATACACTAAATAAATTAGTCCAATAGCAAAGAATCCTTCAACTAAAAATTATTTCACTAAACTGGGCCTTTATTATTATTTTTAGTTACATCAGTGAAATATATCCATTCGTTAGACAATTTTTTTTTATGGAAACACTGAACAGATATGCTGAAAATTTTTGTCTATCTTCCTTAAGATTAGGAAAAATAAAAGTTTATTCATGACTGCATATACTACCAAACTGGTTTGTGCTTCCCTTTCTTCCCTCTCTCCCTTCTTTTAGTGCTGCCATTTTTCATTTTCATTTTCATTTATTTTATTTTTGGTCTTTTGCTTGTTATTTTTTCTTTATAAAAATACAAATAAATCACAAAATCAGAATACGTGTTTAAATGCTCATTTAATTCTGAAAATTCATGTACTTATTTTTTAAATGTGGATTACAAGGAAATGGGTTATGGAGGAGACAACTGAACGAAATAGGCAAAACTGAATATACTAATCTGTCACACTCTCCTTTTGATGAAACAGGCCTGGCAATATAAAACATGGGATGGTTACTGTTCATGTACGTCAGGGGTGAAATTCACGTACCTTTGCTACCAATTCTCAAATGTGAGTGTGCATGCTTGCACACGGGCGTACTGAGTGCATGCCTCCTCCACACATGCGCAGAACCTTCTGCGCATGTGCAAAAGGTAAAAAACGGGATGTGATGATGTCTGGGCGGGTGGGTGGAGCCTCTTGCCACCTGTGCTTTCAGTTTGCCCATGCCGGATAGAATTTCACCTATATTCAATATTCAATTCAGATAGTTGAAATTCACCATTTATTTTAAATGCTGGATTGAAGTTTGGCCTGATAAGGTGATACTCTGTTCCTAAGATTAAGCTAAATTTAAGAACACAATATGCAGACTAGTCAATTTATAAAGTTTACATCATTACTGTATTACCCCAAGCTGACTTATTTTAATTTTAGTTTTTTAAATCTCCATTTATATTAATTTACAGCTCCCCCGAATATATGTTTTGCAGGGACGTGCTGAGGATGTTGTTCAATATCTGGATGATAAAATAACTCAGATTCGGGATGATCCAGCCGCTGACTGGGTTAGTTCGGGCGAGGTGACTGAGCCCGGTCCTGTGAGTGTTATCTGGGCTGAGTTTGATCCTGTGGCTCCCGAGGACATGGACAGGATTCTGGGAAGACTGAACGCTACCACATGTTTATTGGACCCATGTCCCTCCTGGTTGGTGCTGGCCTCCCGGGAGGTGACACGAGGCTGGCTCCAGGAGATTATAAACGCTTCTTTGAGTGAGGGTGCCCTACCGACCGCTTTGAAGGAGGCGGTGGTGAGGCCCCTCCTCAAGAAGCCCTCCTTGGACCCAGCTGTTTTGGCTAATTATCGTCCAGTCTCCAACCTTCCCTTTCTAGCGAAGGTTGTTGAGAGTGTGGTGGCGTGGCAGCTCCCCCGGTACCTGGATGAAGCTGTCTATTTAGACCCGCTCCAGTCTGGCTTCAGGTCTGGTTACAGCACTGAAACGGCATTGGTCGCGTTGGTGGATGATCTCTGGAGGGCCCGGGGTAGGGGGTACTCCTCTATCCTGGTGCTGTTAGACCTCTCAGCGGCTTTTGATACCATCGACCATGGTATCATTTTGCGCCGGTTGGAGGGACTGGGGGTGAGAGGCACCGTTTTACGGTGGTTCTCCTCCTACCTCTCCGACCAGTCACAATCTGTGTTGACAGGGAGGCAGCGGTCGACCCCGAGGCGCCTAATGTGTGGGGTGCCACAAGGGTCGGTCCTCTCGCCCCTTCTGTTCAACATTTATGTAAAGCCGCTGGGTGAGATCATCCGTGGTTTTGGGGTGGAATTCCATCAGTACGCTGATGACACTCAGCTGTACATTTCCACCCCAGACCACCCCAACGATGCAGTGGAAGTGATGTCCCAGTGCCTTGAAGCTGTGCGGGTCTGGATGGGGAGAAACAGGCTTCGACTCAACCCCTCCAAGACCGAGTGGCTGTGGCTGCTGGCATCCCGATATAGCCAGCTGACTCCATCGCTGGTTATTGGGGGCGAATCATTGGCCCCCTCGGAAAGGGTTCGCAACTTGGGCGTCCTCCTGGATCCACGGCTGTCATTAGAGGATCATACGACAGCTGTGGCCAGGGGGGCTTTTTGTCAGGTTCACCTGATACGCCAGTTGCGGCCCTTTCTAGATCGGGACTCCCTTCGCACAGTCACTCAGGCGCTCGTCACGTCTCGCCTGGACTACTGTAATGCTCTCTACATGGGGCTCCCCTTGGGATGCACCCGGAGGCTTCAGCTGGTGCAGAATGCGGCCGCGCGGGGGATTATGGGAGCGACGGGGCGCTCCCACGTGACGCCTCTCCTGCGTGAGCTGCATTGGTTGCCGGTTGACTTCCGGGTGCGTTTCAAGGTGTTGGTAATCACCTTTAAAGCGCTCCATGGCTTAGGACCAGGGTACTTACAGGACCGCCTTCTGCCACCAATTGCCTCCCACCGGCCAGTTCGCTCCCACAGAGAGGGCCTCCTCAGGGTGCCATCAGCCAGACAATGTCGGCTGGTGACCCCCAGGGGGAGAGCCTTCTCTGTGGCAGCCCCGACCCTCTGGAACGATCTTCCTCCAGAACTGAGAACAATTGCTGACCTCCGGACTTTCCGTCGGGCTCTGAAGACCTATCTTTTTCAACTTGCCGGACTTGCCTGATCCCTTCTATTTTTTTAAAAAAATTTTTTAGAATTTTTACCTGTTTTTAAACCTTCAGCCTATTTATATTTGTTTTAGCATGATTTTAACTTTTTTGTATTGGTTTTTTAATTGGCTGTTCACCGCCCTGAGTCCGTCAGGAGAAGGGCGGTATATAAATTTAATAAATAAATAAATAAATAAATAAATAAATAAATAAATAAATAAATAAATAAATATGTTTGCAACTTTTTGTAACATGCCCAGGTTTTTATTAATTTTTAAAGAAACCCTTCTGAAAAAAAAAACATACAAGTTTCTCTATTTTTTAAAGCCATAGACATTTCTGATGGAATTTTTTTCACGTGCATATCTAGAAGCCTTTTTTTAAAAGGTAGTGATCCCCTTTTGTCTGAAAATTTTGCAACCATATGTTCTATTTATGGAGAGATCCTTTGCAAGCAGATGGTATTTGTATAGATTTTTGACAGGAAAACGACAGGTGCAAGCTGATTTTTTCCCCAGAAATTTTGAGTGTGGTGTGGCAATCTGTTTTCACAGATCTTGCCAATCAACTGCCTCAGAAATCTGTGATTATATAGATATATTTAATTCCTGCAATCAAGAGTTGGAATTCTTTTCCATTCTTTTTTCACTTTTCTCAATGCAGGTACAATTGTTAATATATTTGCTCTTAGACTTTTTATCCCACCTCTCTTCCAGATAGCATATATAGTGATTCCTCTTCTAATTGTTCTGTACAATGCCCTACCCCAGTGTCTTAACCACTGTACCATATTCTCTCTCTCTTTTTCATTCAGAAGGCAGCGACTGAATCTAGCACTCCTATGTTTGACTGTAGATGATAGTCAAACACCTCGTCCTGCTCTTTCTCTCCTTTATTCAGAAACATGGCGACAAAACAATCAAGCAATGAATTCAAAATGAATGTCAAATTTTATCATCCTTGTCAGAATTATCTAACTAGGCCTTAATATCAGCACAATGCTGTATGTCAACCAAATGAATACTATTTGTTTTTAAAACTATTATTTTATTACAAACAGCAGATTTGTAATAAAAGAGGCAAAATGAGCTTTTTGCTACTTTCAGGCAAGTAGGCTTACATTTCTAAATATTTTTAACTATCTAATAGGACAGATTCAAAAGTTATATGATAAAATCAATTATTACTCATATATTATGTCTCCAGCAGAGGTGGTATTCAGCTGGTTCAAATCAGTTCGGGCGAACCGGTAGTGGAAATTGCAGGTGGGCCCGCCCCCGCCCACCCGCTCACCCACCCACCCCGACTCTATGCTGGGCGCATGTGCGGAAGAACCGTTAGTAACAAAATGAAACCCACTGCTAGTCTCCAGTAGCTTTGAACAGAATCAATACACTTCTAAGCTAAGTAGACATGCCATTGATTTAAACAGGAATATCATTGCTGCTCTAGATATTGCTGTATTGTTGAGCATCTTGTATCACTGATAGCCAGATCCTCTGAGCCTTTAAGCAATATGGATTTCTCACATTCAGTAGACTAGTAGACTAATGCTTCTTTTCAGCAAATTCCAATGTGGGCTACCTATGACATTCCATTTAAGGTATCCAAATTTAAATCTCATGACATGCATGAAAGTTCTGCTCATAAATGTGGGATATAAAAAGAATACTTGAAAGGTAATATTTCCTCTGAAACAGGACAGATCTGTTTCATTCTAGAAGATGTAGGCAATCTGGTTGTCATCATATGTGCTGAATTTCGATTCTTAAAAGACCCAGCCAGCAATCAGTGGTTGGGAAGTTTGTAACTGTGGTCAAAAACATCTGGGAACACCAGATTGCCTATATCGAAACTATCCAGAAACTGAAGTGAAGAATTGGGTAAAAAGAAAATTAAACGTGATTTAAGCCAAACCTCCTCACTGCATTCTACAGAGAGCACATATTTATTTTTTCCCATTGTTATCTTGAATTAGAACATTTGTAACTTATTTTTATGGGGAACCTATGATGATTCACAGTAATGTGCCTTCGGAACATCTTCCTACATCAATGGACTACCTGTTGTGGAAGCGAGCTTTGGTTGGAGAACCTGACAGTGGAGGTAATAGTAGACAATCACCTTGAATAATATTGATTGTCCGGAGCTGCCATTTAAATTTACCATAATACTCATGGAGAAATGAGCTAAACAGTGAATGGAAGCTACTAGATCAGTTGCTAATTAAAAAAAAAATTTTTTTTTAAATAAAAATGCTAAAGATATGGAAAGAAGCTATGTGCATATTGGTTTGTAGTTCTAATTCTAATAGATACATTCTGGCAAACAATTCCTATTATGAGAACTTTTTCTACATATGTATCACCTGTACCGACATTATTTGATACCCATTAATATTAATTTTCTGTGCACTTTCCTAAGTGCATATATTCATTTTTTTTAAAAAAATGTGAAATTAGTATTATTAATTTCATTTTCATTTTATTTTGTTTCACATGCTGGTTTGCGAAATATGAATAAGATGATTTCCCATTCAAATGCTATCTAAATATCTCCCACTTTTCAGGAAGAGAAAACCAGCAGAGGGCACTCTTAAACCTTCTTTAAAATGTAATATAAAAAGCACAAGATTCCAATGACTTGGAAAAATTCACCTGTTTTTTTGTTTTTTTTAAAATGATGTCTGAGATTAATGCAAAAGGATTGTACAAAGGAATCTGGGGTTTTAAAAAGTAATGACATCTTAGCTTAGCATCCTTATTCTCTCCCTCCCATTTCACAGCACGCTAGGAGTACATATTCAAGTCAGGCAAAGTCAAAAGTCTTAAATAAGCTTTAAGATGTTAAAACAAACTCTTAGTTCTACTATCGCCACCACCACTGCTACTATTACTACCGTCAAACAGTGAATGAATTTCCCCATTATATAACACTGATGATTCCAATCTCTCTGGAAACAATATGGACAATAATGCTGCAAAATCTAAACTTTTGATGCTAAACTTTGTACTCTTAGAAGAGAATATTTGTAGCTCACTGTTCTTTGACCTTGGTGGTTTTCTTGCAAAAATTCCATTACCCAACATCATCAGTGCTAGTGGGGAGTGGGGTTTGCTCTTATTTTTATATATCCGTGGCTTGCCACTTCAAACAAGCTAACAATCAAGGTACTGTCAAGACCACTCCCTGACAGGACAAGCCATACAAACCTGTTCTGTGTGGATGACAGCATGTTGTATAACAAAACAATTGGTTAAAAACTTGTCCATCAGTTTGTTCAAAACATGATTCTTATAAGACAAGAAAAGGAGAGGGAGTTCAAGATAATTTGAAAACATGAGTTTGTATTCAAAATTTCCTATAAGAGGTAACAAAGGCTGTTAAATATTCATGACCTTCCTTCATGCAAATTAGATTGAAAGTCTCTCTGGGATCCAGCTTGGCAAAACTATGTTCTTTATGCAATCATTTTAAGAGACTGGAATGATCATGAATGATCTATATGGAGCCATCCTTCTTTCTAAAAATGATCAAAGCACTGTCTGGTATGGATGAAGCTGTTTGGAAACTTGTTATTGATCCATTTCTTTAGCTTGCTCTGTTCTGTTTCTGCTGTAGTAGCCAAGAAGTACCTTTCAAGGATCTGAGCCACAGGAATAAAGATTATTAAACAATCACAGAATGTCAGCCCTCTGAATTAATGCAGACAAGTAGCACAACCTTGGGTTTTAACGCTACATGTATTGTAAGGTTACAATAACAGAATCTTGCAAGTCTGAATTTTGCTCCTTCTTCTTTTCTTTTACTTTCCAGAGAACTAGGATGATGCCTCTCACAACTCTTCTGCTTCTGTGGGCTGAGATACCATTTGTATGACAGCTGCCTAGTCTGCAGTTCTTCCTTCTGTCTCCCAAGGTCATTCCTATATACCATGGCATAGAATGGGGAAGGGAGGGGGAGGAGAAAAGGTTTTCCCTTCCCACTTCCCAAACACATTCAGCATAATCAGCATGGTTCTCAGTCTCAAATTGTGAACATGAACTTAGTATGTTCCCCAAACTGATGGAAATCAGTATAAGCAAGTCAAAATTGCAATGCCTCTTGCAGAACCTGAGTTAGATGCAGTGGAAGCTCTACTTATTCAAAAGGCAAGAAATCTTTCACTTCCACTATTTTTTTAACCTTATCCTGAATTAATCTAAGGCACCCTCTTTTTCTAAAGGTGAACCAGGAAAAATAATACTTTTCAGCATTAACAGCACAACATTCTAGAACTTCACCTTGTTCTATTGATTCACTATTTTCCTAACACACATACTGTACATCTCTAGGTTAGCCATTAAAAAAGCGAGACATAACAAGGAGAACACAACAAAAGAAAAAGGACAGAGATAACTATTTTTAAGGAGGTAAATTATTTCCAATTTAAAGTAATATGTCACCGTACCTATACTGATTTTCTACCTTACACACATGCAAGGACAATTTACTGTATATTTTCCAAAAATGCATCTACACGTACATATGTGATTTTAGGTGGTTTTACTAATAAAAAGAGAAAGATTTGTAAAGAAAAGATTTAGAAGTTTGCTTCATGTGTTTGCCACGCCCTCTTCTTTTTAGACTTTTTAAGGTATTCTGTATGAACACCAACAAAGTCAACCTTGTATCTATATTTATTCTTGCTGCCTCCAAATCTTGTCCAAAAAGTTGTAAGGAAAGTAGGGCAACCATATTTGGGCTGCAAAAATCAAGGTGATCATGAAAGAGATTCAGAAAGATGTAATATTTTGCTAGTGGTTATCTGAATATTTATAGCCCAAGTGTGGTAGTGCTACAAGAGACAAAGCAGGAGTGAAACTGAAGCGGGGCAGACTAAAATGTGGACAAGGTCTGAGTCCACCAGAGGAAGGCAAACATTAGTGTATGTAGATCAAATGTAGAGTACTCGACATATTCCAGATGGATGCCTGTCTTGTAACTTTGGTCTCTACCTATCAAAGAGGGATGGATTCTATTCATAAGTAGCTTTGACAGATGTTACAGTATTTCATTTGTGACTATTCTGCCTACAGACATTTGTCACTTTCTTCTTCTGGAAAATAATTCTAACATTCTGGAAAATCATTCAAAGGCAAGGTGACTTGTCTTTATTTTTTATGGCATGTGTTCTATAGTCTTTTGCATGGGTATACAGTACCTAGGTTACACATATCTAAATTATATGCTAAATAAAACAAGACTTAAAAACTTCAGGTTACACATTGTGTTACTTCGTCTTTGATGGTTTAATCTAAACTAAAATAGTCAAACCAACATGCTCGTTTGGTTTTACCTTTTGGGTTTAAAAAATTATAGAGGATGACAGTTTATAGATTTTGTCCTCTGGATGGCAGTAACTCTTGCTTAAATGCTTGTGACCTAGAACTGTAATATTTTTCACAAGGGATTTCCTTTACCTTGTCAGTTTAATGTCCCAAAGAAATACTTCATTTCATTAATTCCTGACTCTGTAATCCAAATCTGAAAGTTAAGTACATGCACAGAATTTAATATATAACATTAAATGATGAGAACATCAAAGTCCCTTTTAAAAATAACCAGATAAGAAATAATGATTGTTGCTACCCTTATATCTGATTCAATATTTTTATATATTATAAACAAGGCATGTAATATGCCCCGAGATAATGAAACAATGATGATATACATACATCTAATAAATAACCATACCCCATATTTGTAACTTAAATATCTATTTTTAAAACACACTTCCACTGGAATTCTAATTTTCAATAGATTTATTACATTCAGGGCATTTAGTTGCACCAAATTACATTAACTTTACAAATTACAAATTACATAACATTAAAGTACTTTGTAGAAATCTATGGTCTATTGAAGTTTAATTGCAATATTTTGGAAACTAAAGGAAAGCAGTATGGAAAGGGTATATCCCATAAAATGTGTGCTATCATTCCGGCTTGGAATATCTACCACAGCTAATCTGTTCTTTAAAATTTCTAATCCATACATTCTAAAGTGGAACATACTCCAAATATTTAATATTTTGATTTGGTATCCAGTAGCATTTACTATTAGTATTTGGACAACATTTTTGATACTATGTGAGTGAGAACAAGGGACATGAATTCGTATTTGGTGTCTAATTGTATTAAAAAAAACCAGATGATCTGACAAATTTCAAATATATGGTTATTCATTTTCTCAAAAATCTTTGTTCAACCATTTTAATTTATATTTAATTAGGGCAGGATTAGTTATTCCCAGAAGGCTATCTAGTATTTTTTCATAGAGCAAGAGTTGTATAGAAGAACTGGAATGATTTTGCTCCGTTTTCAGTACATGCTCATGGGACACTTACCAATTCTTAA
Source organism: Masticophis lateralis (assembly GCA_030761175.1). Classification (NCBI taxonomy): domain Eukaryota; kingdom Metazoa; phylum Chordata; class Lepidosauria; order Squamata; family Colubridae; genus Masticophis; species Masticophis lateralis. The sequence continues at coordinate 122,628,996 of JAUDYJ010000003.1, read as the reverse complement.
TTAAGACATTCTACTTCTTAATCATAAGAAAGTTTCTTCATTATGATAGTTTTCACTGGGTTGGAATATTATTCAGGCCCTTGCAGAATGTGTAGTAAGAAACATGTTTTAATCAAGGATTCAGACAAGGAAGAACTTGGTTGTTTCACACAAACATCTGCAAAATGATATCTCTCTTTTATAGAAGACATGGTCTAATGTGTCCCAAATGAGGATTTGAAAGATGATTTTTTTATGTTTTTAGGAATCTTTTAATGTTTCTGGATTCTTTGGTGTTCAATAAAAGTAAGGGAAGGAACCTCATGCAACTTTGTACTATATGCACATCTGTTATTCTCCTAACTTGGATAGTTTCAACAATTCTCTGTGCAAACAACTCAATGGAGAGATGCCCAAGGATTTGGATTATTAGCCTTTAGATGAGAAATTAGCAGTAGGGCACTCTGCTGTTTTGTTTCAAATAAAACAAAAATATTTTGCCTTGCAGTCTTGTGATATAATAGTGCAAAAAGATTGAGAAATGTTGTGATCTTTCTGATGTTTGGTTAACACAGTTTGGGACGGGGCACGTGAACCATCATATATGTTCTTGTGATGACCTTGGATCCAGGAATGATCTCTCTTCAAACTAGTATCTATCATATCCCAATACCCAAAGTATGGATAGTTCACAAGAGTATGCTATGCATCTCTTCATGGGTTTAAATACTTAAAGAGAGCTGTAATGTATCTAGACTTTCTAGACTTTAATTATATCCAACTTACTTTTTAGTTGCATTACTACAATCTTATATAGGTATGGATTAATGACATCCACACTAAAAGTGTGGAGAAAGCTAATTACCATATTTTTGTACCTTTAATACAATTTAAATTCCAGAAAGAATTTTAATATTATTATGCAGAAAGTTAGCACCCACCTCTCTCCTAGAAGAATGAAATATTTTAAGAAATATTAAAAATGCCGAATATTATATTTCCCAAAGGGAGAAATGGAGAAACATGTTTTTTTAGAGGCAGAAAGCAACCCCCACTTTCCTTAACAGCCCACAACAGATGTCAGCACTTAAGAGATAAAGAGCTTGTTGAAAACTAGATAGCTCTATTCATAGACAAAGCAAATACTGCAGGCAGAAATCTATTCAAGACAGGATATTTTGAAACTCCCTGCAGCTAAGTCTGAACAAAGGCAGAATGATAGGATTAGCCTTCACTCAAGATCCAACACAGGACAAAGCCATTAAGCTGCAATAGAATAGCCCAACATCCTTTTAGAGCAGTCCAAACTTCAACCAAATCTGGGAGCTCAGACAAATATCTAGGATTTGTATTTCTTCTTTGCCTATAGAACCAGCTATGACCCCTATATAAGCCCTATCTGACCCCATAGGAATCTGGCAACAGCCAATAGAATACATATTCTTGCACAGGAACAGGAAGCTCAAGTGCAAAACTCAAAGAAAAACCCTCCACTCTCGACTCCATGTGGTCAGCTGCCCAGAACTACAAACCCATGTGGGGTTCATTAAACCTCCTCCGTGTTTCCAGTGTCTTTCTCCCGGCTTGGAACTGAACCAGATGGATATTTCTTCCCACAATTATATTGTTATTGCAGGCTGAAAATCAAGATAGGAACTTGAGGAATAGCTTCACTGATACAGAATTTCTTTTTAGGCTGTGGCTGTGTCTTAGCTAACAGTTCATATTTCTAGTTCTCATATAAAAAAATAGTCTACTATGTTAAATGTTTTGGATAAATATCCACAAACTGTAGTTGCATGCTTAAATGTATATATGTATATAAATGTGCCTATAATTCATAGCATTCAACTTCCAGTAAACCACAAGAAATAAGCAAATACAAACTTTGTAACTGGAAAGTACATATTTACTCTTGGATGGGCCAACATTTGAATTGGGAGACAAAACATTTAAGATCTCTCTTGTTTCCCAGGTCCTGCTTGTGATGCTGAAGAGAACATTGCCAGGCAGTTTGAGATATCTCATTTGGGTGGAATACAGAAGCTTGTTGTGGACAGCATTCAGATTTAATAATGCTATAGAAGAAAGAATAATTAATGACAAAGGACTTTGGGCTGATTGTGTGTCTGGCAGAATTACTGATCCAGACAAGGACAATGCACAATCGCATCTATTATTGGAGCTGAGGGAACTGATAGAGTCTCTAGGCAACTCTGTGGTATAATATTGTTTATGATATGATGTTTATCTTTGCAGCAACTGACAGGATGGTACAAAGAAATTCATTGAATGATGGATTCCTTAGGCTTCTATTTTGTTTTCAAAAATGCTTTACATTCAGATATGGAAATATTCAAGGTGATAATCTTAGAGAGCTCATGAAAGATGACAGTGAGCCACAGATCAAGAAAATGTATGAAAAATCTATTTGGGATACATTAACTCTAAAGTTGGAAAACTCTCTTGATAAGATTACTTTTCAAATGCTGTATTCAGAGGTTTATATATACCAAAATGAATGATTAGAGAACTACAACTTTAAGTGGATTTGCCTGAAGGTATGCAGGACTGCAGCTGAGTTACAGGATAGTTAGTCTTCTGTGTGTATACAATTTTTCAGTAAAGATCTTTCCACAGATTGCAATTGAGTTACAGGATTTTTGGGCATGTATGTTGAGTGTATGTGAAGAATTTAGGATTGCTCAGTGTAGTAAAATTATATAAACAAAAGCAAAGATTTCAAAGAGAGAAAAAATGAAAGAAGTAAGAAAAAGTATACAATAATGTCTTCTGCCCTTCTTTCTATCAAGTAATTTCATTTTAACCTTTTCATCAACCTCTTAGTTTTTCTTTAATCCCCAAATTCAGGAATCATCAACTTGATTTTTTCTTCTTTCAACAAAAAGTAAATACTTTTTGCTGAAAGTAAATACTGTAAAGTTTCCAATCTTTCAAAAAAAGTCTTTATGGCTTTTTCACTGACTAGACTGCCCAGCTTTCCTATTAACTGGAGGTTTAATTAATTTTATAATGCAATCTTCCACTGTGTTTTGTTTCTTTTCCAACTTTTTACATACAATAATCTTTCTGCAGTTACCACATACAATATTAATTTCTCATGATTCTTTTTTTAATTCCTTGTTCATAGAGCACATTAGGAATATTTCTGATTTCATCATAATATCAGTCCTTAATATTTTTTGCATCACTATATGGATTTTCACTCAACTTTTTTTTTAATAAAAATCTGTCATAACATAAAAAACATAACATAAAAAACACTATATCCTTCATGTGATACATTAACATTGGAAGTCTTATAAATAAGAAAGTATCATAGAACAATCTCGGCCTAAAAATTTAAGAAACAAACCTTCAGTTCCCAATTTGGGAATTGTGCACGAGGGCACAAAGGCAACTTTTCTTTAATGATGGCTTCATCATAGGTTACTTTAGGTTAAATGGCATTGTGAAAAAGTGATAATAATACTACAAGTTTCCAAATAATTCTGCCTGATATGCCCACTAGCACTAGCAGTAGCACAGCATATTGCCCCCAATAATCTGGGTCCTCATTTTACCGACCACCGAAGGATGGAAGGCTGAGTCAACCTTGACATGAATTCTTATAAAATGTACATATTATCTGTTTATCTGTCATCTCTCTCTCTCTCATCTACCTATCTCTCATCTATCTATCTATCTATCTATCTATCTATCTATCTATCTATCTATCTATCTATCTATCTATCTATCTCCTCTATCTATATCTTCCTGCCTGCCTCTCTCTCTCTCTCTTTCTCTCTCTCTACTTATAGAGTTCATTTATAAATTATTACTATACTATAAGCAAAAATAAATGCATAGTCACTCAGCATAGTGAAAAAGTTGTGATTAAGTGACCTGTAGATTCTGCAACTTCTCAGGATCCTTTATCTTTACCTGCTAAACTATTTTACATGCAAACATATGATTTAACGTTTTATAGGGAAATTGATATAAAATGGGTATGTTCAATGCATTGTTACACTTTTTTGAACCATGAATGGTATCAGTCCAATCAGAAAATATGACAGTTGGCCAATTCATATCAAATTTTACAAATTACTGTCTTTCAAGAAAAGCAACTGTTGGTCTTTGAACTTTCTTTACATTTATTTCCATGAAAGGGCACATTCCTGGGCTACATTCCTGATTTCCAGACCCACCATTAGCCTTACCTTAAAATGTCTAGGTGGTAGTTTGTTTGATTTCAGGGAAGAGATCAATGGTAAGCAGTAGCTGGTGCCACAGAGGCTTTGAGACAGATGGATTTCTGAGTTTCTGACAGACACAGGATAGAAAATCATCAGTCTAAGGCAGGGTTGTGGAACTCATGCCATCATGTCATCGTCACATAATGTATTGTGACTTTTTTCCCCCTTCACTAAGACGGGCTTGGGTGTGGTCAGCATGTGATGCATCCGGCCTGCAGGCCAGGAGTTGGACACCCCTGGTCTAAGGGAAACTTTGGTTATAAATCCCAGGCATGACATAGTATGGAAAAAAGCAAGTTTTTAACAGATAAGGTATCTTTATGCAACACCCAACGAACATTAATCTTTCATCTGCATCAATGGTGCAGCAAATATAGAGAGATTTCAGAACAATTTCCACAGGTTAGTGAAGAAACCATAAATGATGTGTTCTTAACAACCTCCGCTAAAAATGTCAGTGCCTACATATGGAATTTGGTATCAAAGGGTCAAAAAACATTAAGGATTCTTTTGATAACGTTATTATCCTGCTATAGCAGATTCCCTTCCAACATAACACCATTCAGGTTTTTTGAGGCTGCAATATACAAAATTCCCAACAAACAGTCCAATAGATTGAAGGTTCGGAAAGGCTAGGCTAGGAGATGTAGCACACTCAAATAATTATCCTCAATCTTCAAAACAGATAATAAGTTATATTCCCCCATCCACATCAATGAATTTTCAACAATTAACTGATAACTATTTACAATCAAAGAAGCAAAATAATACTAGTAAAATAAAATACTGGGAAATTTGGCAGGGATGGTAACAAGGTAGTTCATTTTATTTGCAAACTACGATGCCTTAAAATATTTAGTAAGAAATTAACATTTCACATGCAGAATGCACAGGTAGCATCTCCTCCCTTAACTCAGTATTAAAATGTTTGGAGTATAACATTAGAGTCCTCTATCTGATTCATTAAAGATTAAAATTCAGTTATAAAGCATGGATAGTGTTCTGCGACCATAACATAGCCTTTGGGGTCCATACCATACCATACCATAACATAGCCTTTGGGGTCCATACCATACCATACCATAACATAGCCTTTGGGGTCCATACACATCCTGGAGGGTCAAGGTCAGCAATTCTGTAATACAGCATATAGAGTTAACAGTTTTAGATAATAATGAAAATCACTTTTTTTGCTGCAGACCTGAATATCCCCACATCTCCACCATCTCCAACCTTGGTCTGTTTAAATACTTTCAGCCCTGAATTAAACTTCAACTCTGACTACAGATTTATCCTGCCACCATGTTAGCAAGAAATGACTGGAGAAGTTACAAAGATAAATGAATACAATCCTCCAGATCCATTTACATTTTGTCTAAGGACACATTTTAACATTTTCTTTGAGTTTTGTTTTGTCCAAAATTTAGGGATCTATAGAACTGAGAAGTATGACCAGCTTCTTTTTTTAAAAAAGCCAGTTTCTCTTAAAAAGTGGTGCTTGTTTTACTTCAAGAGGAAAGAAAACCAATTTGCTTCACATGTTGCTTTAGTGGTAACACCAATGAGCATTAAGAAAAGGAAATCAAGACCACTGAAAAACAAACTTTTAAAAATAAAAGATGGGCTTGGAAACAGTTGTATTTATAGTATAAGTGTTAGAAGCAGATAAGACTTAAAGAAAATCCTGAAATCCAACAGGAAAGAGGAGGCGTGCATAGCGATTTGCGTGAAAACCCAAAATTATCCTTTTTATGTCTGCACCAGGGCATTCGAGAATTGGCTGACTGTCTTCCCACTGAATCCATTTTCTCTGGGTTCAGTTTTGCTATATAATTTTACAAATTGCAAACACATTTAATAAAATGTAGTAAGATCATGTGGTCGCTAATCACTGGAGTTCTGATCGTGATACAATAGTCTTTTATTAAATCAGGGAATGTACTTGACTTTGTTATTGACATTGTTCAGAAAGTCAATTGTTTGCTCATTAAAACAGAGCAGAGAATGGGGAACAGATTAGTTTTAGTTTGGGCAATTTTGACACAATTCTACATTTGTTTGCCCTTAGTAGTGCACATATTTTAAAAGTTTGACAGTATTCTCAATGGCACTGTTAGGAATGGTTCTGTAACTTTTCCAAATAAATGTGTTCCCTAATTTCACTAAAGATTTAAGCAAACATTGCAATGAGTTTTGATTTTTTTTTTAACATGAACAACAAATAACCTATATATTTAGAGCAAGGGTGACTTATAATTAAACCCTGAGGCATACATAGGTACAGTCTTGTTGTTAGTTGCATGAAAAATAAAGTCCTTGCAGAGGGAGCATTAACAAGGAAGAATTAAACTGTTGTTATTAGATGAACAAAGATCTAGGTATTTTACATGTTTATCTTAATTCAGCAAATTTCCATTACTGGCTGTTTAGCATTTATTCTGTATTTAAAACCGTGAGATTATCTTTTTATGCATGTAATTCACAAATAAGTCAAAAATTATTTCACTTTGTACAGTAGTACATGGCCATCCCTTCTTTCCAGAAATTAGTACGGATTTTCTTAATCGGACACAAAATTTCCAATGAACAGCATAGGACATGCTGACTGGGGAATTCTAATAGTTGAAGCCTACGTATTTTAAAGCTGCCAAGTTTGATAAATACTGCCATAGATTAACAAATGTATCAGGGGTGGGTTCTGCCTACCTTTACTACCGGTTCGCAATGGGGCTGCACGCACGCTGTCTTCTGCACATATGCAGAAGTGTTCTGATGACATCGGGGTCAGTGGGCAGAGCCCCCTGCCAGTTTTACTACCGGTTCTATAGAACCAGTCCGAACCAGGGACAACCCACCACTGAAATACATGCAAGAATAAGGGAACATTTTATTCTAATATGTAGATTAGGTTTTTCAGACCTTGTTCTATGGGACTCTAGAATTCAATGGCAGATTAAATATTTTTAAAATGTCCACTCAGTCGGTGACAGCCATAATAATTTTCCCAAGGAAAAGCTAGAATATTCCAGCCATTGAACACTGAATTGTTTAGTTAAATTCCCAGGTCAATGAGAAATTTCAGTTTGAATTTTTGTATCCTGGAAACATTAATTTTCCACATCTAGTAAACAGTGTTTTTTGTACTTATCATACTTTTCTAAAATGGCAACTGATATATCCAGCTTGGTAATAGGACTAGCACTTAGACTTATATACTGCTTCACGGTGCTTTACAGCTCTTTCTAAGCGATTTACAGAGTCAGCATATTGTCTCCAACAATCTGGGTCCTCATTTTACCGACCTAAGAAGGATAGAAGGCTAAGTCAACCTTGAGCCGGTCAGAATAAAACTGCTGGCAGTCAGCAGAATTAGCCTGCAATACTGCATTCTAACTACTGTGCCACCACAGATCTTGTAGTAAAATTCAGATAACTTTCCTACAGTATAGAAATGTGATTCAATAAACTGCACAAGTTTCATTCTATTATTAATTTTCTGTCATTAGAGCTTTATTCTCTTGATCAAGGTTCTGTGAATTTTTTATTTTAGCTAACAGGTTCTGCAGCCTGAAAAAGTTCACAATCCCTTCTGTTTTACAGAACCATTAAGTAGGTGGCTACATCTTCCTAGCTATGTCTTTACATGTGTGAGGATATAAACAACATTACCTTTGTCCACATGTCCGTTTGATTGCACTCTGCTGCATCAACAATGGCTGGTTTATTTTGTGTTTAAATCTAACTGATTTGGCCTTCATACAAGCTTTGAAAAAAGGAAGAGGAAATGGAAAACATATTTCCTACCTCTTTGCTTCTTTATACTATAGTAGGATAAAGCAAACTCATTTGATTAGATATAGCTGAGTCTAGTTATATTGGCTCTTTTCTCTGACTGGGGCAAAATGTGGAACACCTGAACCTGTATCTAAAAATAGCATCACTTCACTTCAACCATGTAAATTTTGCTGTAAATTCATCAGAGTGTCAGCTTTGTCCAGAATAGAAAGCATGATTTGAAATCATAGAGCCTAAAGCAGATCCCAAAAGCTCAATGGAAGGTAATTTTGAAAGTCCCTCCCCAAACAAGTACTATTATTAAACTTGTGAATAAATATATGAATTGTATTTAAATCTATTTAAATTCAAAAGGAAATCAAATTAAATCAGAACTGAGTATCTTTAATATGGCCACTGACCAGAAAAGTAAAGACCTAAACAATAGAATGTACAGAGAGTATGAAAGAAATACATAAATGATTTCTAAGTCAAGAATAAAATAAAATAAAAAAAATAAAAATGGAGCTATAAAATATAACTATGATAAAATTAAATATTATTTTTGTCCTGCTCCTGCCAATTTCTTCCTATTTGGAGTACAGCTCCTGCTATATCAATTTCAAAGGAGTCTTTTATGCATAGTGAATAAGATAATAATAATAAAGTCCTATCTGAAATTTAAATGATGACTTGACGGGCTTAAAGTGATAATTACATATGTTTAAGAGGTCTGCTGTGAGCATTTTACTTAACGGGCACTTGAAAAGTGAGTGTCTGTGTTCAAATATATGCAAGCAGGATCTACAAGCATACTTATTCTAAATTTCATTACCTTGGAAACTGTAAGGAACCAATATCTCAGAGCTAAATGGCCAAGCAGTTGAATCATCATAAAGAAAAATAAATGCAGAAGGAGCATTGTAGAGGAAAAACATCATGCTAATTGTGTTACTTAACTATTTTCAGATTTAGAGCCCCTAGATTAGACACCTTCAACTTCAGTTTTTGTTTTTTTAAAATTTGATTTATATGCCGCCCTTCTCCGGAGACTCAGGGTGGCTTACAATGCGTTAAGCAATAGCCTTCATACTTTTGTATATTTATACAAAGTCATCTTATTGCCCCCCTAATCTGGGTCCTCATTTGACCTACCTTAGAAAGGATGGAAGGCTGAGTCAACCTTGAGCCTGGTGAGATTCGAACTTACAGTAATTGCAGGCAGCTGAATGTTAATAACAGGCTATTAGTCTGCTGCGCCACCAGGCTCTTAGATTTCTTAATTTCTTAGATTCTTAGATTTCTTCTTTTGTGTTTTTAGGAATCTTTTAATGTTTTTGGATTATTTGGTGTTCAATAAAAGTAAGGAAGGAACCTCATGCAACTTTGTACTACAGCCCCGACCCTGATATGCACATCTGTTATTCTTCTAACTTGGATAGTTTCAACAATTCTCTGTGCAAACAACTCAATGGAGAGATGCCCAAGGATTTGGATTATTAGCCTTTAGATGAGAACAACTTCAGGTTATTTTTTTTAAAATTTGATTTATATGCCGCCCTTCTCTGGAGACTCAGGGCGGCTTACAATGCGTTAAGCAATAGCCTTCATACTTTTGTATATTTATACAAAGTCAGCTTATTGCCCCCACAAACTGGGTCCTCAATTGACCCACCTTAGAAAGGATGGAAGGCTGAGTCGACCTTGAGCCTGGCTAGGATTGAACTCACAGTAACTCGCAATATTGGACTATAACTCTCCATTACAGTTGACGAAGGCAGTCATTGGGTTACAAAATGGTTCTGGACCTCAAATTTCAGTTGCAGTTTTCAAATTAATTGGATGCAACACTGTAAGTTGGGCTTCCATGTAAGATTGGCACTCTGTGGTATATTCATAGAGTATATTGCCGCGGCCTTGAACAGCTGATCATTGGTATTCTGGGAGGCCGATCCAATTGCCAATCAGCTGCTGGTGCTAAATCTGGCTGTACGGAAGCTGACCAGGCTGTTTGCTGTTTGCTGCAAGAAGGCAAATACTGGGAGGCAGAGGCCGAAGGGTGGAGACCGGTGGGTGGACAGAGCTTCAGCAACATTCCCTCTAAAAGACACACAGACATTTGCACTCACTTTTTTGGGAGGGGGGGGAGTGAGTTTTATAGTCTGAAAAATACGGTATGTTATTTTGTATATTGAATTTTATAGCAAGTTTAGTTTGAAGAAAAGCTTTTTATACAATGTTATTTATATCTATCTATCTATCTATCTATCTATCTATCTATCTATCTATCTATCTATCTATCTATCTATCTATCTATTTATCATTCTCTCTCTCTCCTCTTCCTCTCATTTCCATCTAGAGGCATTAAATTGATTGGCCAACTCCGGTTCTTTGAATGGCAGCCTAGCACGGAGAAATTAAATCACTTAAGCTTTTATTTATTACTTTAGCCACAAAACATGAAGAAAAAAATTGTAGATGACAGGCAGTTGCTAAAGGTAAAAACCCCCCTATTTTTCAGGGCAAGCAGTTTCTATCATTTTATATATTTCTAATCAAAGTGTGGGCTATTAAAAAAGGTTAGGGAAGACCAAGAAATTAAAGGGTTAAAGATAAGGAGAGAAGAATACAAAGTTCAGGCCTTCGCTGATGACCTTGTGTTTATAGTAGAAGAACCATTAGAATCAGCACCAAAATTGTTTAAGAAAATAGAGGAATTTGGAGAAGTGGTAGGATTAAAAATAAACAAAAATAAAACGAAAATAATAGCAAAAAATCTCATGAAGAATCAAGAAAAAGAATTGGAGAACACTATACAAATTCAAACAACGAAGAAAATAAAATACCTAGGGATTTGGCTATCAGCAAGAAGTTCGTCAATAAAAGAAAACAATTATGATAAATTAATAATACAGCTAAAGAAAGATTTAGATAATTGGAAAAACTTACAGATCTCACTAATGGGAAGAATTTCCACCATTAAAATGAAAATTTTACCAAAGCTTTTATTCCTATTTCAGGTCATTCCAACAAAATTAGAAAAAAGTTTTTTTGAAACACTGAATAAAATAACATCCAAATTTATATGGCAGGGGAAACGTCCATGAATTAAACTTAAACTATTACAAGATACAAAAGATAGAGGAGAAACAGCACTCCCTGAATGGGAAATTTATTACCAAACGGCTGTGCTATCCTAGGTAAAAGAATGGATGTACTTAAAAAACAATAGAATACTAACAATCAAAGGACATGAAATACAAGTGGGTTGGCATTCTTTTCTATGGGATGAGAGACACAAAACAATACGTACTTCAAAAGACACACAATAAGGAATGCACTATTACAAATCTGGCTAAAAAAAAAAAAACAGCATTACACGAAAATACCAATTTGGCTCTCACCAGTAGAAGCAGTAAGGCATCCAAATTTAACAGAACTTTAAAAAGTAATTAGATACAAAGACTTAATTGAACAAAAAGGAAAATTGAAATCAAAACAACAGTTGGAAACAGACCTAAACAGAGAAATCGACTGGTGGACTTATACACAGATCCAATCTAAACACAAGGAACATATAAAAGCATACAAAATCTATAGAGAGAAACAAGAATTAGATAAAATTATATTAGAATCAGAAGAGAAACTAATTAATAAAATTTATAAATTTTTATTACGATACAAAATGGAGGAGAAAACAGTGAAGGATACGATGATCAAATGGGCGAAAAATTTTAAATATACAATAGATTTGGAGAAGTGGGAAAAATTATGGCAAGTGAATGCAAAATTAACACTAGCGGTGGCATACAAGGAAAACCAGCTGAAGATGTTTTATAGATGGCATATGTCACCGACAAGACTGGCAAAAATGTACCCAAACAACAGTGCAATATGTTGGAAATTTATTTATTTATTTATTTAATTCAACTTATATACCACCCTTCTCCCCAGGGGGACTCAGGGCGGTGAACAGCCAAATTTAAAACACATATAATACAAAAGTTAAGGGAAACTAAAATAGATTAAATAATGGCATTACCAATTTAAAATCCAAATCTGCACAATCAAAAGATCCCAATTTAAAATCCAACATTGATTAAATTTAAAAAATTTAAAAAACCCATTAAAACTGTTCATGCTAGGCCGGCTTGTTGAAAGAGATAGGTCTTCAGGGCCTTTCGGAAAGTGTGGAGGTCTGGAATCAATCGTATCGCAGGAGGTAGCTCATTTCACAGGTTGGGTGCTCCCACAGAGAAGGCTCTCCCGCTGGGGGCCGCCAGCTGACATTGCTTGGCTGACGGCACCCTGAGGAGGCCCTCTCTGTGCGAGCGTGTTGGCTGGTGGGAGGTTATCAGTAGCAGCAGGTGGTCTCGCAAATGTAAGAAATCTCAAGGAACCTTTTACCATCTATGGTGGACGTGCCCGGCAGCAAAAAAAATTTGGTTTAATATCAAGAAATGGATGGAACAAATAACAAAACTGCAAATAGAAAAGAAACCAGAAACATTCCTGTTAGGAATCTTTACAAAACCATACCCCAAAGAAATAAAATATTTGATGATACATATGTTAACTGCAGCACAAATAACATATGCAAAAAACTGGAAACAAGAAAAAATCCCAACTGAAGAAGAATTAATAGATAAAATCTTAGAATGTGTTGAAATGGACAGATTAACAAAAGAAATCAAAGAAAAAGAAGAGACAGATTACTACAGAATATGGAACAAATGGCATAATTGGCTTCACACCATCAATAAAGAAACATAAATACAATAAGAAAAGAATAAAAATGTAAATATGTATATAAATAATTTTTATAGGTATATAATAGGAATATAGAAATGTAAAAAGGTAAAGATATAATAAAAAATATAGATCTCTATGGGGGGAAAGACAAGGAAGGGAAAAGAAAAAAGAAAAGAAGAATAGGAGGAGGGGGAGAAAAGTATTAGACTAAGAAAAAAAGGGAAGAAATATAAATTATTAGATGGAAAACCACTATGAAACAATGCTTAAAAAGGGTAAGCATACTTATATGTTGTATGTTGTGTAAATGTCTAATGTGTGTTTTAATAAAATTTATAAATTTTAATAAAAAAAAACTAAAACAAAGTGTGGGCTACTTTATTAAAGTGGAAAATAGTCAACCATTTTCTTTCCCTTTGGCTTTAATGGAGAAAAAAACAAGTCTACAGAAATGGAATGAAGAGATCCATTAATGTTCCTTTTCTCAGTTTTTCTTTTCTAAAAAATTCAGTTTATCCCATTTCTGCATCAGATAGAAAATGCTTTTGAAAAATCTATCTGAAAATGTTGGAATTTTTTTTAACCGATACATTTTGGTAAAGCAAATTTACATGGCAATTGTCGTTAAGTACACATTTCTTCCCCTTCTCTTTTTCCTAGTGCTACATTTTGGCTGAATCTCGCCACATGAGGGCAGAAAACTATTTTTCTGTTTAGCCTTGAGTCCCTCCAGCTTCTTAAAAGCTATTGACATTCTTGCTTAGCATAGAACAACTGAGAAGGTGTAGAAGTAGATACGGAGAAAGTACTAATTAAGCCTGAAATGTTAATAGCAGAGAGCTCTTTTAAATACTTAGCAGTATTTACATTCTAAAAGAATTTTTTTTTAAAAAAAATGCTTGCTGGAGGAGGGAAGACTTGGAGAAAATGGAAAATGATCATTTATGTTGTTTCTTTCATTACTTACTGCGATCTCCCCCCCACGTGAACACAGGCAACAAAAGAGAGTCATTCTTATGCAAACCATCCTGGCACAAAGGGACATTACATATCTTTTACAAAGGAGGATTTCTTTTAAAAAGGAAAAAACACAGCACATTCAGTGTTTCAGGTTCGCACTTGAAATTCAGAGCCTCTCTTGCCAACTTTAATGTGCAGCTGGATATGATGCCAATGCTGGGTTTTTTTTTTCTTTCTAAGAAAAGGTTTTTTTTTATAACAATAACACAAAAGAATTCCTAACCACAATCAATTGATTCATTTTATTGCATCACATTGTATTCCATTTAACTGTCTTAGCAGTGTAACTTTTAATCGTTCGTTACAGGTTTTTCCTGGCTCTTGGGATAAAGGGCATAGTAAACATTAATTGAAGCAAATTCTACTTGTGCACAAAATGTAGAACACATGAATAGAAAATGGAATAATCCTGTAAAATGCATCCAGGATTCGGGACTATCTGAGGGAGTGACTGTCACAGATCCAGTTAAACAACAAATATCGGAAGCAGAGCTATCTGCAGGGTATGATCAAAACAACCAAGAAGATAGAAGATATGATGGTGTGATCAAAGCTCTGCATGGCATATAAGACACATCTAAAAACCAGGACCTCCGATTGCACTATTATTGTTGATTTATTTTTTACTGCGAGTATTTTATTCACCAAATCTCAGTGAATAGTGAGATTTCGGCCACACACAATTAAGCATTGCGGGAAGATAAATACTTACAATGACTTATGATAATGGTTGGAACCATAATTTTCATTGCTAAGCAAGAAAGTTGTTGAATGACTCAAGGACTCAGGGTGGTATACAGCCATAGTAAAAGACAATATGTCGTACAAAATTTAAAACCCATTTAAAACAAAATTAAACAAATCTTGGCTTTCTTGATTTAAAACCCCAAAATTTTAAAACTACCCCATCCAAATTTATATAGTCAGCCAGGCCCACCTATTGAAATAACAAGGTCTTGAGGGCCCGGCGGGAAGCATGGAGATTGGGAATCGTATATATCTCAGGGGGTAGCTTGTTCTAGAGGGAGGGTGCCCCCATAGAGAAGGCTCTCCCCCTGGGGGTTGCCAGCCTGCATTGCTTTGCTGACGGCACCCTGAGGAGCCCCCCTCTGTGGGAGTATGCTGGTCGGTGGGAGGCTATTGATGGCAGAAGGCGGTCCCATAGATATCTGGGCCCTAAGCCATGGAGCGCTTTAAAGGTGGTAATTAGCACCTTGAATCGCACCCGGAAGACCACCAGGAGCCAGTGCAGCTCGCACAGGAGAGGTGTCACATGGGTGCGTCGAGTCGCATCCATAATCACCCGCGCAGCCACATTCTGGACCAGCTGGAGCCTCCGGGTGTTCTTCAAGGGGAGCCCCATGTAGAGAGCGTTGCAGTAGTCCAGTCAGGATGTGATGAGGGCATGAGTGACCATGCTCAGGGCATGTCGGTCCAGAAAAAGGTGCAACTGGTGCATCAGGTGAACCTGATAGAAAGCCTCCCTGGCCACAGCCATCATGTGTTCGTCTAACAACAGCAGTGCATCCAGGAGGATACCCAGTTTGTGCGCCCTCTCCGAGGGGGCCAGAACTTCACCCCCAATAGCCAGTGATGGAACCAGGCAGCTATATTGAGACGCCAGGAGCCATAGCCACTCAGTCTTGGAGGGGTTGAGTCTGAGCCTATTTCTTCCCATCTATATACATTTTGTTGTATATGAAGCACTGATAGACTGATTTTAGTCTGCCTTGCAGGAATTGATTTTTAGTCAAAAGGAAAGGCACTTTCTTAAGAAACAGATGATAAATTTTGAGCCAAGTGTTGGTAACCATATTTCATTTTAACCAGGAACAATTTACAAGAAGCAAAATTGGAGGAAGGACAAAAGTTTGGAACTGGAGTCAGATGAGTGTTTCTGACCATACAGTTCATAGACACATTTTAGCCCTAGTGAAAGTATTACACTTATTGCATCTGTGTTGCCTGTACTTTCCTTATAGAATTGCAGTATATCTTTGTTGCCTCAGCTATGACCTTTGCCTGGGGTTTCATAGACGGTGATTTAACAGAGTAAGATTAGAAAAACCTCTCCTAGGGATTTCATACATCCTGAGTTGTCAAGCCTGAAATACAAAACAAATCTCAATGACCCTGTTCCCTGATCAGGTGGGTTGAATGCAAGAAATTCAAGCTACACTGAGACCTTCACTAAGATTAAACTTTTCTGTGGGGGGAAAAAAATCAGTACAATACTATACAAATTCATTTCTAAGAGAAACAAAAATGAATAGCATACTGTATATTGGAGACTGTGGGTGGAATAACGTATTCCATCCACAGGATGTGGTGGCTCAGTGTCTGTCGATCAAAAGGCCAGCAGTTCAGCAGTTTGAATCCCTAGTGCTGTGTAACGGGGTGAGCTCTTGTTTCTTGTCCCAGCCTCTGCCAACCTAGCAGTTCGAAAGCACATAAAAAATGCAAGTAGAAAAATAGGAACCACCTTTGGTGGGAAGGTAACAGTGTTCCATGTGTCTTTGGAGTTTAGTCATGCTGGCCGCATGACCATGGAGACATCTGTGGACATGTTGGCTCTTCGGCTTTGAAATGGAGATGAGTATTGTCCCCTAGAGTCAGGAACGGCTAGCGCATATGTGTGAGGGGAATTTTTACCTTTACCATTTACTGGTTTGTTCAGGAGATATTATCCATGAAGAAATATTTCCAATGTGAAATGGTTGCTTTCAGGGAGGGAGAAAAATATTTCCTTTGAAATCTCTCATCTCAACAACTGTTCCCTGTGCATTTGTCTGTCAATGCCATTTTGAGCATCTGGACTCTGAACTCAGCTGATTCTGGGTAGTATGAAATCATGAATGTATCACACTACCAATCAGAAATTACATAAACAATTCATAGCCAAAGCAGCACTTCCCATGTTTCCTCTGCATTTGTCTACTACTAGCATTCATTTGAGCCCCTTTGGGGTTTCAAAGATTTTGACTGAAAATCTAGCTTCTCTTGTGGATGGTGTGATATACCGGCTATGTTTCTTCTTTGAAAATTAAGAATGGAGGGAACTCTTGTCAACGATCAATGAATCACCAATTTATTCAACACAACAAACTTTCCCAAAGAACAACATTGGACATGGAGATGGAATTTGAATTGTACCTTGAGCCCTTGCAGCAACTTCCACTTTATAAAAGGTTTGAGAAATAGTGGCAATAGAGGCAATAGTGGAGTGCTGCCCTTGCCTTCCTTGGCTCTTAGAAGCAAGGTGGCCATATTGTTTATGTCATTGTGACTGAAAACATCATAAAGGATGTATATTTTGTAAAATGGAGGCCACTCCACCAAGAAGAATGGTAGATATTATGTAAAAACCCACATGTGATTTTATGTAAGATCTAAATCTGTCTGCTGTGAGGGCTTAAGGGAGGGTGGACTGTATACAGTATATATCTTTCTTGTTGCTTCATACAGTGGTGGTGGTGGTAGGGTGGCACTTTGCTCAAGCACTTATTTAATTGGCCACCCTCACTGAAGATCTGCATAGTCATAGCAGTTAATTCACAGAAATGTCTTCCATCTGTACATTAGGTGTCCCAGTTTGAAGCAGCTGGTCTTTAAAGTTTGATAGACAAGCTTGGCGTATTGGTTAAGGCATTGGACTAGTCCCATCTTAGGCTATACAGCTGGATGATCTTGGGCCTATTGCTCTCTTCTCTCAATCCTAAGAAACAGGCACTCACAAACCACTTCTGAAAAACTTTGCCATGAAAACATTAGGAACTAGTACAGGCAATTGCCAGGAGTCAATGTTGACACTGACTCAAAGACGTGCATGTGTGCGCATGCACACACACACACACACACACACACACAAACTCTTATTGTCCATTTGCATATTTTGTAGCCCTGCAGCAAAAAAGGCAGCTGTTATTCTTTTCATTCAGCATTTGGCAAGTGATAAAGTTTTCCAAGGCAACTGATCTTGAGCATCTCAGAAGTTTTCCCAATGAAATTAAGAATACTAGGCCAGGAAAGAGGGTCGGGATTGTGTATTTTGAAAATTAAAGCCAAACAGGACAATATGTGTAAATAACACTAATTTTAATACTATCTTTTGAATCAAGCTGTAGTCTTATTTACTTCATGAATATGACTTTCAAGTCCTTTGCTGCTACATTTTTCCAGGATGTTGCTTTGAATTCCTGATCTAGGCAAGAACCCTGGGTTCCCGAGTGGGATCATATCTGATCCTGAATAACTGTTGTGAGATTAGCCAAAATCAGAAAGATGTTATCAGCTGGCTGGATAAACAGATAATTTCCTCGATTCAGACAAAATAAGGAAATAATAGCAATGACTATGGAACAAGTAACTTCAGATGCTTAATCAAGCCATAGACTGCAAAACAAAATCTCATCTGGGCTATTGTTTCTAACTCATAAGCTACATACATACAGAATAACACATAATTATAGTATTGCAAAAATAAATAACTCAAAGCTTTGAGAACAGTATTTAATTCCACTTAATTGCTGTCATATTGCTGAATATAGAATATGCTATTGGCCCAGTGTTTCCTCCTTTCTGCGATCAGGAAGTACATTTTAGAGAGTTCATGTGCTAAAGAGATACCCAGGCAATATTTTCATGGAAAACCATCCTATTTGTTTCCAATCTCTCTTGTTTTCAAGGCTTAAAATAACATCTGATGCTTTTGTTTATGTTTTAAAGATTTATTTTAAAGTTAACATAATCTTAGGCTTTCCACTGAACAACATAAGACAAAGATCTTATTCTCACTGAGGTGGAAAACTTGAGTCTGGAATATATCCCTTTAGACTTAGGAGGAAATTCACTGACTGAATGGTATATTAATATTTGTCTCTGTGTGTATTTCTCTCTCTCTCCATCTACAGTATTTGTTTTGTACATGAACATGATTCTTTCTATGTAGAATATTGGCTTGTTCACTGAAACCAAGCTTTCTAGAGGAAGTATTTTGTTTTATGTATGTTCAAGCTTGTACCACTTGCAATCTGGTGTACCACAGATTTATCATCAGTTTGAGAAACAAGTTAGAAGTATCCTTATTTGAGAAGGTTATCTAAATGGGTTACAAAGTTCAATACACCAATAACTCTGAAATTTGGGTGTGGGCTACTCACTTGCACCTCCCCCCCAATTTTTTTAAATTAAATTTCAAAAGAATATAAAAAACAAAGAACAAATAAGAAACTTAGAAACAGAAAAGGAAGGGGGGAGTAGGGAAAAACAAAATTGTAGGGTGCAGTTCTTTGGGAGAAATTAATCACAATCACTTTGTACCCCTGTATAGATATTTTGGAGTTGAATTCTTAGCATCTCTATTGGTGATCATGGCCAGATGTAATGAGAGTTGTAGTTTAAACCCTGAATATTAATGTTCTTCTGTGCTGTTAACTAACACATTGATATTTGTATGATCAGACCAATTGAAATGTATATTTGAAAAAGCATCCTTGCTTCAGCTTGAGTTGCTGGAATTGAATCTTTCAACTCTAGCCTGCCTCCAGCACTGGAAATAAAAGAAAATTAATACTTTTTCAAATCAGTGTAACCAGTAAGGAGTGGTTATACTGAACACAGAAGAGATCGAATTTAAAGTTGATCAGTTGTCAATGCATGTATTATAGAAAATACTTCTGATTGGTCAGACTCATGGGGTCACCTGTTCTATCCAAATGAAGATACACTATACCTGAAGCATTCCTATTATCTACCAAGCAAATAATTCTGTCAAAGAAGGAAAAGATTGATGTGACTGACTTTCTTGGTGTGGGAGAACTGGGGAGCAGGTACAATAATGCGGATTAGTAAGAATGTGCAAATGGACTATGAAACACTTTGAGTGTTCTATACTAGGAATAATAGGAGCACCCTTCAGCAGGCAGGCAAGTAGGCAGGAGGTCAGAAGCATTATCTAGCCTCTTGCTACTGCGATGTCGCCTTTTACATTTTCCTGCCTGGGCCAAGTACGGAAGCAGAGGCTATTCATCATCACAGTTATTGGTTTAGGCTAGTGGGTTGGAGTAAAGCAGCAGATTTTTAAGCAGCACCCAGCACATATTGGATCTGACTTTTCAATGGGGAACTAAGAAACAAGGACTAGAATCTCTATGAAGGATTTGAGTTTAGACTCTGTGGGATGTGTCTGAAGCTACTGAATTTACTTGGCTGCCTGCTTCTATCATAGTCTCCACATTCCCAAACCTATTTTAGTCTCACTGTGACCTTTTTCTGTTTTTTCTACTCTCTCTCTCTCTCTCTTTCTCTCTCTCTCTCACACACACACACACACATTCTCTTTCTCTCTCGCTTTAAAATTATATTGTCTCAGTGCCTTCCACTCCCCTCCTATTCATTTTCGAATCAGTCTTTTGAAATATTTCCAACTTTTAAGAGCTCTGCAGAAAACTAGCACAGTCATTACCACTACAGCCATTACCACATTACCACCTACAACACATGAAAGATCCAATATGATTGACTCTCTCTTTAGGATATTTCCAAGGTTTGCTTTACTTTGGAACGCAGCTCTCAGTTAGGCTATCAAGGACATTAATTCCTGATAGCAATAGCAATAGCACTTATATACCGCTTCACAGTGCTTTACGGACCTCTCTAAGTGGTTTACAGAATCAGCATTGCCCCCAACAATCTGGCTCCTCATTTTACCAACCTCCTCGTTTCACCAACCTTGGAAAGATGGAAGGCTGAGTCAACCTTAAGCCAGTGAGAATTGAACTCTTGGAGTAAGCGGTGAGTTGGCCCTGCAGTACTGTATTCTAACCGCTGTGCCACCATGGCTCTGATGCATTCATTTTAATAGTTTTGCATAGGTGGGTGAGATGTTTTATTTTATTTCAATGGGAATGTAGGTAAAAAAAAAAAAAGAATGCCCATTACAGGTAGTCCTTGACTTACATTTCCCCATTGACTTTGCTTGTCAGAAAGTTGCAAAAGGGGATCACATGACTCTGGGAAATTGCAACCATTAAAAAAATGAGTCAGTTGCCAAGCTTCTCAATTTTGATCACGTGATCATGGGGATGCTGCAACAGTTATAAATGTGAAAAATGTTCATAAACGGCTTTTTTCTGTCCTGTTGTAACTTTGAACGGGCACTAAACAAACTGTTGTAAATCGAGGACTAACTGTATAATTATGTAACAGCCTGCATTTTTTGAAAAGGAAGAACATAATGTTATCTTTACATCTGGCTGTAATATAAGAAAGCATATGTTCAACAATGACTGCTCTTTTTGCCCATAGGTTTAATTTTAACATTTCCTGGAAATTTAATAGCATCTTTGACATTATTTGGAAAGAATTGCTTGAAGCCAAAAATGTACTTGTTGGGCCTAGAAAGAGGAGAAGCCAAATAGCAATAGCACTAAGATTTATATATCACTTTACAGTGCTTTATAGCCCTCTCTAAGCGGTTTACAGAGTCAGTATATTGCCCCCAACAATCTGAGTCCTCATTTTACCCACCTTGGAAGGATGGAAGGCTGAATTAACTTTGAGTCTGGTGAGATTTGAATCGCCAAATCCTCTATATTTGCTTCCCAGAGAAACAGCAAGCATTTTCAATGAAAGCCAACTCATTCCCTCATTTAGCTTCTCTTCTCAAAAAATACTTCCCACTCTATAACCTCAGCTTCTGTTTTTCTTCAGTTGTAAGGTGTGGGTATGTGTGCATTTGTTTTGTTTGGGAGGGAAGAATCATTTTCACCAAAATGTCTCTTTTAATCATTCTGAGTCATTTAATTTCCAAACCCATAGATGAGACTGCCAAGCTTAGTCACTATTAAGAAATGGAAGAGATCCACTAAATCTCTTCCTAGTAATCATACAGTAATCTTAAAGCTGCTTAATCAGAGCTGCAAAACTCAGACAACTTCTAGAAGGCAGCAAAGTGCTATATAAAACTCCTTTTGTTGCCATCTGAAAAATGTATGTATGTATGTATGTATGTATGTATGTATGTATGCATGTATATACATACACATACATGGTGGATGTATATACACATACATACTGGTGGATTTTATATATAAAATCCACCAGTATGTATGTGTATATACATCCACCATGTATGTGTATGTATATACACATACATACATACATACATACATACATACATACATACATACATTTTTCTTTTAGCCAGGTTTTTCCTATGTAACCAAGATTTTTCTGTAGCCCTAGCTCAGTGAAGTCACATTCACTAGATTCTGGGATTTTTTCTTCTGGCAGCCAGCAGGCCTAGTGCTGCCTAGTGAGAGACTTATATAGATCTATTTCTGGCTCATTAGACATCATCAGTAAGCCACACCCACATCTCATGTATCCTCCCTGTAAAGGTACAATATCTATTTTCTTACTTTTCGTAGCTTTTATGTGTGATTTTCTTTTAGCCAGGTTTTTCCTACGTAACCAAGATTTTTCTGTAGCCCTAGCTCAGTGAAGTCACATTCACTAGATTCTGGGCTTTACAGGGAGGATACATGAGCTGTGGGTGTGGCTTACTGATGATGGCTAATGAGCCAGAAATAGATCTATATAAGTCTCTCACTAGGCAGCACTAGGCCTGCTGGCTGCCAGAAGAAAAAAGCCCAGAATCTAGTGAATGTGACTTCACTGAGCTAGGGTTACAGAAAAATCTTGGTTACATAGGAAAAACCTGCTAAAAGAAAAACACACATAAAACTTACGAAAAGTAAGAATATATATATATAAATATATATATATTTCCAATCCAGATCTTGTCTCCTACATCCAGATTCTCCAAAGTGATCAATATCAATAGGATTATCCAAGGGCTTGCCATTATTTTTGTTTGTATTGTTATTAGTTAAAATATAATTGATTAAATTATTTTTCTTATAATAAATGAGTATTGATGGACAATATGAAGCTTTCATGAAGGGGTTGATAGGTTGAAGAATCTGGGAACCACTGACTAGATAGCTCTATAACTTTAGCATTTATTAACCATAGAAAAACCATTGGATGCTTTGATACCTTCTTTCCCCACTCCTTCTCTTTCTCCCATGAAGGATATAAAGTGGCCTCTTGAAAGACACCAATTTCCAAATGTGTGTACCCAGTTATGCCTCTTTCCATATCCAATATGTTATGGAGCCAATTAATTTTGAGAAGGCCTTTGATATACTTGAAGTCATTATGCTTATGATCTCAACGCTGTGCATCTGAATTCGGGTGGCCATTGGCCCTGCCAAAAAGGGAAGCCATTTCAGAACAACAGCATCCGTGGTTTTAAGAGTTGAGAGACCATAACTGAGCAGGAATCAATCAACACAGCACAAAAGGGAAAATCAAGCACTCTGCTTCACTGCATGTTCCTCCTTTGAAGAGACAATTGTGATTGTTGGCAGAGAAAGGAAAGAGCCGAGATGAAACAAGGGAAGGGAAGAAGTTGGGTTTTTTTCCCACCTCATCCTGGCTTCCTGCTGCCAAAACTGTAATTGTGATTTACAAGCTAAACATAAATCCAAGATTATATCATATCAGATTTAATACATACTCCAGAAAGGCAGGTTTTGTGTTTCATGCTATGTAACATCTGAATGTTTGGCGAAAGAACGAAGAGGCAAAGCGAAAATGGGCACCCAAGAAAAGAGAGGACTGTGGATGCCCAGGACAGACAGCCTTATTTATAAATAAAACTCACAATCAACAAAATAAAAATAAACAAATATGTACATTTCACATGCTTTAGCTGTGTGCCAAACGGTTTTCTTTGAGGTGCTTCCTTTTAAATAGAAGCTGGCAACAAGACATCCTAATGTTTGTGTCTCATCTACTTGCTTTAAGTGGAATTTGGACAATCAAATTATTAGCTTCTAAAACATGTCTGGATAATAATACATGCATGGATGGAAGAGCAGGAATATATAAAGACATACTTACACACACACACACACACACAAACACACACACACACACACATTTTACTATGTGATCAAAACCTCTGCAGAGAGAAAGATGTTCAATTACAGATATGGCTTGAGATTGTAATTTCCCCTAAAAGTCTCTGTTCAGAGACCTTCCTCTGAATATGTAGAGACTGGATCAGCCATTTGTTTTCTCTCAACACAATTTTTCTGACATGCTTCTATCAGCATCTATGTGCTGAAACCCCACTGATTTGAACAAATTAAGTCTCTGTTACAATAACCAGAGATTAATCCTAAGAGAAATGTGAGGTATTATTTTTCTCTTACCTTACTTCAAAGCTTAAATTGATTATAATGCAAATATATTTTGATTTTAAACATATATATTGAGAAATAAATCCCACCAATCTCAGTGAAGCTTAATTCTATGTAAAGCTGATAAAGCACTGCAGTTTTAGGAAGAAATGTGTGAACGTATATGTGATTATGTTCATAGCTTTCTCAACTGAGCACAGAAATGCAACATTAATTTTTCCCTGGGCTGGGAGTGAGAACCAGCTAATATGACTACATATTACACCCTTTGTACTTGAGAGTTCTGTTCATGTGTTTAATGTTTAATATCACTAAAATTGTACGATGAAGTAAGAAGTATCACACTGTAATTTAAATGAGATAATTACTGCAACCTTAGATACATTCTTCATTCACAAATGACATGCAGAATTCAATGGTATGTTTCTTTGAGTAGGTAAGGAAAACATGTATTTTTTCCCTACGTTTACCCATAATTTGTTCCTGGAGTAGATTTTTAGTATATTCAGAGGGGTGAAGCGGGGAGGGAATGACAGTAGGTATAAATCACACAAAGGAACTTAATTCTACTCACATAATTTTGGATTCACCACTCAATTAAAATGCATATCGATTTATATTATATTTAAGCTGCCTTTAAAAGTGGCGTATAACTTAGCATTATCAATTGATTTGGCATGGTTGGCTGTGATGAGTACTTCAACAGGATGTGAAAGGGGTAGCAGACTATTTGTGGGCCTGCTCAATACTGTGGAAATTTCATCCTTTACAGTTCTATCAGACTTTTGATGAGCCGCTGTGGCGCAGTGATTAGAATGCAGTACTGCAGGCTATTTCTGCTGATCATCGGCTGCTAGCAGTTTGACAGATCGAATCTCACCAGGCTGATTCAGCCTTCCATCCTTCCGAGGTGGGTAAAATGAGGACCCAGATTGTTGGGGGCAATAGGCTGACTCTGTAAGCCACTTAGAGAGGGCTGTAAAACACTGTGAAGCAGTATATAAGTCTAAGTGCTATTGCTATTGCTATTCTTTCATAACCTAACATTGTGATACTTTAAAAGTTTTCAAAACGGATAGTGATATTTTCATGATAGTGATACATAAAAATGATTTCTTGCCTTTCCCCCAACTTATTATAGAAAGTTAACGATTCAATGATTCAAAGAAAAGTATAGATCCAGTAATATCTATCTATTATGAGGAAGATAGAATTAATATTAGCAAGTGGATTATTTATTTACTTTTACCTAACTCCCAATTTAGGAAAAACCTAATCTCAAGTAAAAATCTGTTTTTCAAAAAAAAAAAAAAGCAATAAAAATTAAAAATGGCAAAAAATTGTCAGGAACAAAAAAAAAGGACCTACGTAAAAGAATAACAGAGTTGGAAGGGATCTTGGAGGTCTTCTAGTCCAATCCTCTACTCAGGGAGGTGACTCTATACTATTTCAGACAGTGTTGGAACACCCACAGCTTCTGGAGGGATAATCTAAAAGCCTGGTTGACACCCACCAAAGGCCTGGTGAACAGCCGAGTCTTCAAGGACCTTCAAGACATTAGCAAGATCTCAGGAGCAGCCTCATTCCGGAGGGCAGGTGCTACTACAGAGGTGGAATAGATGGCATTGTTTTATTGAAGAAAGCCAGAGTGTGCTAATTCTACAGGACTGAATCTGTCAGACAAATCCAATGGGAAGAAATGTCATTCTCACTCATGCTGATGATATTACCTAGTTTGGTAATGAAACATCTGTAAGCAAAGAATAAGCTCAGAGATCACATGTCCTCCACAGTTCAGACCTGAACTCCATATATTCTCTTCTATTGGAGGTACAATGGAAGACAGGCAGTCCCTTAGTTAACCAAGCCCTATACTATGTGAGGCTTTGTAGACTGCGACCAGCGCATTGACTCACCTCCAGAAGCCACCAATCAGTGTGGCTTACAAAGCAGAAGTGTTACATATCCACTGACTTTTGTCAGAAGCAAAATCATAAGTAACTTTTCAGGCAAAACTTCAGAAGGTCCCTGACAAATCCTAATGAAGGGTGATGTTGAACAAGCCATGTTAGTGGGGTTTTTTTGGATATCCATCTAAATGATGGATATGATTTGATTAGATAAAGTATATTACAGAAAAGTAGGCAAGAAGCACTCTAAATCAGGGGTCCCCAACTCCTGGGCTGAGGACCGGCACTGGGCCATGGCATGTTAGAAACTGGGCATTGCAAACAAGCAAAGCCCCTTCCGTGGGATGCAGGCAACATGTGAAACCACACTCCCTCTAATCCGCAAAAAAATCTCTCTGCACAGAACCGATCCCTGGTGCCCAAAAGGTTGGGGGCCGTTGCTCAAAAGGTTGGGGGCCGTTGCCCACCTTCCGGCGGGCTTTAAAAACTCATCTTTTTCAGCTTGCCGGCTTAGCCTGATTCCTACAAATATTTTATCATTTTAGAGTTTTATTTTAAATGAATTTAGTTTTAATCTATGGCCATTTGTATTGTTATTTTATGAAATTTTAACTTTTGTATGTTTGTTTTTTAATTGGCTGTGCACCGTCCTGAGTCCGTAAGGAGAAGGGCGGTATATGAATCTAAATAAAGATAAAGATAAAGAAAGATAAATAGTGTATTATTGGTGTATTTTCTTATTTCACAATAGGATATGAAATCCATGGCCCTCTAAATTATTTCAATCAATCCCTGAAACCTCCTTAGCTGCAGAACAATTTTATGAGATTTTAACACGTTTTACAAAGTATAAATGCTTGAAAATGTTGACATTTTAAAGTAGAATTTGGGACATTTGCAAAAAGTTTGTTCGGTTTAGATTTTTTTTTAAAAAAAAATCTTGGCATGCCACCCAAACAAACAAAAAAAGCACATCCTTCAGACTACCAGTGAGCTTATTTCTGATTTATTGTCCTCCGTATAAAAGAATGTAGGTTGCTTTAAACAGTAATTGGATCTTCTGGGATACTGCTAATCATAACTGCATTTATCTCATTTCATTCTTCATTTCTTCTCTGCCTAAACTAAACTGCTAAACTAAAAGGTTTCTGCTTTTTAACCCAATACTTTAAAGTTATTATATGTGCTTGGCCTGCATTGGAACATTTCAGAATGAGAGTCTCCCCCCCCCCCCTTTGGTACTTCTGCAACCTTGTGGTTCCCTCAAGTCTGCTTCTACCATCATTTTGTGTGTAGGTGGTGCCATTCCGGTTACATAAGCAACAGCATTCACCAACTAAACATCAGAATTAGAGGGAACAATATATTCCTAAAGCCTTTAATTGTGAAGTTAGTAGACCTATTTGGGTAGCTTTTTTTTTCCCAGGGATGTTTTAAAAATATTCTAAACTAATCTAAGGCCATTGTTAAATATTTCCTGTCCTTTTGAACTTTCAAATTGAATATAACAAGACATACATATACAGATAGGGGGCAGAATAAGAAAAGGCTCTGATAACAAGAAATTACAATGCAGTGTTGCCAAACCAGCATGTGCAATCCTATAATGAACACTGTTGCAATGTTCTTACTGTTGCTTAACTAGAATCTATATTTTATCCATTCTGAATTGTCTGAGTGATTCATTTGTAAATGAATATTTGTGTTTCCTCTGATCTCAGCTATTCAAAGTCTTGGGCAAGGTCAAATAAGGAGATTACAGAAAATATTTATGCAAGAGGAAGGTTTGCTTATAATTTAAATTATGCATTCTAGAGGCTCTCTAAATAATGTATACTACAAAGATACTGCTGAATTTAATCAACAAACAGTATATGAGAAATTTCACATAATAAAAAATCAGCTTCAGTGAGATTAATGAAGAATCTCTGATTGCAGATTTTTGTTTAAATGCCCACTGGGTATCTATTTTGAAATATCATGAAATTGGGATTATGGGTATAACAGACAGTTCAAGTAAAAAAAAATCATTTTCAAGAAAAGGAAATATTCCATATTGTCCTATTAGTGACTTCGCAACCCCACTTAATATCTTTGAAGCAAAAATTATTGCCCATTCAATTGTAGTTGTGAAAAAGGAATTAAACCATTCATTAATTCATTCCATCCATGTTTTAAAAAGCAGCATTTCAGAATGGGGGATTAAATATTGGTTCATATTTTCAAAAAGTCTTTGGGTAGCAAAATGGGGGAAGGAATTTCAAAGCCAAATCATATATTCTCTGAAGATCTATATTGATGTATGAGCACTCTAAATAAATACTGTTTCCCTAAAAATAAGACCTACCCGGAAAATAAGACCTACCCTGATTTTTAAATGTGTGCCTAATATAAATTCTACCCCAAAAATAAGTCCTAGTGAAGATTGTCAATAGCCCGGGTGGGTGGGCATGGCCAGCACTGGAGGCGGTGAGGGCACAGGACGCAATGGTGGCCAACAGCAGCCATAGCCTATGCAGCACAGGTGAGTTGATTACCTGTCAAGCAGCAGGTGGAGGCAGAGGCGGGGGGCAGGCAATCCAGATGTGCTGTGTGAGCTGCAGGAAAGCTGATAGTTGATGGTCTGGAGCAGGCATGTAGCTGCAGGAGACTCATCTTCGCATGGTGGCACCAGCAGCAGATGGAGGCAGAGGCACGGGGGGAGGGGGAGGCAGGCGATCACTACACACAGACTGCAGGCAAGCCAAGAGATGCAAAGTGTTGTGGCCCGCCAGCAGCCTGCAAAGTCGGACAGTGAGCAGGCTGGGGAGGAACATGGGCCAGTCCTGGAGTCTGGGGAAGGCTCAGATGAGGACTCTGCGTCGGAGGCAGAGTAAGGCAGGAGTAAGGCCTGGAGATGATTGGCCCCTTCCATAAGGCTTAAAAGAGGAGCAAAGGAACATGGGCTCTTTGCAGGAAAGCAACGTTATTAGTTCTGTTCCCATGTGGCATCTCTGTTTGATTCTGGACTCTGTGTGGCTTTGCCAAGGTCTTTGGCAGAGTGTCAAGGGAAATAAAGGTTGGTAATTATCCCAAAGGACTTCTCCCAAAGAACTTTTTGCAACTAATTGGGACTCAGCTATGAATGAACATTATTCACAGCTTTCACAATAAAAGAGGTTTTTGGGACTACTCCTGTGTTTTAATGACTCAGGAAGCCTAGGTCACAACACAAAGATGAGCCTCCTGCAGTCACCTGCCCACTCCGTCCCACCATCTCTTGGCTTTCCCATGGCCCATGTTGTGGGGCCTCTGCCGCTGTCTGCTGCCCTCTGCTTCATTTAATGTTATGAAGCTTTCTAAACCATTGCAACCTCATCCCTGGCACTCGGGTTCTCAAGAATTTATATTTAAAGTCTTTGTTGTTGACAGTGGATGGATGCATTATTGGTTGAGATTTGATAACTGTTTGGATTTGTCTGATTATTCTTTCAGACATCCATTTTAACAAATAGGTTTGTCTTACCTGCCCTGGGCTGTGCTGATGATCTCACTAGTGTGCACAAGGCATGAAGACCTTGATTAAAAAAAAAAAAGTGATTGTAACTAAAGATGTAACAGCAATCTGCCACAATTTCAATGGGGAACCAGAAGAGGTATTCAGCCGGTTGGGACCAGTTCGGGCGAACCGGTAGCTCCGATGATCAACTGGCCCTGTCCACTCACCCTCGCCCTATCCTGTCCTTTATTCCCTGCTTTCTAGCTCATCTCAATCATGCGGCACAGCTGATTCCCCCCACCTCGCTGTTCTGCTTACCGTTGCTGATGTGGAAGGTAAGCAGCTGAGCTTCTAAATGCTCCATTTTCAGCTCGAAGCGCACGCTCACTGAACTGGTTGTTTGACCGGCAGCATTCCACCACTGTAGGGAATGTACAGTGCAATCTGCCATAATGAGCCTTTATTGCGCGGATGAAAAGAATCTGTGAATGTCCAATATTTCCCATTATATCTGCATATAACTTGGAAATATGCTTTCAAAAAGAACATATATCAGGGGATGCTGCAAGGATAGATATCATATATCAGGAACAGGTATAAGTTTTAAATGCATGGAGGTAGTCTTCAACTTATGACCACAATTAAGCACAAAATTTCTGTAGCTAAGGGAGGCAGTTGTTAAGTGAATTTTGCTCCATTTTATGACCTTTCTTACCAGTATTGTTAAGTGAATCCCTGCAGTTGTTATGTTAGTAACATGGTTGTTAAGCAAATCTGGCGTCCCCATTGAACTTGCTTGTCAGAAGGTCACAAAAGCGGATCACGTGACTCGGGGGCACTGCAGCCATCATAAATATGAGTCAGTTGCTAACTGTTTGAATTTTGATCATGTGATCACGCCCATGCTGCAAGGTCCTAAGTGTGAAAGCTGGTCATAATTTATTTTTTTCAGTGCCATTGCAACTTCAAATCATCACTGAATGTAAATGAACAGTTATAAGTTGAGGACTACTTGTTTACAATAACATTTTAAAAAGTAGATCTTATAGCAATATGGTCAGCCATTAGCTGCAGCTTTCCTTTCCTTTTTGTTCTCTCTTATGTCTCATTTTTGTGTTGATCTTGATGACCTACTAGGAGTTCATTTCACTCTCAGCACTCTGAATATGAGCTCGTGTTCCGCCTTATACAAGACTGGCATCGTGAGTGATTAGATGCCTTAACCTGGCATCGTGAGTGATTGGATGCCAGGTTAAGATAGCCATTAGCCCAAAGTTTTGCTCCTCTGCAAATAAGGGCAGAATAGCAAAGGTAAATCTTTTTTTTTTAATGCCACCTGATCTGTCCCCCCCTTCAGAGACCCACAAAAACACAGCCAGTCGAGGGTTAAGGAAGCACTTGGCACACTCCACAGTTCTTAACTCAAACTTGGCAGCGATATGCACACCGTCTGCCAAGGACTTTAATAGTATACAGAAAGAAAATCACCACAAATATTCAGCAAAGTCTCTGATCAGCTTCAGCTTGTAAACTCCAATGCCTAACCAATATAGTATAATTTGTTCATCACAGAGATCATTACCACCCCTCTGTCTGTTATATAGTCTCTCTGGGTGTGGTCCAGTGACTCATTGATCCTGTGACTCCAATCCAGTGACTCAGGTCTATTCCCTCATGCGTCTCCGCAGCTGCAGTAATCGTTTCTCTCGCCTTCTTTGGTGTGCGTCCAGGAATGACGTCTCTCCCTCACTCTCATCTGAGACACCTGTTTCCCCACTACTTGGCTCTCTTTCAGCTGGCACCTGAGACGGTGCCAGGGGGCGGGGCTGGGAGATCTGGCTGGCTCCTCTTCCTCCTGCTCAGAGCTTCCTTCCTCCAATGGGATAGGCTCAGAGGACGGGGCCACAACAGCCACCCTTTTTCACCGAGGCTTGCAGTATTACTTCTTGGCGTCATCCTGCTTCTGATGCTCCACAAGCAAATAAACACAGAATATGGCCAGCATGACACAAGTCAGACACAACTAATCCCTGTCTATAACGAAGAGATCTTTTTCAGGCAGGATCAAACTGGCCAACCACCTATTCCAAACTTTGGTCATTCATGAAAAACCAGGGATCAGAGACAGCAAAGCTTTACACCCTGTAAGGCTAAATCAGAAACTATTTTTCCAATTCCTTTCATGGATTAGCCCATGGGTCCTGCTCGACCAGGCATCCCACCCAGGCCTATGCTGAAGGGATCCTTTCCACGAGTAACCAATGTGCCAACAATTTTGTCATATATATGAATACAGCTTGTGAAAAAAAAAAAACACAACTTTGTATAAATCTGAGTAGGATGCTTTCTGTACTGATTCAGCCAATTTCTCTGTGTATTCTTTATTATACAATGTGAAGGCTGTTAACAATATCCTTTCCTCATTTATACTATTTTTACTCTAAAGAGATACCTGGGCATTTTGTGTAATTAAACCCTCGAAGATAATCCATCTGAAACTTGGCAAGGTTACAGTTCGTACCATGCTGAAAGCCAAAAACCACCTTCAGTACTACAAATTGTTCCTTTCATTTATCCAGAAAATAGGGCTCATCTACAGAGCTGCTTTGCCTGTGTTTTCTACCTGCCCTAGAGTCAGAAGGAATTCCTTCATCTTAAATGTTATTGCCACAGCTTGTCCTTTCCATGGATCCAAAATGCACACATTGCATAAGAGAAGTAATTGGTGGTTTCCCCTGGCTGAGATTCAAATGTCATTTAACTGCAGGAAAAGAAAATATATGAAAGGTGTGCTGGTTGGTGCTGGAATGATCTGGAAAATTCATCTAAGCGATTTTGCTCAATTCCCCCTCCCCAAAGGAATGGCATCCTATCTGTCTAACATCCACTAGATGGTGGTAAGCAGTTTATCTTTCTTGGCTGCATTGTGACGGTTCCCTGATTTCTGCTACTACTGAATAAGTATTCTTGGAGCTTGTGTGTGTGAGGGAGTTATGTTAAATTGTGGTATGTTTTGGAGCACCTCCATGTAATTTTTGCAAAGTAATAGCAATAGCAATAGTCCTCAGACTTATATACCACTTCATTGTGCTTTATAGCCCTCTCTAAGTAGTTTACAGAATCAGCATATTGCCCCCAACAATCTGGGCCTTCATTTTACCGACCTCAGAAGAATGGAAGATGAGTCAACCTTGAGACTCAAACTGTCAAACTACTGGCAGCTGGCAATTAGCAGAAGTAGCCTGTAGTAGTGCATTCTAATCACTGCACCACCACACCTCATAATGATTAACCCCTTGATTGAATACTCTACCTATTTTTTTTTTAATTTTGATTTATATGCTGCCCTTCTCCGGAGACTCAGGGCGGCTTACAATGCGTTAAGCAATAGCCTTCATACTTTTGTATATATATATATATTTTAATTTGATTTATATGTCGCCCTTTTCCGGAGACTCAGGGCGGCTTACAATGCGTTAAGCAATAGCCTTCATACTTTTGTATATTTATACAAAGTCAGCTTATTGCCCCCACAAACTGGGTCCTCAATTTACCCACCTTAGAAAGGATGGAAGGCTGAGTCAACCTTGAGCCTGGCTAGGATTGAACTCGCAGAATTGCAAGCAGCTGGATGTTAATTGCTGCCTTTAGTAGGAGGCATTAGCGCCCTACGCTACTCAGGCTTGCTATTGACCACTTAATAGCAGCAGAGATTCAGAATTAATGTACCATTTGGCTGCCATCTTCTGGTTATTTGGATAAGAGCTGGACTTTGAGGAAGGGGTTTCCCTGTGTAGGCATAGGTGGATAAATAAATCAGTAAGGTCTGAATTCTGGCATCTCTTGTAATCATATCATAAATACAGAGAAAGTACTCATTCTAACAAAAGGTCCCCAGGATCAATCATTCCATAGCATTGAACAAGTGGAAGAAGAATTCAAGAACAGGAATAGCATGCATACAATTTCCATTTATCATATGTTTTGGATTGCCCAAGGCAATGAGCACTCTTAAACCATTGATCATATGTTAAAAAAAAAATCCCAAACTAAATGGCTGCAGGGGAGGTGGAGAGTCCAGCAACCAAAGGAAAGATGACAGTCCCATAATAGACCCTCCAAACCAATTGGAACCAGGCAGATTGCCAATTCCAAATATAGTCTATATTCACAAATCTCTTTTTCCACGTGCACTAAACTGTCCATATAGAATATCTTGTATTGGTTTAACTAGGAAAATACTTCTTTCCTATTTAACATTCAAATATGTCCATTCCCATAAGTACATCAAATAAAAGTAATATCCTGATGGAAATATACTGATTGATTTTATGCATTAATGTACTGATATATGGTACATTCATTAATGTGTTTATTCACTGTTAACTATTTCTGACATATTCTACCACCCCGGCAACTTTCCTCCTGTTCTGATAAAAAATGAAGTAGCTTCAAGCATTTGGATTTTTTTGCATTATAGACTATGGATACATTATTTTTCAGATCAAATCTTGAATCTTCAAGTGTCACAAATCTTGACTCATAAGCCTAAAGTGTTATTATCCACTCTTTGAATTTCAATTATCCCATTCAAATTGAATCAAGACTGATTTATACAAGCCTACGATATCCAATGTGAATTTGCCAATATTAGGAAAATGAACTGGAGAAATATATGGCATATATTCAGATTTCATTAAACATGCTTAACTGCAGCTTGATAATTTTTCCAAATTGCCTCCAAGGATAAAATTGTGTATATTCCTCTTGCATTCCAACCTGTTCTCCTCCAATTCCTGATGGGAATTCAGTGATTTATAGTTTTAATAGATTAGAGAGGCCCCAGATGCTTTCCAGGAATCCACAAATACATTCAGTGTGCTTTTGGAATTGAAGAGCATCCTTAATTTTACTGATTCTGATTTCTGGAAGAAAATAAGCTTCCAAGTCTAATTTGAAATGGACTCAAATCTTTTTATACGTTGTGGTATATTAAATTAGAATTAACAATTAAATGTTAGCAATTAACATTTTGTAAAGCTGTAATTCCAAAGAGGCTAAGCCGAATTCTCATCCAACCATTTAATATATACTTGACCCTAATGATAACAGAATGTGCCTCTTCAAATTAGGGCAATGATGTTACACTTGATAAAATGACATATTAGTGCAGGTGAATAGGGACAATGACTAATGAGTTCATGACAACAGGATGCCAATTCCAAATGACTTCCATAAAAGCATCACAGCCTTAGTCCTGTGATGACTGTAATAGTTTTATTAGTGCAATAATTAGAACAAGAATTTGATTTTGATCGCATTTGATAGATCTTGTGTCTGTAAATCTGCTGCCTTCTGGGAAGAGTGATACAGATCCAATTCGTATGTATGTACGATAGCTTTAACACTGTAAAACATGCTTCTTGTGAAATTTTTGGCTGTTGAAAATCTCATTGAGAATATTTGCATTTGCAAATACATGTGCAGTGTCAAATGGATCCAGTTGCTTTCACTATTGACATAGAGACTTTTGCATACTGCAGGTTAAGCTACAATGCTTGTTTATCACTATATCTGATTAGAAGTTTGTAACTTTAGGTAAATTTAGACTGATCAAATTTACTGGTTCCCATTTTTTTTACAACCTCTAGAATAGTGCTACCCAATTTCTCTTCCATTTTCTAAATAATTTTGCTGTTTAATATAGCGGCAGATTCTTTTCTCTGGTGTCAGTACCAAGAGCTGAGGTGGTGCAGTGGTTAGAGTGCAGCACTGCAGGCTACTTCAGCTGACTTCTAGTTGCAGTTCGAAAGTTCAAATCTCACTGGCTCAAGGTTGACTCAGCCTTCCATCCTTCCGAGGTCGGTAAAATGAGGACCCAGATTGTTGGGGCCTACTGGGGATGACTAACGAGCTAGAAATAGCTATATAGGTCTCCCAGAATGCAGCACAAAATTTTGCTTGCAGACAGAATGAAAAGATGGAGAAAGAACCCAGAAAGTAGTGAATGTGATTTTGCTCAATTGTGGTTCCAGAAAAATCTTGGCTATGTAGGAAAAACCTGGCTTAAAGGAAAAACATACATGAAACCTATGAAAAGTAAGAAAATACACACTTGGCCTTTACAGGGAGGAACATGAGATGTGAGTGTGGCCTACTGAGGATGGCTAACGAGCCAGAAATAGCTATATAGGTCTCCCAGAATGCAGCACAAAATTTTGCTTGCTGCAGAAACGAAAAGATGGAGAAGGAACCTAGAAAGTAGTGAATGTGATTTCGCTCAATTGTGGTTCCAGAAAAATCTTGGCTATGTAGGAAAAATCTAGCTTAAAGGAAACACACACACACACACACACACACACACAAATCCCACCTATGTCTACATCAGGAATTGGGAGGAAAAGAAGTATCTTCTAGTCCTTCACCTAGATAGACTACAAAATTTTGAGCTTTTTCTTCTACGCAAATGTGTGATGTATTGAAAGAGTGTGGAAAACACTGGAATTCATTGCTCTTTAATAAGAGGAAGCACATCGAAGCCACTGGATAAAGAAATTAGTAAGTCAGGCAAAGGCTAAGGATGCATGGGTCTGCTTCTTAATGCTATTGAAACACCATTGCTCTGCTAAAAGCTCACTATTATACAGCGATGGCAAACCTTTTGGGTTTAGCATGTTAAATATTCAGAAAATGCCTATCTTAATTTTGCTGGTGTGTCACTCCACACCTCTTCCACCAAACTAAAGAGAAACAAGTCTCTATCCTTTGTATTTCTGCACATTTAAGCCACTATGAACAGCAGGACTCAGTGGCAGCACCAAGGCTGGGCTTCAAGTAGAGGCCTGGGCCTTGACCTCAACCCTAGCACCACCACTGCCACTCAAAAATGCCACTTTGCAGTGCTCCCCAAGGTGTGCAAGTCTTGGGGAATCGCATGATCAACCTGGAAGCCCAGCATTTCCATCTTCTTGACATTACTTACCTTCTCTTTCTGTTAACAAGCTCCTGCAGCCTACCACGGCTTCTCTGGATCACATGAGGCCTTCATTGTTGAAGTGGTTCTGAAGAACACTCTTCCACAGCCTCTGAAACCTTCAAAAACTGTCTGAAATGATGCCCTGTACTCGCATGATTTTCAGAGGGTTCAAAGGTCCCTCAAGAGCACACCTCATTCTCATTCAGTCTGTGCAGCTTCTAAAAATTAGTAATAGCACTTAGATTTATATACTATTTCATAGTGCTTTTGAGCACTTCTGAGCGGTTTACAAATGTCAACATAGCCCCACTCCCCAATCTGGGCCCTCATTTAACCAGTCTCAGAAGGATGTAAAGCTGAGTCAACCTTGAAACAGTCAGGATCGAACTACTGGCTGTGGACAGATTTAGCCTGCCCACAGGCTAAAGTTCTGCATTCTAACCATTGTGCCACAGCTCTTTTGTGCAAGAACAGGGTGTGGTTTTGCAAATAGTTGGTGGGAATGAGTAAGTATCACCCAAAATGTCAATGTGTCACCTTTGATTATTGCTCTGTAACATCTGACTTTTTATATTTTGGTGAAGTTAGAAATTATCCTCGGTTTACAAATCTTCATGTTTCATTTATATGATTTCCATTTTTTATTATATAACTATGATGGGTGAGGTTTGGAGAATTGACACATTTTTTCTTCTGCTTGCAATGAATTGTTGTTTTCATGTTTATGTCTTTTTTTACACATATGTATTTGTTAAATATTTGTTTATGTATTCAATTGCTACACTGCCCATCACACTTAAGTGACTCTGGATGGTTTACAACTGTTTGTTTACACAGCCACTTAAAGGTTCTTTTAATATGCTTTAGAAATATATATGGTAAATCAGCAGATAGGAAAAAGGAACGGAGTGCTAAAATTGTGCTTAATAGAAAGCTTGGGAAATCTAGCATTTGTTTAAGTTTGCTTTTTTTATTCAATAAACATTAAAATTAGATAGAAGATAGATATATGGATGGATGGATAGATAGATAGAAAGATAGAGTTGGAGATATATATATATATATATATATATATATATATATATATATATATATATATATATATTTAATATTTTTGCTGATAATTCTATAAATAAAGGGAGGCTATATATATATATATATATATATATATTGCTCCTAGAAGCACGAAGCTGAAAACACCAGCCTGAAGATGACGAATGAGACTTCGTCAAAACGTCACCAAGACACTTACAATTTTACACGGGAGAAAATCCGAATAACCAAAGACCTACACACACACACACACACACACACACACACACACACATATTTCTGTGTGTGTGTGTGTGTGTGTGTGTGTATGACATCTTAAGTAAAAAAAGCCCCTAACCTTAACCTAAGGTAGCCGAACAATCTGTGTAAGAAATACAGA
This sequence comes from Masticophis lateralis, assembly GCA_030761175.1. NCBI lineage: Eukaryota > Metazoa > Chordata > Lepidosauria > Squamata > Colubridae > Masticophis > Masticophis lateralis. The sequence continues at coordinate 122,591,145 of JAUDYJ010000003.1, read as the reverse complement.
TGGAAACTAATTAGGGATCTTATCTTCTTCATTTAAATTCTGTTTCTTGATAATACTCCAATTCAGAGATAGTATAATTAACTTCACTAAAAACGCATTCTTCTTGACTTCATGTATGAGGAAAGATGGTATCAATGGAAAGATTAAAAAAAAAAAGGCAGAAACCGCATTCCAAAGAAGAGACATGCCATTTTCAAGTCTAGCTGTCTCTGTTCTATATTTCCTGGGATGCTATTGACAGCAGAAGAGTCTTCACAAGTGGGTAGGACTGTAATAATTTAGAAGGCTTGGATATTGCTCAGGCATTTAACTCACTTTGTTCCTTCAAGCCTCTTTGTTTGTTCAGCATACCAATAACCACAGGCCAAGTGAACTGCTGTACAATCATACTGCCCATCTGATAAGGAGCCCCTGATAACAGGGAAATCAGTTAGATGTCTGTGTGAGAGAGTGAGATCAAGAGTTCTCAGATGAAGAGAAATCTAGCTAGATAATGGTATGGTGATTAAGGTGCTGGCCTAAAAATCAGGGAACTGTTAATTCTAGTCCCATTTTAGGCAATAAAACCAGCCAGGTTACTTACCTTGTGATGTAACAAGAACATACTCATATATTGCTTGTCAGTAGAAAGATAGGAGAAGCTAGCTTAATCTCCCTGACAAAGTGTTCTAAAAGCTAGAGCAGATGCAGAGAATGTTGTCACTTATGTGGCCATAAAATGTTGCTCTGATAATGTTGCACCTTTTCCAAATGTATTGAGTTCAAGTTCAGACGAACTTCCAGTCAGCTGAGGTTCACGCTCCAAAGAAAGCAGCTTTTCACAAATGACTTACTTACAAATCATAACATCTTTACAAGCCATAATGAAGTCTGTAAATTATACCTCCAATGAATTCAATTATGTCCAAATGAACTGGTTTAGGAAGGAAATGCATGACCGACCTGAGTCCATAATCTCATTGCAGTATTCAAACCCAGCTAAATTTTCTGATGAGATATGAAAGTCAGACCAAAGCATAACATTTTACAAGAACTGGATTGGCATGTGTCATTAAGTCAGAAGTGGGAGCAGTTGGTATGCTTTTCTTAGCTGTGCAACCTAAGATTACGACCAAACTGTGAAACTGTGCTTCAGTTGAATATCTTTCAAATGAACATCTTTATCGTGTTTAGATTAAGGTTCAGTTTGTTTACCCTCCTCCAATCTCCTACTGAAATTAGACACCATTTAGAATTTAGCAACTTGTTTTTTTTTGTGGAAAAGAAAACATAAGAGAGTTAGATGCCTTCAGCATTCTGTTAACATCAAACTCCTAACCTTCAGTATCTGTCAACAGCTTTTAGTATATGTTAAATAGCATGTATAAAGCTTTTACAATATTAGCCACTATCAGTTGATTCAAATGCAACTGATTGAAGCAGAACTTCAGCCTGTCCCTCTCCATCAAAGTCACAGAACCCTTTCTATCTCAGACATTCAGCTGACATAAGAACATATTTTTATTTAGCACATTGTTTCTAATTTGAGCATTAGAAAAAGTGGTTCAGTTGCACTGCTGTAAACAGTCATTCAGTGTTTCCGGGAGATTAGCTTTTTTCATCTAGTACAACAAAGAAGAGTTTTGTGGCACCTGACAAATTAATGTATGATGGCATAAAGTATTGTGGGTTATAGTCCATGTCCTCAGATATATGGACTATTATTCTAATACAGACAGGAATGTGCTGTATATGTATGCTCACATATATGGTACATGGATACAGAAGAGAGGTTAGTACAGGTAGTCCTCGACTTATGACCCCAACTGAACCCAAAATTTCTGTTGTTAAGCAAGACATTTGTTAAGTGAATCAATGCCCTATTTTAAGTGACTTTTGTCTCATTTTACGACCTTTTTTGCCACAATTGTTAAGTGAATCACTGCACTTATTAAGTTAGTAACGCCTTTTGTTAGGTGAATCTGGCTTCTGAAATTGAGTCAGAAGGTCGCAAAAAGTGATCACCTAACTCCCGGGACACAACAATCGTCATAAATATGAGTCATTTGACAATTTTGATCTGAATATTGATCACGTGACTATGGGGATGCGGCAATGGTTGTAAATGTGAAAAATGGTCTACCTACCTATACGACCTATAAATTGAAGGGAAATCAAATATACCACATCTAGGCAGTGATGACTGCTTTCTTGACAGTAGCAATATATAAAATGGTTGTTAAGAGGATTATAGAAAATTGGCAAACTGAATAATACAAATTCCCATGTGTTCAAAATAATGGATTACAGAAGATATAGACAATTATAATTAACCCAATGGTGAAATCCAAATTTTTTTACTACTGGTTCTGTGGGTGTGGCTTGGTGGGTGTGGCTTGGTGGGCATGGTAGGGGAAGGATACTGCAAAATCTCCATTCCCACCCCACTCTGGGGCCAGCCAGAGGTGGTATTTGCCGGTTCTCCGAACTACTTAAAATTTCTGCTACCAGTTCTCTGAACTGCTCAAAATTTCCGCTACCAATTCTCCAGAACCTGTCAGAACCTGCTGGATTTCACCCCTGAATTAACCCCTCTCTATCCAATAGCTGAAAAAAAAAACAAATGGAAAAAATACTTTTGGGTATATGTCAAAACTGAGAAGACAACTGCTTTGGTAGTTGTCAGATGAGATATCCTTAAAATGTTTAAAACAGAGATGAAAATGGGGGTTAAAGTTAATGATTTGAAGAATTGCTTCAATTAGGTAAATGAAATGCTTTTTAAAATATATATATATATATATATATATAATTTTATTAAAAAGTTTAAACACAAAAAGATTAATCCAAACTAAAATAAAATGAGAAAGAAAAAAGAAAAGAAAAAACAAAAAACTAAGGTGCAGAAAATAAGAGTAACAGAAAAATAGAAAATCAAGAAAAAGATATAACGGATACAAAAAAAGATATAATGATGTTGCTTCCAAGCTTCTTTAGGGCAGTTATAAGTGCAATTGTAAATTAACCTCTCTTTTTAAAGTTACACTGTGGTTATCTTCTTTCGATAACCTAGCCTATCTAATCATCAAAATCATGAATCATAAATTCATTTTTCTCATTTTTATACAAAAAGTCCATAAGGAATTCTCAAGTTTTTAAAAAATGACATTCTGAAGGTTCTTTTCTGCTGGGTTTTTTTACATGATTTCTTCTCCTCCCTGTGCCCCCTCCCTCATTGTACTAGACTATTCTCACAAACAAACAAAATCCTCTTTGGTGTGTGTGTGTGTGTGTGTGTGTGTGTGTGTGTGTGTGAGAGAGAGAGAGAGAGAGAGAGAGAGAGAGAGAGGGAGGGAGGGAGACTGGAATGATGCTAAATTTAGATCAAGTTCAAAGCCAATTGCTTGAGGCTATCCAGATGCATCCTCCACCTGCCTCAGATGTTAGCCCATTGCCAGAGGCCTTTCAGATTCTTTTAGTGCACTATATCACACCAACATAGTCCTAGTCTAATTAGTATATTTTTTGAGAGTGAGGGAGACAGCGAAAATGTTCTCAATGGGTCCTTCTAACTTCCCCAATTGCATCAGGTTTTTGTTTTCCTCCTCATTTGCTTGTTTCTCCCTCTGAGAACAATCTATTCTACACCATTTAATACTCAAGGTCGAAATGTTCAGAAGTTGCTGTTCCTTCTCACTGCTCCTTTCATTGCTCACACGCTAGGAGTAGGGAAGAAATTGCATGATTCCCATTTCGATGCCAAGTTATTCAGTTTAGACTTCCAATCTGTTCTAAACTGGAATGCAAGCAGACACTGAAATCTGTGCTTTTGCTAATGTTGTAATACAATCTGCAAGGCAAGAAAAACATATGCAAAAATGTATATTTGGGTAAAGATCTAGAGTAGTGTATTGTTGAGTCTGAGATTGGTTTAGTGCATTGATGAGAGTTCAAGTCCAGCCCTCAGCCATAGAGTCATTCTGAGTGATTTTGGATCAGACACTTCCTGTCAGCCCATTGAAGGAATGTAAGCTATTCATGCTTCTTTGGGCTCTTGAAGAAAAGGTAGGATACATACATACATAGGTACACACACACACACACACACACACACACACACACACACACAAACACCTACAATCTGGTTTACGATCCTAAACCACTCCATCTTACCATGGCATTGCCACATTTGAGAGCTGGTCATTGCTGGATCAGTTTAAGGTTGAAATCTTCTTTCTTACATAGAAAATTATATACAGAAAACACATCAGGAATGAAAATATGTACAGCTAATCCTCAATTTATAACCATTCATTTATCAACCAGTCAAAGTTACAGCACTGAAAAAAGTGACTTATGTTCAGTCATCATACTTATGACTGCTATGGTCACATGGTCACATTGACCATGGTCACATGGTCAAAACTTAGGTGCTTGACACAACCAGCATGCATTTACAATGACTGCAGTGTCCAGGAGTCATGTGATCACCATCTGCCACTTTCCCCCCGCCAACTTTTGATAATGAAAGTCAATAGGGAAAACCAGATTTGCTTAACGACCATGTGATCCGCTTAACAACTGCAATGATTTGCTTCATGAACATGGCTGAAAAGTTCATAAAATCAGGCTTGACTCACTTAACAACCACCTGAAATTCTGGTTGTAAGCCGAGGGCTACCCATATAATTTCAAAGAAGGTGTGAGATTGAAGACGATTGAAAGTTGTTAAATAACTGTCACCCGGAATGTGTCCAAAGCTAGCAAGCCTCTGGAAGGATAATAAATTCTAGAAATGAAGAAATGTTTCTACAAGGAGGTACACTTTTGTTATTTTAACTTATTGATGACTTTCACTTTGTCAGTTAAAACAAATATTTTGGATAATACTTTACATATTTCCTTATGCTCTTCAACAATATTTTGCACTTAGAGCTTTGTAGAACAGGCTATAAGAAAAAAACGGTATACAGACTGGGGAATAAATCTAGACCTTCTTCACACATATTCATCATAAAATGGCTGTTGATCAGTTACTGATCAGGAAAGACAGAAATGTTGCAGTAAAAATACTTTTCAGTATCCTTTGTTGTAGCAAGATGTATTGTTCCCTTTCCCAATGTTAGTATACTGTATATATATCTATCATTCTGCAACTCCTGTAGCTCGTTCTACTTCTTTATTAAATATATTCCACTAGGAAGCATTCTAAATGAAATCTTAACCTTGTGATTTAATTGAACCATGGAAATAAAGGAAAACTGAGGTTCAGTTAAGGCATCAGGTTAGCAACCAGGAGACTGTGAGTTCTAGTCCTGCTGTAAGCCTGAAATCTGGCTGGGTGACTTTGGGCCAGTCATTCTCTCTCTCAACAGATGACATCATGCTAGAGGACAAGCAACCAATTTCTGTCATGATCAATAGATCAACACTAGGTTGATTTGGAAAAAAAGCTGATCCTGCACTTGCTAGGAAGCTAGGAAAGGTTGGGGGGGGGGGATTAAAATATAGGAAAGTTGCCAAAAATAGAAGATTGGGCATTTACACCACCATTCAATAACTTCATAACAAAAGTAAATGTAAAAATGACACACACAATTCTTTTGAAATACTCTCCTCTACAGCAAACAGTTTTTGAAAGCAAATCATCTTTCATTAAACTATATAAGAATCTTTTCAAAGGAAAGAAAAATCAGTAAATCATCCCAGTCTCAATATCACTAACTAATATCCCATGTATTAAAAAATGCTTGTATAATTGTCACTATCCAAATCAAACCTTGTAGAGTAGAACTAATCCAGGGGTGTCAAACTTGATTTCACTGAGGGCCGCATCAGGGTTGTGTTTAGTTTAGTTTAGTTTAGTTTATTAGATTTATATACCGCCCTTCTCCTGACGGACTCAGGGCGGTGAACAGCCAAACATTAAAACATTAAAATACAAGCAATATAAAAGTTAAAAATAACTTTTAACTTTTAAAAGTTAAAAGTAATTAAATCAAACGTAATTTGACCTGGGGGGGGGGGCAGGGGCATGGCCAGCTTGACGTCATTCGTGTCAGGGGCACCTGTGGTGGCTGGAGCACTCTGCCAGAGAAAACTGAGCTTGGGAGGGCTGTGAGCAGCCCTCCCAAGCTCCATTTTCGCTGGCAGAGGCACTGTGGGCCAGTCCTTTGCTGTTTCCAGGGCAGCTCCACAGGCCAGATCTAAGCACCCCGTGGGTCAGATCTAGCTGTCTTTGAGTTTGACATCTCTGATCTAATCAATCACAATGAATGCAATAGGATGTGTTCTGTGATAAAGGTAAGTAGAATTTCAGCAAAAAAAAATTTCTTAAAAATATTTTGCAGATGTTTACAAAAATAACGACAAAAAGATCATAGAATATATCTGTTCTTACTCTGAGCAGTTCTGTGAGTTCTTGCCCGAGTAAACATTTTTAAAAGACCTCAATGTGCACAGTGTGAGTCACTGTCTCTCCTAGAAGCTGTCTTGCTCCTGCTGACAAGACACAAGGCCACATTTTTCAAAGTAGTCTGTAACTATCACAGACATGAAAAGCAGCTTGGTAGGGCCATAAAAATGTCAAAAATAGAACAGATCTCTCTAGGTGTGGCTCAGGCATACACTGTAAACAGAATCCGTTTTCCCCTCTATACTATGCATTGAACTATATATGAAAAAAAACATTGAAATTTAGTTTTTGTCAAGCAAATCATAGAAAATGAGCTGGCTAGATCTGATGACTTCCAAAACCAATTTGTTAATGTGCTGGTTAACTCTTTCCTAGCCACTCATAGTGACTCGATTTATTTACTGAACTGGAGATTTCCTATATTCAGTCCAGCTACAGAAAAAAGAATTAGCCTTCCTTCCTTTTACGGAATATATCTTGGATCTTTCTTGAACATTTTTTCTTCGGCTCAGTCATCTTAATTCAATATTATCCACGTTTTTGCACCCAGAAACCCTCTTTGACCACAACATGAGACCTCTCCACACATGCATATACTTTTTTCTATATTATTTGAATTGTTTAATTTTGTTTAAATCTAATAGTGTTAGATTTCTGAGGACAATGTAGTGATCAGTGGTGAAATCCAATTTTTTAACTACCGGTTCTGTGGATGTGGCTTGGTGGGCATGGTGTGGCTTGGTGGGTGTGGCTTGGTGGGCATGGCAGGGGAAGGACACTGCAAAATCTTCATTCCCATCCCACTCCAGGGGAAGGATACTGCAAAATCCTCATATCCTCCTGGGGGAAGGATATTGGAAAATCTCCATTCCCATCCCACTCTGGGGCCAGCCAGAGGTGGTTATTTGCTGGTTCTCCGAACTACTCAAAATTTCTGCTACCAATTCTCCAGAACCTGTTAGAACCTGCTGGATTTTACCTCTGCTAGTGATCTACTATGAGATTGTGAATCTTGTGTCAGAGAAAATGGAGCTGAGTTGTATCAGCCTATCCCTGTATGTTTTTTTTCCACCCCAAAAGGCACAGTTCTTTTTACAAACACAAGAATTTGAGGTCAGAAATGAAGAAAATGAAAAAATAATGGAAGCTGTCCACCTCCAGCTTTCTCAGAGAAATCAGTGGACAGAAGCAGAGAATTCTGTACTGAGAATCTCACAAGAGCATAGTTAGTACTTTGAAGCAGTTTTTTCAACTGTTTCCTTTCTCAGCAAGCTTGCATTGTTATTATAGTGAGTATCAGCCAAAGGTTATTTCTCAGAATGCACTTTATAAATACATATTGTAAAGCTGAATTTCCTATGTTAGTGCCCTCTAATGTGACAAGCAATTACCATCACCATTAACCAAGACAAGCAATGGCTGCTGTTTTCATAAGACCTCCCAGGAACATTATTCATTCTCCAAAAGGTTTACTTGTCTTGAAAATTTAATCCATACTTTCAAGAGAAAGATCCATCTCTATATATACACCGACTTTCACTTTTAAGTCAATGGAAGACAAAATTTTCTGAACTGAGATTTAGTTTTGGGTTCTTGACCTAGTTGAGCAGTTCTGGATCAGACTGAGGCAAACTGAGATGGTTACCTAATCTTATGATCTATGATCCAAACTTCCAAATACCCTATATATTTTATTTTACTGCAACTGCAGTGCAACTATAATATCACTTGTAGCTCTATGTAAATAGCATTATAGTTAGGGAATGGCAAATATGTATAGGTCATTTGGAGAGGTCATATCAGTTAATTTGGGGAAATTGCATTCACATCCAAATATGTTCCCATTTTTTTTACAGTATACTATCACACACGCTTGTTTTAAATTGTAAACAAGAAGCCTTAAGTCAAAATCACTGGAAGCTGCTTTACATTTTATAAGTTTTCTCCATAGATCTTTCTATATTCCATGTAGAGAACTGGTGAAAGTATTCTGTATTTCATGTAGAAAAATTTTGAAATGGATTGGTTTTTTTTTTTTTTCATTCTGTTAGTGAATGACTTGGCAGAGTGCTCTATACTCATTAACAGTTAGCTATTAGGGCCCAAAATGTTGAAAATTTCCCAGGTTGCTATATCAGAATAAAACAACTGTATTATATGACGTGAACCTGAAATAACTAGTGATATTTTTCCATGTTCATCTATTTGCTTCTGTTTGTTTTTATTTTCCCCACACACATATAGGCCTGTCCTCCCACTTGCCCCCCCCTCACATAAACAATGTTTTTTGTTACCCAAGTCCAGGGATGAAATCCAAAATTTTTCCCTACCGGTTCTGTGGGCGTAGCTTGGTGGGTATGGGAGGGGAAGGATATTGCAAAATCTCCATTCCCAATCCACTCTTGGGCCAGCCTGAGGTGGTATTTGCCAGTTCTGTGAACTACTCAAAATTTCTACTACCGGTTCTCTAGAACATGTTAGAACCTGCTGGATTTCACCCCTGCCCAAATCATATAAGAATTTTGTATACATACCTACAGTGGCTTCACATTCCATTCTTCAACTATCTGTCTATTAAGATAGTTTATCAAACTAGCTTAATTGCAGCCTTCCAACTCACTTTCAACAACTGTTTTATCTACCTCAGCCAGGTACGTAATTTTTTTAAAAAATTGCTTTTAAGTTATTTTGAGGAATGGAACCTCAGGGTCAGTTTAGATTAGTTATAAGAACTATATTAGTTATAAGAACTATATTTTTCTCATCTGTTTATACTTTAGGTGTTTAATACCCCCCCCTTTTTTTTGCACAGGAATGCTGATCCTTGAAAGTGAATGAACTCTAAAAGAGAAAATCCTCTGACATGTGTTAACCATTTTTACCAATATTTTTTTAAAGACAGGATTCCCACGTGCTTTAGATCTTGAATAATAGTATTTAATTTATAGGCCACCTTCCTTTGATACAACAGAAGGTGGTGCAAATAATGCTCCTGCTTCCTACTTTCCCACAACGACAATCTTCCCACCTGGGTTGGGTTGAGAAAGAGAAAACATGGTCCAAATTCAGCCCCTCTGGCCTCATGCCTGAGGGAGGATTTGAACTCACAGGCTCCTGGTTTCTATCCTGGTGTCTTAACCACCGAATTAAGCTGTCCATTTTACTGACTATTGCCTCAAAGGGTCAAGATATTTTTGTGAAGTGCTTGAGCAGCCCATGACTGGATGGCCGAGACATGATACAATGATATCAAACAAATGAGAGGTTTAGGTTTTCCAGATTTTTCTCTGTCAATCTTCCACTGTCTCTTGGGAGGAATCCTACATAATGTTGTTTTCATTTAAGACCAGAGATTTTTCATATTTCATTTAAGACCACAGATTCTATCTGTGCCCTCTTATTCAACTCTAGCAGCTATTTTGATATGCTGCAGATTTTTGGAATAAGAGAAACGACTTAAACTTACTCGCAGCCACACTTTACCTGTTTTGCTTTGTTTCAAGCAAAATAAACCATCTCCAAGAGAAGATTAAGCTTGTGTTCACACACTATTCAATAACTGCTCAAGAGGAAAGATATAAATGGAATCAAGAAACCAAAAAGAACTTTGAAAAAGTGAAACATTATGAAATGTGATTAACGGCACCAAGGGAAATATAAAATAACACGTTTCCAAGGAAATGGGCTGTAAGTGCACAGTCTCGGAACAGTACTGTACATCTTTAGTTCTTCGCCCAGCCACCTAATAGTCAAAGTGTCTGCCAATATAAACACAGCTGCTAAATGTCTTCCCAACCCCAAAAAGAGAGACAACCTTAATTTAATTTTTTCCCAAAGACAATTTTTTGTTCATGGGGACACATTTCATGTTAAGTTCTCATTAGGGAGGGAGGGAGGGTGGGAGGGAGGGAGGGAGGGAAGGAAGGAAGGAAGGAAGGAAGGAAGGAAGGAAGGAAGGAAGGAAGGAAGGAAGGAAGGTAGGTAGGTATAAAGTATATCTACATAATTAACACAAGTGGAGGGTTGTGTAGAAGAGAAGATATGTAAAATATTGACTGCTTCATCCAGACTTCTAAAATTTGATCGACTGGAGAGAATGGGGCAACTACACAATGATTTTATATAAATGGGTAAGATTGAGATTAATCTACAAATTTCAAAGGGTTTTTTTTTTTTTTTTGTTATTCTTGTCCCTTTTCTGGTGTATTAAACTGTTTATGCAGCTAATAAAACTTTTTCGTTTGTATACTTTTGACAAAATTCAGTGGGACATCATGGCTATTTCATTCATTCATTCATTCATTCATTCATTCATTCATTCATTCATTCATTCATTCATTCCAGTGGTTTATTTATTTAAATTTATTTCAGTACTTTGCCTTTTAAGTTGACTGGTATAATCAGAAGCCTTTGGAGGAAGTATGACCCCTTCAGAAAGTGCATTGTTCACCTTTGCTTAGATCTATTTGAGATCAACTGACAATAATGTTGGGTTTGAATCCTGAAATTTGGGTGGGTTCAGTACAATTCTTACGTTTATATAATTGGGATAGGTTGACAAGGCATCTTCCAAAGGAGAAATTGATTTGGGGCAATTAATGATAAACTCAAAGCAGCATGATAAACTCAAGGCCACACTTAAGGAGACTGCTTGAGATAGATCAAGGTATGACAGTTTAAAAATTTAGTGCAGTTTTCAAATATTGGCAACTGATTTTTACTGAGGAGGCAATTATCTATCTATCTATCTATCTATCTATCTATCTATCTATCTATCTATCTATCTCTATCTATCTATCTATCTATCTATCTATCTATCATCTACTATCTATCATCTTTCTTATTTTTTGTAGATGATGATGCTTCTTTTAAGTTAGATCTGAGACATTTTACTGGATATCAATGGTAGTACTTCAAAAGTATAATAATGATTAATGAGAAAATTCCTTTTATGTGGGTGTGAATGCTGATGTGTCTGCTCAGACTACATCTCTGAAGACAATTTGACCTCAAGGGAAACTGTTTTTTTTTTCTTACATAAAATTCCAAATGAATGATGCTTTGTTAAAATTTTATCTCTCATGATACATCAGACTCACTATTCAATCAGTGGGAGAAGAGAATGTAGGAAAAACATGTAAGGGGTGGGAGGTATTCTGTTCTCAGTTTTCTGAAGCACATCAAAAGAAGCCAGTGCTTCTCCAGTGTGTCTCTCCCCTCCCCCCCCCCCACCAGTCACTCCTCCCTGTTTCTCCTGTTAACCATAGTAAAAGAAACAAGGGGAATAAAGTTACTTCTTTCTCTCCTTCTCTCCCCACACTTCTCTTGCCAGGCAGTTGCAATGGGTGAGAGAAGAAGGGTCTCTAGATTTTCTCCCTCTTCCCAGGTGAAAGCTATTTATAGGGAAAGTGGCTCTGCCCCACAGAAATAGACTATTCCTGACAGATTTCTGCTGATATACTACTGAAAAATGAATTAAAAGGCTCCCATGACCAACCCCATCCTCAGTAAAAGCTGCATTGTCTGAGAGGCTGGGAGCGATAGATAAGCTGTATGGTAGGAAAAGCAGTTCTGTTGACCAAGTGGACCTTCAAGGGTAAGGATGGGAAGTAGAGAATTGGCATCAAAAAGACCTGCCTTCCTCCTTCCTCTCTCATTGGTACTCCTGCCATACACAGTTAGCAAAAGAAGTGGGAAAATGGCATTTTGGCCCAGATGAGAGCCATACCTCCATTATAGCAGGCAGTCCTTTCACTGCTTGGCCACTGTCAGATCGATCATCCTCTCCTTTCAGCCCTGGATTGAGGAACACAATGTAAACCATATTTAGGTCTCTATAGAGGTAGTCTTATTTATTTTATTTATTTATTTATTTGATTTATATGCCGCCCTTCTCCGGAGACTCAGGGCGGCTTACAATGCGTTAAGCAATAGCCTTCATACTTTTGTATATTTATACAAAGTCAGCTTATTGCCCCCACAAACTGGGTCCTCAATTTACCCACCTTAGAAAGGATGGAAGGCTGAGTCGACCTTGAGCCTGGCTAGGATTGAACTCAGAGAAATTATAGGCAGCTGGTGTTAATTGCTGCCTTTAGTAGGAGGCATTAGCCTCCTACGCTACACAGGCTCTTCAACTTATAACCACAACTGAGCCTGACATTTCTGTTTTTAAGTGAGATAATTGTTAAGTGAGTTTTGTCCCATTTTACTAGCCTTTCTTGCCACACTGGCTAAGTGAATCACTGCAGTTGTTAACTTAGTAACACCGTTGTTAAGTGAACCTAGCTTTCCCATTGACTTTATTTGTCAGAAGGTTGCAACCATTATAACCATTATAATGGAAGCTGAAACCATTATAAATACGAGTCAGTTGCCAAGTGTCTGAATTCTGATCACATGACCACAGGGATGAGGCAATGGTCATAAGTGTGAAAAATGGTCATAAGTCACTTTTTTCAGTCCTGTTGTAAATTTGAATGGTCACTGAATGAACTGTTGTAAGTCAAGGACTATCTGTAACTGTACCATTGAAATAGAGCAGTCTCATACAATGTCTTCAATTTGAATAAGATGGTAAAGGTCTTATCCAGCCTATTCTCCAGTAACATTCATGTTATGCTAAGAATAGAATAGAATAGAATAGAATAGAATAGAATAGAATAGAATAGAATAGAATAGAATGAGTTGGAAGGGACCTTGGAGGTCTTCTAGTCCAACCCCCTGATTAGACAAGAAACCCTATACCATTTCAGACAACTGGTTACATATGTCTACACACACACATACAGACATACATATGTATGTATATATGTGTGTGTGTGTGTATGTATGTATATGTAACCAGTTATCTGACATGGTATAGGGTTTCCTGCCTAAGCAGGGGGTTGGACTAGAAGACTAGAAGATATGTATATGTATATGTATATAAATATATGTGCTTAAAGCAGTAATTCAAAGAATTTTTCTGCATTACATATGCTGTCACAATTATTATCTCCCCCTCCTTAAAAGTTAAAAAAAAAGCATAGATTTAATTAAAAAAACAGAATTTTCATATTTTCTTCCAGGAAATGAAAAAGGGATACAATATGTTTTGTAAGGAAGCAAGTCATTTTGTACGCTTCCTGGAATCTTCTGAATGTTTCTTATGCTACGACCAAAAAACCCCCTGCTTTTACAATGAGAAAGTATAACAGCTGAACTAAAGCTAAACTTATTTTAAAAGCTTGATGGATTCTTAAAATTATTTTCTATATTTTTTTAAAAAAAAATTCTAAGAAACTTGATATGGGGCCCATTTGGGGCTCAGAAACCTTCTTGGAAATGAAGATGAGGTTGTAGATTGGCACTTCTCTTTGTAGTATGTCAAGTTTCTATTTTATGCTTTATTTATTTTATTTTTTTGTGTGTAAAAAAATGTAAAGAATGCAAACAGGCAGAGCAGCCACCTGTCAGGCATCAAAGAGGATCTTCACGCACTCTCTAGCATAAGCTAGAGAGCCAAGTGCTAGCATTTCAGACAGTGCAAATTTTATCTCTTATTCAGACAGAACCTTTCCTGTCTTTACCTGAACTCCATTTTACACTTCTATGCATTAAGAAGAGTTTCAGTCTGTCTTATCTTATGGATCTTATAATTTGTGGTGATTTAGCTTAGATAATTATTTTGATTTTCTTCTCCTCACATAATAACAAATTGCTATCCTCTCACAACTCTCCCATTAACTCTACTTGATTTTATTGCTGTCTCAGTGTCTCCTTTTTCTAGAGGTTATTTATCAGGACAATCATGGCACTCACTCTACCTCCTTCCCAATTATCTCTCCTTATCCATAATCCAACACTCACTTTATCTACCAAGTCAGCATCATTAAAATCACAAGAAGAATTGTATTGTTAAGTAAGCACAGATTGCAGTGAGTTAAGTCCATAATGTCATATTTTATTAATTTTTTAAAAAATGTATTTATTTATATCTCACCTTTGTTGTTTTTTTACAAATAACTTAAAGTGGAAAATATTACCAATAGACCTTCCTCCTATTTTCCCCAGAACAACAACCTTGTAAGGTAGGTGGAGCTGAGAGAGAGTGTTAGGCTTAAAGTCACCCAGCTGGCTGAAAATACAACTGCCTATTTTGTTTTAGTAAATGTCTACTGAGGCACTCAGAAAGGATTCCCACATATCATATCATTGTCTTTGGGCCTCTAATCTTCTTCAGTTCAGTGTAATACCACTGGAAGCCATTTCATGGTTTCCCATTTAATCATGAAGAAACTATCTAAGAAATGGGAAAAGTAATCCTAGAAATGGATTGGGGGAAGGTTTCACTGCGACAACTTCCACACAACAGCACCTTCACATAGGAAATCACAATAACACAACAGACTTTTGGCTCTTAAGAGTGCCAGCTGTCTTCCATATTAATTCTGCCTTGGCTGCAGAAGGCCAGCACAAATGGCAGAGCAAGAAGTATATAGCATTTGGTAGTAGGGCCCTTTCATTAGCCTGGCTCCATCTGAGCAATTTGTGGATGCTCCTGAGTTAATATCTAATAGAAGAGAAAAGAGGGGGGGAAAAGAGAGATGATAAATGCAATAACAGAAATGCAGCAAGGAAGAGCTGTGGTTGTGCTAGCATTGGGAGGCTGGCAAAGCCTCAGAAATGGAGCAGCAAGACCTTGGATTGAAGAAGCTGTTTGGGGGAAGCCAGGAGGCCTGGTCTTATTTTCATCCACTTCATACAGTTTCAAATTCTGTGTTTAGGAGCAACCAACTCTCTCTTCTGCTAAGTAGAAGGGTTCTGCCTCTCTGCTTCAAAGAAGGCTTTGCTGACATTGTCATCTTACTTCTCCCATCAGTATTTTCTCTCTTTGCCTTTATCTCATCCATGGATCTCTTCATAAATTTCCTAAGCCTTGGTCATGATTCACGACAAGCAATACACAAAGTGGTATTTTCTTCTGAATGTAGGTCAATGCATCCCTTTTAGAGTACATGATAAATTCATCACAATCACAGCCTGGAGAAAATTTACTCTCCGACATAAGTGCCTTGTTGTATATGCCGCACATTTCTATCCAAATTTGAACTCTAGATTAAGTATGGATTGTCTTTAATAAATCATAATGTGTTCCAGCTGGGTAAGTGGGCTTTCAGTGATAAAGATGAAGTCAGGTCTGGGTAAAATTATTCAAAGCGATGGAATTTACCAGATGGTGGGTAGCAATTCAGTGTGGCATGCCATTTACTGTTCGTCTAATTCTGAGATTATTTCATGGTACTCTGTGTGGAATTGAATAATCAGTCTGAACGGTTCAGAGTTCTGATATTGTTGTTAATAGTATACTTTCCTTGAAAGTATAATTCTCATTAGTTATTCTAGTTAAGTAATATAGAAACATTCTGTTCAAATGTCTACTTTGTGGGGAAATTGAAGTATGTAAAAGAAAATTCATTTTCTAGTTATTGGCAATTGATCGCATTAGTCTAATAGGAAATCATTATTATCATCTTCCTAACATGAATGAGGTTGTTCAGTAACAGTAAACAACAGTCCAATCAAGGAACCACCACAGCCCAACCCACCAACACTGACAGGGCAAGACATTTATCACTAGTGTATACAATTAGAGCAAACCCCACTCTCTATTAGCACTGATTATATTACCTAATTTGATGATGAAACATTTGCAAGAAAACTACCAAGCTCAGAAAGCACCAAAGGACACCACAGTTCAATCCTGAGCTACAAATAATCTCTTCTATCCATGCCGTTTTTAGTTGACAAAAATCTTACTTCATACTCAGCATCTTTTTTACTTTTTGTCCTAAGCCCTCATGGTCCCTGAAAAAAAAAAAAGTAAGATACATCGCTGCCTTCCTCGACTTGGTATCCTACAGAGATTCAGAAAATAAGATTTCTCATCAAATTGTAGGAGTTTTGGCCCCAATATATCTGGAGGGCATCAGGTTTGGAAAACAATGAAGCTGAAGGTCACAGCAAATAAAAAGCTCATAGCATTTGCAGAGTTAAGAAGGGATTCTCAGCGACTGATTCTTACATTTCTAATTAAAAAGTTCTCTTGACGGGCATATATTAGATACAATAATGTCCAAGATTTCATCCCTAATAACTCTGCTTAAAAGGATTATGTAGCAGTTAATGAGAAAGGCTGTCTCTGCTTTAGGCCCTGGAGGGTTGCTATCAGCCAAAGAAAACCCTGCTGGGTCATCTGCAGAAGAGAAGGCACTTGCAAGCCAAATCAGGTTTACTATGTCATGTCAAGTGAAAGTTAACATTAAATTCCCGTAACATGTGTGCACAATATTTTGCTATCCATTCATTAGGTCCTGCTTTACCAATTGTGGCTTTAGAATGCTGGATCAAGACAGAGGACATCAAGGTTCAACTTGACAATTACCCATGTATAATTCACTATCTTTCAGTATAAGAGCATCCATAGCTTTGAATTCCAAAGGAAAAAGTGAGAGTTTAAAGTACAAGCCAATGTTATTTTTTTGTTTGAATTTATAGGCCAGCAGATCCAACAAGTTGGAGTAGATTAAGCAGCACAAAAGTACCTTACATCCATGGTGCAAATGTCTATTTCAATTCAGTGGCACTTATTTCTGAATGGCAGCACTGATATGACACATACTTTATATGCACTATAAATGTTTAATAAGTTAAAACAGTCATATTTTTATAGCCATAATAGTAAAAAGTCATATAAATTTATTAGAAATATATATGTACTTGACAAACATTTGCACTAACTGTAAATAGAATTGTAACTGTTTACTGTTATAATGTCATATCATGCTTTTTCTTTTGCATTTCTTTTACTTTTTTTGTTAAAGCACACGTGTTCTTTTTTCTCGTTGTGATAATATATTGTATATATCTCCATCATTATCATCTTTCTTTATTGAAAAACAATATAATAAATTTAAAAAACTCATAATCTGGAAAATATACCCGGTAATAATCTTTTCTAGATTTTTAAAACATTTTTTTCTTTACAAGCATTTCTTTTTCCACATGCTTCTGCGCTGCTGTTTCTTTCAGTCTGCAAGAATGCATTTATTTGTCCAGGGCATATTCCTAGTATGCTTCTTGCAGTAAACATGCAGAACTGATTCAGGGGATAAGAGGACTTTCTATATCCAATCACCAAAAATTGGGACGAGGGGGGGAGGGGAAGGAAGGCACCATTTCCAACAGAATCTTCTTCCCTTTTTATTCTTGGAAAAAAACTAGAATAGAATAGAATAGAATAGAATAGAATAGAATAGAATAGAATAGAATAGAATAGAATAGAATAGAATAGAATAGAATAACAGAGTTGGAAGGGACCTTGGAGGTCACCTAGTCCAACTCCTGCTCAAGCAGGAGATCTTATAGCATTTCTGAGAGGTAGCTGTCCAGTTTCTTCTTGAAAACTTCCAATGATGAAGCACCCATAACTTCTGAAGGAAAGCCGTTCCACTGGTTAATTGTTCTCACGGTCCGAAAATTTCTCCTTATTTCTATGTTGAATCTCTCTTTGATCAGTTTCCATCCATTATTCCTCATCTGGCCTTCAGATGCTTTGGAAAATAAGTTGACTCCCTCCTCCCTGTGACAGCCCCTCCAATATTGGAACACTGCTATGATGTCTCCCTTGGTCCTTCTCTTCACTAGACTAGCCATGCCCAGTTCCTGCAACCGTTCTTCATATGTTTTCGCCTTCAGTCCCCTAATCATGTTGTTCTTCTTCTCTGCACTCTTTCTAGAGTCTCGACATCTTTTTTATAGTGTGGTGACCGTAGAATAGATAAAGCATATTAGAGTACTTTATTTAATGAAGTATAGTTAGATACACAAGGAATTTGTCTCCGGTGCAGAAGCTCTCAGTATAATGCAAAACAACAGAGTAAGAAGACAATGCTGTGGGAATTAGATGTTCATCAGAGTGATGGCAGGGGGTGGGAACTATATCTCAATAATAGAAATAGCTGATTTGGTGTAGTGGTTAAAAGCAAGAAACTGGGAGACTGGGAGCTCTACGCCCACCTAAAGCACCAATCTAGCAGAATGACCTTGAACATTCACTATCTCTCAGCCCTGGGAAGGAGGCAACGGCAACCTGCTTTTGATATCTGAAGAAAACAGCAGGGAGTAGTTCAGGCCATTGCCAGGAGTAAACAATGATCCAAAGGCTTTTTAAAAATGCAATTTAATAGAGCAATTAATAAGCAATAACATCACACAGTACAAATGATAAGGCTTCCTTGAGAGAAAGCCTGCTGCCAAGCTTACTTATCACATATCAAGAGCAGAGCAGGCAACTTCTCCTTTCCCATTCATGATTTCTCATGTTTTTATTCCTTTCTGTAAGATAGAGGACCATGTGATACTGCCTGCCATATAACTATAAATGGTGAGGAATCCATCAGAAAGTAAGAGTGGCAACAGTTATTTAGCACTACAAACATGGTTGACTATATACGGATTCAAATTCAGTCTTGCAAAAGCTGATATTCAAAGCCCTTGTCCAGATGGGTGCATCTGTTCGCCTTCTCTCTAATTCAAACTTGCCCTCAATTTCCTTTTGATGAAGAAATTTGAGCATCTGGGTCAATGTTTTGCCAAAATTCTCCCAACCGAATGAAATCCTTACCCATTGCTAAAAATGACCTCTTCAGATATGAGAGTTGCTACAAATGATTGAAGTTGCACCTGAAAATATTTTCAAAGATTACGTTAGTTTGGCCAAAGCTGTTAAACAGAACTGGATTTTAAAGTTTGAACAAAATTATGTGCTGTGATACGAAAGAGGACAAGAGGATTCATGAGGATATATCGTTCCAGGTTTGACCTGTTTTGCTTGATTTCATTTTCAGACCTTGTAAGCCAAGCTCCAGTGAGTTCCTGAGGAAAATATTCTAACTGGCATTTTGCTGTGTATCCATCCCTGTGCAAAAAATGTGCTTTGCACATCCAGATAATGTTAGTAGCTGCCTAGCTGCGCATACCAGAGAACTGGGCGAGCAAAGCAAAATCAGACAGCAAATGTGCAATAGCAGAAGCACACAGTAATGTCCCTTCTATTTATTTATTTATTTATTATTTATTTATTTATTTATTTATTTTAGGGATGCTTGATGAAGTTGGAAGAAGTTATTGGGATTATTTTGCACTACCTTCACCCAAATTAGATTCACCAGATGGTAGCATCTGGCCTATCTTGTCTGATCTTAGAAACTAAGCAGGATCAGACCAGCTTAGTAGGGGTCTAGGAGACCCCTAGGGAACACCAGCCTGTTTAAAAATAAATCTCAGAAGAAGCCAGTGGCAAAGCTCTCTTTTGTATGTATCTATCTTTGAAGTCACAAGGAGTCAAGCTCAACAGGACAGTGACTTTATATTTTAGATTGTGTTATATTTCTAGTCAGAAGATTGGCCATCTTATTTCTTTATTCTCCTCCTTTTATGTTTGGTCAGATATCAAAATGTTTTTATTTCCCTGAATCTAACCCAATGTAGTCTGATGAAGTAAAAGTGAGTTTGATTCCAAGGACTAACATTCATACCTCTTCTCATTTTCTTTTATGAAGAATATTAAAGGGATCATGTGAAAATGCATGCAATATAAGCAGGTTTGTTAAATAACAACAACAAAAAAAACCTTACTGAGTTTCTACATCAAATATCTTTTAAGCATTCTATATCTTTGCCCTTTCTCCATTTAAGGAGCCTTTCAGAATTTATAGTTTGAAACAATGGTGAAATCCAATTTTTTTTTACTGCCGGTTTTGTGTGTGTCGCTTGGTGCGTGTGGTGTGGATTGGTGGGCATGGCAGGGGAAGGATACTGCAAAATCTCCATTCCCACCTCACTCCAGGGGAAGGATACTGCAAAATCCCCATTCCCTCCCCACTCCTGGGGGAAGGATATTGCAAAATCTCCATTCCCACCCCACTCTGGGGCCAGCCAGAGGTGATATTTGCCAGTTCTCCAAACTACTCAAAATTTCTGCTGCTGGTTCTCCAGAACCTGTCAGAACCTGCTGGATTTCACCCCTGGTTTGAAAAACCTTTTCATGTAAGCATTGGCTCTTTCTGTCAGCTAGTTCAGCTAAAGGAAAGTATTAAAACAAGTTGACAGAAATCCATCCCCCAAAATTTTCTCCAGAAGCAGTAAAATGCTTCTGGAGAAAATCATTTTAAAATGATAAAAAATATTTGATGTTATTGATTATTTCCAAATAAGATTGCTCTATATTCCATTTTTATTTTCAAAGGGAGAGCTCTGAGAAAGGAGAAGTTGAGGAGAAAATATTCCTTTCATAAAAGCTAGGTTTAGGCATCAAGACTTATATTTTGGTGTCTTTTTTTGTCACAAGACAATATCAGTCCAACCAGCCTGAAAGCAATTGGAGAATACTGTTTCAGGATGAAGAATTTTCAACTTTTACTCTTATTCTTTAAAAAGAATGAAGGTGATGAGTAACTGGACAAAGGAAAGAAGCTGAGAAATATTTTTTCTCCCAAGAGTAACAGGAGGGGGTATGGGTAACCAATGTATTATTCTCTCCAGATGAACTGTATATCATCTGAAGGACTCTGTAAGGGCCCTCCTATTTATATGGAATGAGAAAATAAACTTTAAACAGAATCAAGTGGCTCCAGGAGATGATGGGTTACCCACAGTCTCTTAGGCCTGGATGCTTTTTTAAATAAAGGCTGGAGATGGAGAGAAAGGGAATACTTATCAATGCCCGGAGAAGACACATTTAAAAAGTGATTGATTAATTCTAAACAGTAAACAAACAAAACCAAGACCCATCAGTCTTGTCTTGGTGTGGGAATCCAATGAACTATCGTGGTCTAAGAGAGCAGATAAGAATCTTTAACAGAGGAATCTCCCACTCTTTCACTAAACTAGATTTCCCACATATATTTGAAGGAAGAAATGCCATAAATCAGATATTTGTTTCCACACTACATTTGTCTTTGAATTAGCTGTTTAACCTTCAACACGGGAAGTCATCTATGTTCTACTCCTGTGCAATGATGTCTCCTTCCTTTCCGAGATGTTTTCTTATTCATTCTGGTTAGATAAAATACATGGGAATTCTCTCTCCTGGGGAAATAATAATAATAATCCAAAATATGCAATTAATGCACTACAAAGGAATCATGTTTTCTATCTGCTAAATAAGACATTTATTTTCTATCACTGATGAGGCCTGGCAATCTGTAACCATCCCACTGGGAAATGCAGTCGTGTTCACTCGTGAATTCTGCAATGTAAATCACATATCTTATGATCTTTGAATGTGATGTAGTTTAAAATCAGTGCAAATTGCTATAAGTCTAGTCTCTGCTTCAGAATTATCTTCACACCAGTTTGTCTTCATAGGTTGGAAATGAGGCAAAATTTGTTTAAAGTAACAAAATATAAATATAGTAGCTTCCTATTCTTATATCTGTGACTTTTACAAGGTTAGACATTGTTGATAATATTATAGGTTACATGACTCATAATTCTTGCTAGGTGGGTAGTTGAAGTTTAAAACATCTAGAAAGCTGTAGGTGGTTTATTCTAATTAAAACAATTTAATTATTTAATTTAAGTTATTCTAATTAAAACAGCCTGGTAATAATTCAAATATTATCCAACAATATGTATAGTATTTTGGACAAAAATGAAAATAACTGGAATCTACTTACAGTCCACTGTATTTTTAAAGAAAGATTCTATGATTTGCTAGGCTTCATTTAACTCAAATAGCAGTTTAATTTTATTGTTATTATTTACTTTCTGTATATAAAGATGGGCTTTATAACTTTATAACTGTTTAGCTGTGGAAAGCAAATTCTGTTGCAATTCTACATTAAGGAGTAACTTAAAATGCTGATATTTACTATGCTTTCCATGATCATTGCATTTGGATTCTACATTCTACATCTACTTTTCGGATGTAGTTATAGGAAGATATTGATAGTGAAAGGAAAGGGCACTTTCCAGTTGATTTACTGGTAAATAAATTGTAAGTTTCCTCCCAAATTTTAAACCAATAGATTTAACAGTTGTTCTAACAGCAATAGTTATGTTCCCTGGAGTTCTTTCAATCTGGGGGGGGGGGGAGTCTGGCATTTCCCATGAAATGAAAGAAAAATGTGCCTAGCCCTAAGCATAATTCATGTAAAGGAATGTTTTCCTCTCCTCTACTGAAATCTCTCTTTCCTTGTATTCTTACCATAGAACACGATTTCTAATGGAGCATTCCATTCCTTGGGGGGTAATTTATAGAAACTGAAACGTGAAGCTCTAACTGTGATGTGTTTCCATCAGAACATCAAGATGTCCAAACGTACACAGGTTATCAGGCACTTGTTCTGACCTAGGCTTCCTTAGAAAGTAAACAGCACAAATTTAGTCCTGGCAAACCTCTTTAATTCATATGGCTGTAAATTACTTTCATTTACAGTCTCAAGGCTTGATAAACAGTCTTTCAGAGGAAGGTTATCAACACCCACCTATCTTACATGGAACGCTGCTGAAAAGCTCATTTCCAGATGCAGGGCAAGGCCAAACTTGGCACAGAATCACAAACAGAATTTTTCAACTCTTGAATCGGCCAGATGAACAGATGAATTGCTTCCTGAAAAAGCTCGTGTCCCATTTGCTTCTCTTTTATATTTTATGGGAACGGCCAATCATCTCCAAGCCTTACTCCCAAGTCAACCCTGTTTCTTTAATTGTTTCTGTCTCCTGGCAGCTCTGCGCATGTGCACACTGGGAACAGGCTCGCACTGTTTTTCTGCGACGCTGATGTCAGACTCCAGAGACTCCAGAGACAGACTCCGGAGACTCCAAAGAACTACCAGATGGCCTTGGTCCCCTCTCTGCCTCTGACTTGGTGCCATCATCCAAGCCTTCCCCAGACACTAGGACCGGCCCACCTTCCTCCCCAACCTCCTCATTGTCCAAATCTGCTGCCAACTCTGCTGGCCGCTGGTAGACCACAACAGCATTGACAAGGATCCAACATTTCCTGTCAAACAGACAACAAGTGGTCAAAATAGGAAGCGCTCTGTCAAATTCTGTACATGTTAAGAGCGGTGTTCCCCAAGGCAGTGTCTTAGAGCCAACACTCTTTATACTTTACATAAATGGCCTTTGTGATCATATTAAAAGCAACTGTGTTCTCTTCGCTGATGACGTTAAACTATTCAACATCACCGACAATGCAACTACCCTTCAAAAAGACCTTGACTATGTGTCAGATTGATCTAACAAGTGGCAACTTCAAATCTCAACCAACAAATGCTCTGTCTTGCACATTGGCAAAAAAAAATAAATCAAAGCATAAAATACAAATTAGATGGACATGACCTTGTAGATGACCCTCACTCTGTCAAGAACCTTGGAGCACTCATTTCCAGTGGTGGGATTCAAATAATTTAACAACCGGTTCTCGGCTCTAATGATTTCTTCCAACAACCAGTTTACCAAACTGTTCAGAAAGTTAACAACCGGTTCTCTCGAAGTGGTGTGAACTGGCTGAATTCCACCACTGCTCATTTCTAAAGTGCCCAAGCCCACTATAACAACATTGCCAAAAAAGCATTAAGAGTTGTTAACCTAATCTTGCATAGCTTCTTCTCTGGTAATGTTGTACTACTAACTAGAGCATACAAAACATTTGCTAGACCAATTCTTGAATACAGCTCATCTGTCTGGAACCCACACTGCATATCGGACATAAATACAATCGAGAGAGTCCAGAGATATTTTATGAGAAGAGTCCTCCATTCCTCTAAACCGCAATAAAATACCTTATGCCACCAGACTCCAAATTTTGGGCTTAAACAACTTAGAACTACACCGACTTCAGTCTGACCTAAGCCAGTGGTGGGATTCAGCCAGTTCGCACCACTTCAGGAGAACCGGTTGTTAACTTTCTGAGCAGTTTGGCAAACTGGTTGTTGGAAGAAATCATTAGGGCAGAGAACCGGTTGTTAAATTACTTGAATCCCACCACTGACCTAAGCATAGTACATAAAATTATCTGCCACAATGTCCTTCCTGTCAATGACTACTTCAGCTTCAACCACAACAATACACAAGCAAATAATAGGTACAAACTCAAGGTAAACTGCTCCAAATTCGATTGCAGAAAATATGACTTCAGTAACAGAGTGGCCAATGCCTGGAATGCACTACCTGACTCTGTAGTTTCTTCCCCAAACACCCAAAACTTTAACCTTAAACTGTCTACTGTTAACCTCACCCCCATTCCTAAGATGTCTGTAAAGAGCATGCATAAGTGCACCAGAGTGCCTACTGTCCCTGTCCTAATATTCCTTTTTACTCTTACTCTTTTCATGTATTCAAATTATGTTTATACTTCTACCTTTATCTTATATATGCTTGACAAATAAACTTACAGTTATGATTTCTGCTGCTAGGTGAGGCAGTTGTTAAAGCAAATTGTGCCTCATTTTACTACATTTTTTCCCCCATGGTTAAGTAAATCACAGCAGCTATTAAGTGAATAATGCGGTCATTAAGCAAATCTGGTTTTCCTCATTTGACTTTGCTTGTCAGAAACCGGATGAGAAAGTTATCAAATGTTGATCACATGAGCCTGGGACAGTGCAAGAGACAGAAATACATGCCAGTTGCCAAATGCCAGAATTTTGATCATATGACTACGGGGATGCTGCAACAGTCATCAGTGTGAAAACCGATCCTAAGTCAAATTTTTCAGTGCTGTTGTAACTTTGAACCATTGTTAAATGAATGGTTATAAGTCGAGGACTAACTGTATTTTCTGAGAAAGAGCTCAGGTTATAGAAAGGCAAGGTGGACAATGAAAGCAATCCTAGTGGAAACGAAGCCACCATCTTTTAGAGCAATCTGTTGCAATAGTAACCAGTATCCATAGAAAACTATTTCTGCAATATTGCTTGTTTTTGAATGCAATTGCCACATACAAGAACAGCTTTCATTGTTGTGGAGTCAAACCTGCAACCATTACGGCCAAATAAATCCAATTTTAAATGAATGCAATAAAATCAACAATGTAGGTCAGTTCGAGCTGATGAAGGACAAATATATGCGTGCGTGAACACACACAAATATAATCACAGCTCAATCTTCTGCTCTTTCAGGAGCATTAAAGTCGAGATGTATAAGCTGCAGCTTATACTTTGACAAATTGAATTTCATTCCTTCATATCACAGCTGCCTATGCAATCTGTCTCATGCCACTTCTGCCTTAGAAGTTTCTATCTCCTTAGAAAGGATTATAATTTGAAAATACAGCTGAAGAATCTCTCGGTTTTAATTCAGCTTTTAGAAAGCGAATGTGCATTATTAATAATGGCGCTGGGGCCATCTATTCTTTTGAATGGTGATACAATAACATCTGTAATTATTAAGTGTCCCAAACTGAAATATGTTTTTTTTTAAAAAAATGTATATCAGCTAGGCGGCTGTAAATGGACTAAATAAATACATGCTTGTATATATTTGTGCAATTGGGCATTATAATGACAAATGGCTGTGAATGCTAAGCCTCTCTGCATGGGTATGTATGCACGGGTACTTTCCAAAAGCAAAATTAAAATGTTGTACAAATAAGCTTTCCCTAAAGTGGTTAAACAATTAATAGAAAAGCATATCATCTCTGCAATGTCCTGTCACGGTATACTCCATTATACAGTTTATAGGTCACTGAGAGTCACAGCACAAAAGCTTACATTTTTTTTTGAGTTGTGTGCTTAATTGGTCTCGCCTCTATTTTCTGTCTGCAACAGTATCTACTACATGCATATATCACAATTTGGGGTTATATGGAATATAGATGGAAACAATTTTGACTTCAAGAACTTTGGGGAGAGTCTTCTTTGCAATTAACATGAGAGCACAAATGCCTTTCACTGGCCACATTTTTCTACCCGCCTCTCCATTTTATTCTACATTTTTAACCAGTCTTAAAAATTCAGTTGTCTTGGAAACTTGAAAACTTGCAGACAATTTTGTGAATCTTCAGCTGGGCTAATACAGGCATTGCCAGAGTATGAATCCGAAATTAATTTTTTTCCTATGGCTTATGAATGGTTTTGTTTTTCTTCCATGTGTGATGACTATAAACATTAGAGTGAGTGACTAAGAATCACTCTGGGACACAATCTGTTGGGAAATGTCCCGCACTAACCTTCATCTAAATGAGCACAAAGGGTACATTAGTCCTACTGAGCTTGTCGGTGGCTGTCAGTTCAGTTTAGCACGACTTGCACAGGGAAAACTTTCCACTGGGTCTGTCCTTGGAGGGGTTGTGCATTTGAAAGTGTGACTTTGTTGACTCACTGCTACTTTAGCAGCCTTTGTAAAAGCAAAAAAAAAAAAAGGATTGACGAAAAAAAATCATGAGACTGATATTTATTAATTATAAATTTAACTGTAGGCTGAGGGTTTTAAGCACAGCTCAGTATTATTTTCTATATTACATAAAAACTATTTCTCAGCCTGACACTTTAAAAAAATCCTTTCACGCTATGATGTAACCAAAAGGAGAAGAGGACGGGTTTAGGAGGGACAAATTTAGCTCTTACAGTGTTTCATCCTTCATCCATATATGGGTGAAGGGTCCATATATGGGTGAATCCATATTGATTGTATTTATTCTTACACAGGAAAAATAATGTTGCAAGGGATCCTAGTTCCAGGCACTTCACTCTTTTGTTTCTCACTACTGAAACAAAATATTTTTTTAATTTAATGTTGAAATAGTAGTGGCTCCAATCAAATCTTATCAGATGCAATTTGGAATTTCAGTAAAGTTTTCAATTAAAGAAAACAAAATAGCCAAAGAATAAAGCTTATGATTTTATTTTTAGCTGGGCTAATACAGGCATTGCCAGAGTATGAATCTGAGATTATTTTTTTACATATAAGGACAATTAATTTCTATTTAGATTAGCTAAGAATTCTAAAGATACTAGGGTGGTAGCTTATTTCTAAAAAAAAAACAAGTAGACTTTAAAATGCTATAAGCTTCTTTGATGATTTTTCAAAACTAAAAAGATCAATTAGATGCATTTATTATCTTGTTAATGAATTAAGAAGAATCAAATCTTATGCAATAGATCACTCAACAGATCATTTTGACAAGGCAAAATCTGGGCACTGCCAAAATCTGATTGGCATTTGACAGAGTAAAGGGAAGATAAAAGAGATTTGTGTTTCAAATAAAAAATAAATAGTCTCCTGGAAATCAGTTTTAGAAGGGAAGTAAATGAAGGTTTCTAAACATTATCTTCAATTTTACTTACCAGTCAAATTGTCATTGGGGCATGCTTTCAAAATGAAAGTATAATAAACAGAACTGTACGATCAGTACGAAAGGCTGGAAGATGCCAAGATCAGCCAGTCGTTCTGAAAAGAACAGAGACAGAAGTCATGTGCTCTATCTGAGCTGAGACTTTCTCTAGTTGCCTGAAAAGCTGAGATAACTGTTGTATCTGACAGATTGGTTTGGGGAATATTATTTTCAAAACTGTCTTTTCTTTATTTTTAAAATATTGTTTTATTGTAATGTTTTTTTTCAGACTGGCAACTTTAAGCTGTTCAGCTGCCAAAATTATAAAATACAAATAGCACACTGTTTTATTTGAATACGCAGTGTTGCCTATAGATTATTAAAACACTGATAATGTAGATAATTTAAACTTTTAAATATAAAAAAGAAGAGTCTGTGACAATATTAACTTTGATTTCCGAAATGTTAATACCAATAAGCATAATGTTACTTAATATTTACTTCTAAAGCTGAGATGTGTCATTGATAAATAACTTCAAAATGCATTAAATTATACTATAACATGCTTTAAATGATTGTTTTGGAAATGTTACTTTTCACACCTTGTAGGAAATATTTCAGAAGGGTTAATGAATCACCAGCAACTTTTTCAAACTTGTTAGAGATCTGCAGTGAAGTTTCTTCAGTGAAGAAACTGAGGTTGGTTGGATTACGGCTACAACAGGGATGTTAAACACACGGCATCACAACGGCATCCCATGATGTATCATGATTTTCCCCCCTTCGCTAAACTGGGCATGGGCGGGGCCAGTATGTGATGCATTTGTTTGACACCCCTGAGCTATAGTGTCGAAGGATAAATCTTTAAAAGTTTCCAACAGAAAGATCTCCCCCACGTAAATGCTTTTTGAAACGGAGTATTGATTAACAGAAAATTCAGAGATGAAATTGTAAGTTCTATAGTGGCCAAGACATGAAAACTTATATCTTTGACAATAAAGTGGGTGCCTTTGTATCCTTTTTATTTCTATGCAGTTAAACCCACCGCTTGCTAATTAATAACTTTTTATTAGTTTTCAAAAATAAAAAGGTAAAATACAAAATTACACAAGAGAAAAAATAGGAAAGGGGGACAACAGGGAAAGTTTAAAAAGTGACACGCTCATGAAATGCTATGACAAAGTTACTTACAACTGTTTTCAATACAAGTACAATTACTGTATATAATAAAATACTCTCTTGTTTCAGTGAACAAAAAACAGATACAAAACTAAATAGTAGTCAGTTTTTTTATATTTCATTAAAGGAGTCAATTTTGCCATTTCTGCCAGAACCACTGCTTGCTATTAAGAGTCACATTACATATTAAAAGACACTTATGTGACTGCCAAGAAAATTGGTGCTTCATTCCATTCTCTGTTGTATTTAGCAAAAAAATATCCTTTGCTCAACATCACTGGCTGCTGATTGAGGGAAGAAGTAGGGAAACATGCCCTATTATGACATCACTACACAAGATAAAATCTTCAGCCATTATCAAGGGGTAAAATGAGCTCAGAATGTGGCTGCACTTTTTGACAGTGGAACCATATTTCTTCAGTAGTTGGGCCACAAGAAATTTTTCATACATCTGTTTAGTTCTACAAAAACTAGACTACACCACACACACACACACACACACACACACACACACACTCCCCTTACCTCATATGGTCACCAAGAGATGAACTAAGAAAAAAGAAGAATAGAGTAAGTATAATGGAAAGAGAAGTAAATTTATGTGTAATAAATCCAGTTAGCAGAAGATTTAAATGAGAACAGATGCATTGATTTTTAAAAATGCTTTATAAACATATACAGACATAACAGCAGGATCACTGCCAAATTTTGCTATCAAGTTTCAATAAGCCAATCCCTAACATAAAAATGAATTGTGGTAGTAAAACGGTCCAGAAGATTAAGGGTATCTCTGCTGGGAGATAATAAAGTAGGAAAAATCAAGTATCAGAGCCAAATAGAAAACTCCCTAAATAAAATCAGGTTTCTTCATAATCCACTCCATCCTTTTAATATAACAAATTTAATGAGATGTCATGACTATAAACCAGTCATTTTGAATCACCAAGAAATGGAGGCTGGCATTCGTGTATTCCAAAGAGATCCCTAAGAACCAGTGGTGAAATCCAAATTTTTTACTACCGGTTGTGCGGTGTGGCTTGATGGGTGTGCCTTGGTGGGCATGGCAGGAGAAGGATACTGCAAAATCTCCATTCCCTCCCCATTCCTGGGGCCGGCCAGAGGTGGTATTTGCCAGTTCTCTGAAAATTTCTGCTACTGGTTCTCCAGAACCTATCAGAACCTGCTGGATTTCACCTCTGCTAAGAACCCAACTCTGCAATATTCTTTTTATTTGAATCTATGAACAATTTCAGCTCTGGATGCTGTTATAAAAACAGCTAAAAGCTAGAATGCATGTTTTGAGCAAGGTGCAGAAGATACTACAAAGCTTTGTAGTTATTGTTGGTTTTGGCCTGATCTTCATGTTATTAATTTAGTTTCTATGTGGCATTCCAACTGCTAGGGAATTTTCTTCCATAGCTGCTATACTCCTTCTCCCCACCAAGTGTCATATTAGTGGAAACATTTCTGTGGTTCCCTAAAAATAGCTTCAAACAGACAGTTGCTTGTGGTCTAAGTGAAACGGTCAACAAGTAATATGGCATTTTACAGATTTGCATGTTGCTGTGGAAAAATTAAAACATCCCACCATCTATTCGGCAGAGTGAGAAAGTGGCAGAGCAAATTTAGGATGTACTTTAAGTTGCCAATAATTTCTCTGAACAGAAATGTATGAAATGAGAAGTAAGAGACACTGGATAAGAGAGGCTTCAAACAGAACAATCTGAGGAGAAAACTAAGTGGGTGAGGATCTTATTATTTTATTCAAATTCTGAAGTATTCAAACTCCATTAGGTTCTTGTTTCTATTAAGGTTGAGTGGCCAATTCATACCTACTATGCAGGGGTGGGCTCCTGGGGGTTAAGCAGGGTTCAGGCAATCATCTAGCCAAGGATTGCCAGGGTTCAGCAAACACCCAAATGCCACCCCTGGCTGGCCACGCCCACCCACCCCTCCCAGGAGTCTCTATGAGGCCTGTTCATCATTCCAGGTAAGTGCAGGGGCCATGCGGAGGGTCTGGGAAGGCAAAACACAGGCCTACCGGAGGTTCCGGAAGTCCAGAAACGGGCCTGTTTCTGGCCTCAGGAGGGCCTCTGGACCCCGTGGGAAGCAGTTTTCACCCTCCCAGAGGCTCGAGAAAAGCCTCCAGAGCCTGGGGAGGGTGAAAAACACCACCCACTGCCATGGTGCAGGCAGCTGACTAAGCCACTCCCACCATGACCACACCCACCCAGCAACAGCAAACCCGTTGCTAAAGGACCCTACTACTATGTCAGATTCATTCATATTCATTTAGAAGTCTGTTCTACAGGGTTACTAAATTAAGTGAAGTTTAAGGCTTCTTTAAATTCACATATTTTCTCCCCAAGCACACTTTTATTTTATCTCAAAAAATGCACTTAAACCTATCTTCTTAAACTACGCATTTCTGTACTATTTTAGTTTGAACGGAGAACTTCAGGACTGATCTGGAAATGCAGTTCAGAACAAAGCTGAAATCTAGCCTCTTCTCAAGGTTTCCCCTGCAATCCAAAGTTTGAGGATGAAACTTAACGTTTTTTACAGGCCTGGGTGTCTAAGAGTCTGAAACTCTAATGAATTTTGACATAGTAATAGAGAAAGAGGTGCAATTTTAAGCAAAGTACTAACCATATTTAGAATTGTGGTATAGGCCACATATGAAACAAAATAACAGGGCAAAAAGGCCTTCAATTGAACTGGGAGAAATATTATTATAGTCTTTCATCTGTGACTTCCTCATTCAATCCTTTTTGCCTGAGAGGTGAAATGATACTGGTATCAGTCTAAATCAGGTTTGCAATAACATTAGACTCCTTTCCTTTCCTTTCCTTTCCTTTCCTTTCCTTTCCTTTCCTTTCCTTTCCTTTCCTTTCCTTTCCTTTCCTTTCCCCTTCCCCTTCCCCTTCCCCTTCCCCTTCCCCTTCATAGCAGGGATCATTTTTGAATTTCAACTGATGAAAACTGTTCTTATTGGTCAGCCCTTCCCTGTTACGTTGTATTTCTTTTGAGCAGGAAATTCAAATACAGGAATGTCTGTGATTGGTTACTGGTTATTTCAGAACTGTATATAAGGAGGGCTGTTGCCTGTGTTTGGTTGCTGAAGTCTCACCCTGAAATAAAGAGCTGTTGTCACTAGCTTGCTTGTGCCTCTCGTTATTCCTGCGCTACAACATTGGCGATGAAGGTGGGATTGAAGCCACAAGAAGCAAAGCAAAAAGAGCTTTGAGTTTCAACCAGGGTGACGAGCGAACTACGGAGACTTATGGCAATGTCTGCCTACGTTCCGCCAAAACCCTTCGACCCGACCCGAGAGAAATGGGGGTCGTATCTAACCAGGTTTGAGTGTTCCCTGGAAGCAAGTGATATGCAAGGCCTCTCGGCAAATCGGAAAAGAGCGCTCTTTCTAAGCCACTGCAGGCCAGACATTTTTGAGATGGCTGAATCTCTCTGCAAACCAACTCCGGTTCAGATGGTCCCCTGGGACATCCTTCAAGCAAACCTGAGAGCCCACTACGCTCCCGTTCCTTCAAAGTTTGTGCAATGCTACGAGCTCCGGCAATGAGTACAAAGAGGATAGCTGGTCAGCGCATACGTGACTGCACTTTGAAAAGCTGCAACACATTGCGACTACAGGGATCTAGACGACGCACTCCTTGAGCAGTTGATTTGTGGAGTTAGAGACACTCGTTTACAGAGGCACTTGCTCACAAAGCCAGATTTGAGATTAGACAGTGCGCTTGACGAAGCAAGAGCACACGAAGCATCCACTAAGGCTTCCGAAGCACTACAATGTCCACTGGGTAAAGAGGGCCCCAAGTCAGCACCTGTCCATCAAGAGGAAGCGCAGACCAGTATGGAGGAAGAGTCGGATGAGGACAACTTCCATACCAACAAGAAGAAGGGCGAGCAAAGTCATTGCCGTGAAAACTGCTCGAGTTGTGGTGGAAACCACGAGAGACAGTCCTGCAAATACCAAGATGCCATTTGCAGGCACTGTGAAAAGAAGGGCCATTTGGCTAGAGTCTGTAGAGCTCCATTTCCCAGACTTAACAAGTCACG
Organism: Masticophis lateralis; assembly: GCA_030761175.1. Taxonomy (NCBI): domain Eukaryota; kingdom Metazoa; phylum Chordata; class Lepidosauria; order Squamata; family Colubridae; genus Masticophis; species Masticophis lateralis. The sequence continues at coordinate 122,558,167 of JAUDYJ010000003.1, read as the reverse complement.
TGACCACAACGACCAATCAGAACCAACGCGCTCAAACCAGCCAACCAGAGATGGCGGCACGAGAAAATGGCACGAGAATCAAAAGCAAGACACCTACAGCACGAGAATCGGCCAAGCCAGCACATCCGTAGAAGAAAAAGTCTACACGAAAGTAGAAATTAAAGGGAGACCATGCAACATGGAAATTGACACCAGGTCTGCCCTGTCTATCATGTCCTGGGCAATGCTCAAGTCACTTCTACCAAAATTTCAGAAAACCCAGCTGTCACGACGAGTTTGTCTCCTTGACTACCAAGGAAACCGAGTTCCAATGGAAGGCATGGGCATGTTCCAGGTCACCTACAGCGAGTTCCAGAAAGAGCTTCCCCTGACCATCATCAGAAGTCATTGCCAAGCCTCCTGGGCCTAACTTGGTTTCGAGCCCTCGGCATGGGTTTCACGGGTGTCCACAGCCTCAGAGGACTGTCACTAAAGGAAAGCATCCTGCATGAGTTCTGGTACATTTCTGAAGAGATGCTAGGCAAGTATGTGGGGACCCCTATTTCTTTTAATTTAGACCCTAATGTAGCCCCGATTAGGTTGAAGGCAAGACGAGTACCGTTTGCCCTAAAGCCAAAAATAGACGCAGAACTTGATAAACTGATCAAACAAGGGGTGCTAGTGCCTGTAGACCACGCTAAGTGGGAAACCCCGATAGTAACTCAGTTAAGGCTGACAGATCAATCAGAATCTGCGCTGATTATAAATGCTCGATCAATAAAGCGTTGCAGCAAAGCGTGTACCCAGTCCCGATTGTCCACCATTTACTTCATTCCCTGGGCCCTGGCAAGTTATTTGCTAAGTTAGACCTTGCACAGGCATACCAGCAGCTGCTGGTAGATGATGCTATGGCAGAATCACAAACTATAATAATGCACAGAGGTGTGTTCAAATGCACCAGGCTGCAGTTTGGGGTTAGCATTGCACCAGGACTTTTCCAAAGCACTATGGAGCGCCTACTACAAGGACTCCCGGGGGTTGTACCCTATTTTGACGATGTCCTCTTTAGTGGCCAGAATGAGGCACAACTGGGAGAACGTGTTAAACAAATGCTCACTAGATTCAGAGAAGCGGGACGTAAGCTCAAAAAGTCCAAAAATTGGGCTTCATTCAGTAGAATTTCTGGGCTACTGAATTGACGGCACAGGCATTCACCTCACGGAAAGCAAAGTAAGGGCCATCCAAAATGCACCCACACCAAAGTCGAAGGCCAAACTGCAGGCTTTCCTTGGACTTCTAAACTTTTATACCATGTTCCTCAAACACAAAGCCACCATTGCAGAACCATTGCATAGACTGCTAAGCAAAAATGTTCCTTGGGCCTGGAGCAAGACTGAAGTGGCCACTTTTTGGGCTGTTAAAAAACTTTTATCTGAAGACAGCTTCCTTATTCAATACAACTCAGAATTGCCGCTTGTGCTTGTCTGCGATGCATCCCCTTTTGGAGTAGGCACTGTGTTGAGCCATAGACTTCCAATTGGGCTAGAGGTGCCCATTGCCTATTACTCTCGTACCCTGTCCAGTGCAGAATGAAATTATAGCCAACTGGACAGGGAAGCTTCAGCGGCTGTGGCGGGGGTCAAAAAATTTCATGAATATTTGTTTGGCCAAACTTTTGAACTTATTACAGACCATCAGCCATTGTTGGGACTTTTGGCTGGCAACAAACCAACCCCAGCCGCTCTATCCCCCCAGATGACCAGGTGGTCTATTTTCCTGGCTGCTTATTCATATAGACTAATCCACCACCCAGGCCAGACTGTGGGCCATGCTGACACCCTCAGCCGATGCCCCTTGCCCGATCTGTTGGAAAACCTGACTCCAGAAGCCCCTGTATTGTTGCTCGATGTTGTATCCCTGGGGCCACTCTCGTCTGGCGAGGTGGTGAGGGCATCTGCCAAGGACACTGCTTTATGAACTGTCATGGGCTGGGTCATGAGGGGTTGCCTGACTAAGTGGGGATTTTGGAGTGTTCTTTAACAAAGGGGTTGGACAGTGGGGATTTTCAAGTGTTCTTTAACAAAAAGAATAAGTTGTCTATGCTGGGGTGTTGTTTATTGTGGGGCGATAGGGTGGTTATCCCCTCCCGGTTAAGGAATTGGGTGTTGGAGTTACTACATAGGGGCACCCTGGTATAGTCAGAATGAAGAGTCTGGCTAGGAGTTATGTGTGGTGGCCACAACTTGACCAAGACGTCACAGAATGGGTGGGAAAATGCAGGCCTTGTCAGGAGTCCCGCCCAGATTGCCCTGTAGTTCCCATTAGAGAGTGGGAAAAGCCAAAAGAACCTTGGGGGAGAATCCATATAGATTTTGCAGGGCCCTTCCACGGCCAGAATTTCTTAATAATTGTTGATGCATTTTCCAAGTGGTTGGAAATAGCCCTAATGCCATCAACCACTTCCGAGGCGGTAATCAAGGTCCTCAGGAGGTTATTCGCTACCCACGGGTTACCAGACACCCTGGTATCAGATAACAGGCCCCAATTCACAGGAACTCAGTTTGAAAGCTACCTGGCCGGGTTAGGCACAAGACACGCACTGTCTGCCCCTTTCCATCCGGCTTCTACCTGTCCCAACTCGATGCGGGGGACTGGCAAGCCAGGATTGACCAATTCTTAGCAATACAGCATGCAACCCTGTGCACTGCCACAGGGCGCAGCCCAGCAGAACTTTTAATGGGCCGTAAACTCAGGTGCACTCTCGATCGCTTACATCCGAACTATACTGCAGATAATTTTAAGGGAGAAGAGGGAGGATTAAGACACTTCCAAATCGGGGGCCCAGTATTTGCAAGAAATTATGCTAGCGGTCTGCTGGGGATAGGGGGAATTATTGTTGGAATCACCGGCCCAAAATCGTACACAGTGGACGTAGGGCAAGGTAAAATCTGGAGAAGGCATATAGATCAATTGCGTAAACGTTTGAATTGTGAAGCCTGTGAGAATCCTGACATTGTTAAACCTAACTTCCAAAGTTTCCCTGAAACAGCTACCTCAAGCCCGAGTAAACCAGATTACTTATTAGGTAAGCCTGAGTTCCAGCGCCACCCCAACGAGTCGACACTCCCAGCTGGGGATGGCCACGCCTCTGGAGAAATCCAGGAGGTTCCATTGGCGGAGCCAGGAGAGATGAAAGGTCCCTCTGATCGGCTCAATGCCTCACCAACAACTGAACTGTGCAGGTCAACCAGAGTAAAGTTACGCACTGGTCACCTGTGTGATTTTGTATGTAAATATGTAAATAGATAGGATAAGTGCCTTCTGGGAGTGGAGGGGTGTTATGTTGTATCTATTTTGAGCAGGAAATTCAAATACAGGAATGTCTGTGATTGGTTACTGGTTATTTCAGAACTGAATATAAGGAGGGCTGTTGCCTGTGTTTGCTTGCTGAAGTCTCACCCTGAAATAAAGAGCTGTTATCACTGGCTTGCTTGTGCCTCTCGTTATTCCCGCACTACAACATTCCCCCAATCCATAGACTTGTATATGGAACTTTCCTGAATGTATACTTTTACATTAGGTTTTTGTTTTTAATCTTTCTTTTCATATTCTTTCCTGTGTGCATTTTGAATTATTGGAGAAAGATAGTCACCAGACAATTCCATTCACAGGACCAAGGACATATGTAGAGCATGTTTTGGTAAGATTGTACTAATGCAGAAAAAACAATTACTACCAACCTGCCTTCCACTGAAGACCTGTATTCTGCACGAGTCAAAAAGAGGGCTGTGAAAATATTTTCAGATCCTTCACATCCTGGACATAAACTGTTTCAACTCCTATCCTCAAAATGACACTATAGAGCACTGCACACCAGAACAACTAGACACAAGAACATTTTGTTCCCGAACCCATCACTCTGCTAAACAAATAATTCCCTTAACATTGTCAAACTATTCTCTGCATTACTATTACTATTAATCTTCTCATTGTTCCTATCACCCATCTCCTTCCATTTATGACTGTAACTTGTTGCTGTATCCTTACGATTTTTATTGACTGTTTCCTAGTATGATTTTATTGTTTATTTGTACCCTATGAGTATCATTAAGTGTTGAACCTTAGGATTCATGACGAATGTATCTTTTCTTTTTCTATATATACTGAGAGCATATGCACCAAAGACAAATTCCTTGTGTGTCCAATCACGCTTGGTCAATAAAGAATATCTATCTATCTATCTATCTATCTATCTATCTATCTATCTATCTATCTATCTATCTATCTATCTATCTATCTACTCATACTGAAATTTATAGGGGATTTTATTTGCAGCATTCAGAATTCTTCCTTTGGTTTGAACTGAAGGCAGTTGAAGAAAAGTAACTACAGAGAGAGAGAAAAGTTGATGATAAGGCATGGGTTAACCCTCTTTAAAGTATCCTTCCTGACATGGAAACCCATCTTTCAATTACATATTTAATTATTTCCTGAAAGAGAGATTTTTCATTTCATAAGTGTTTTCCCCCCTCTTTCTTTGCCTTCATCAAAGCTTTCTGTAGAGCTAAAAGAAGCAACCTACATTATCATCATGCATGATTTGGGACATTTAAATTAGGCCTGTTCATGTGTATTATTTGTGCACATTGAATTTTTTGTTTGCTTCCTTTCCCCTTTATTCATTTGTTACCTTGGCTTTCCAACCTCCTGCCTGAATTGAGTTTTGTGGCTGATTCCTTGACAGGATATGAGCTCATTAATTTAAATATATGTGACCAGTGTTGTATAATCTAGACCAAAATTGCATTTCAGGGATGTTTACAGTAGAAAGAGAGTCAGGAGATAGGAGGCTGTTAAATCTGACCTCCCTCTGATGAGCAGAATAGGGTGAATTAAGGACATAGTTGAAGGAAAAGGCAAAGACACTGTCAACGAATGGAGTTTGTTACGTGTACTGATTTTTGGTGTGATGCTGTTTCTCCCACTTCTCAATTTACTTTGAGTTAACTTTACCAAGCTACACAAACCAAAGCTGCTTTGGCATTGAAATATATACAAAATATCACATAAAGACTTTTGGTATTCTAGAATGAGCCTACATGAAAAAGAAGTTGAAACCATATAAAAACTGGCTTTCCCTGATGTGATTATAATTAAGAATAGGATTTGGAAATCCTGAGATCCTAAGACCATTTTGAAATGACAACATCTGTGGTATAGAGAAGGTCCATTGGGACCTTGACTCTGCATGGTTGGTTTTTTGGTAAGGCATTGAATGGGAGTCACTCAAGGTAACACTGAAGGGCTAGATATAATAATACAGATGCTATCTGGGCAACCTTTTGCCCTCAAAGGATTTCACTGCCTTCTGAGAGGTGGAAATTGGTGTCTCATTCTACTGAAGGAATAATCAGCTGTCAATCTAGAAAGTAAGTTATGCTATTTTTCATCCCAGGCTCAAAAAGAGCAAAATATGTGCCCGTATCAAGAGATTTTGAGTGATCCATCACTTATTTTTATTCATGTGCTACCTTTATACATAGAAGGAAAAAACGAGAGACCATCATATTATATGCAATGTTTCATTATTTCTATTGGCTTTTGGCTATTTCTGGGGACAGTTGAAAGTGCTGACTTTCCACTTAAGGTGGTCTACAGCTTTCTGTGGTCAACAGTTGTACTTTTACATGTACACACATACACACAGCTTCTGTTGGTTAAAAGGGAGCAGGATGGTTATGTGGTTGAGGGTAAGGTGATTTAAATGCATCTCTTTTTTTTTTTGTATTTGAAGCATTTTAGAAAATCAAATAAATGTACTCAGCCTCGAGGCTTAAAATATTTGTTTGAATTTCAACATTTTATTTGTTTATAAAATACAAATACAAAAATACAAGGACAAATGAAAGCAAAAGTAAAATAAGGTAAAATAAGGTAAAATAAGGAAGGAAAGGGGAAGAGAGAAAGGTAGAGGGTAGGGGGGAGCATTGACTTCCAACTCCTTTTGATACCATAGAATAAGATAATAACATGGAACCACAAGTTTTTACTTTTATATAATAATACAAACTAGCCATTTCTATAACATCAAACCTATCTCAGTCAATCTGGCCATCTCTGCTAACTCCCATCAACTTTTGCAGACATTCATCCATTGTGGAAATCAGAGTATCCTTTCATATTTGTGCATAAAGTAATCTTGCTGCTGTCAATAACATATTTTTTTCAAGTTCTTTATCCATCAGGCTAATTTTTTGGGGAATGCTTATTTTTTCAAATGTATACACACACATACACACACACACACACACACACACACACACACACTCAGGCCTGGAAGGTCTTTTGCATTGGGCCTTCAGGCCTGCCACATTTAGTGATGTGGGAAACTGGGAGGAGGGATTGTATGGAGCAGGGGTGATATATAATCATAATAACATTCCTTTCTCAGAGGTTCAAGGACATCTTGCCCTGCACCTGGAGGGGTGTGACTAGAGGCATCTTCAGTTGGGATGCTGCTTTGATTGGACCACATGATGGACATGTGGGTGCTGGGCAGGGACTTGGGTGGGGAAAACCTGGAAGTTTTCAGATTTGGGTTTCCCCAGATGTGCCAATATGACATCTCTAATAAAAATGAACTTTGAGGAACTTCAAGCCTCAGATTTTTCTTTCGTAGGGGGTATTACTTGGAATGCTGACAATCATGTGATGCTAATACCCAAATATTCAGTCATAATCTGGGCACATACAAATGAAACTGAAGATGTATATCATCTATTTTACAACGTTCTCTGTAGAAGTTGCTTGCTGTATACTATGAACTTTCCATGGGGCCTTTTTTCAAATTTCCCCCATCTTCTGCCCAGGGCAGAGTATTTTTATTAGTACGGTTTCAAATGTAGATTTTTCTACCCAAGGAACTCTTCTCATAATGCACCTTATATTTCTTCCATGCCAAGAGACAATCTTTGCATTTTCTCTAAACTTTATGTTGAGTTTGATTGTTGTGGCATCTTTTATCCTGCTCTGAATGAGCTTGTTTACTATTTTTAGCAGTAGAGAAGAAGTTATATTTTTTAATCATCTCTTTAAAAGCATGTGTCTTCATAAATACTGTAAGCTGTCCTTGGAAATTTCACAGACTTTTCACAAATAAGGGCATAATTACCAGTGTTAAAGAATGCAAAGAAATTCTATGCAGAGATGTGACAGAATGCCTTACTCCATGCCAAAGTCTAAATGGAAAGATGCAAGGCCATATCAATAACACGTCCAGAAGTGTGGCAAACACTGCTGTTCAAGAGTGAGCTCTTTGGAATCATACAACAGTTTGTTAATAACTCTGTTAATTCATTTCTCAGGCACACCTCTTGCATTACTATTACTGTGCCTTAATCAGCTATTTGGAAATTATTTTGTGAGGGATCTGCCTGCTAGCCAGCAATGCATCACTCCTGAATAGCTTTTGTTGTTTGGTTAATTTTACATTTCAGTGATGTGCAAAATTTGGCAATACCAAATTGCACATCAGGCTAAGAATGAAGCCAATTCTCTTGAGTCTGGTAAAACGCAGAAACCAGTGATGGGCTAGCTATCCTTTCTTTATTTCTCACGATAATCTCCTACAAAAGTGAAGAAAAAAATTGGCAATTGCCAAAGCTGAACTTTTAACTACTGATTCCAAGCCAAAAGAGGAAAGTGAAACTAAGGGAAATGCCCCTTCACAAACATTTTTCTCTATATTTAGCCAAAGAAGAAAAAAGAAAATCAAGATTTTAACTTGATTACAAGACAAAACTTTCTCATAAAGTCATTGTTGAAAAATTACTGGTAATTTCTAGTTTGGTTTGTAGCCAGCATATTCCCAGTCAGTCCCTATGTCTAGATCAGAGGAAGTATACACGCCAGTTAGTTCAGCTAGCGAAAATATGTAGCTTGGTGTTTATTAATTAAACATCAGGAAATATTTAAAAAGCAAACCAGTTAACTGGCAAAAATGGGATTAAAGGCAGACAAAAACAGAGGCAGAGGTTGGGGAGGAGAGAGAGAGGATAATGTAAAATCTTATCTGTTGTTCATCTCTCTCTCTCTCTCTCCCTCCCTCCCTCCCTCCCTCCCTCTCCCTGTAAGACAAGGACAGAAAAAGCCTGTGGCGGAGTCAAAAGAGGAACCAGCCTGGAGTCATTATGTTCCCACAAGCAGTCCAAGACCAGCCCCTTTTGACTCTTTTCTAACATCAATTTAATGTTAACCATTAATTGGCTTGAATCTTCTGTAAAGGCACGAACAATAAATAAGCTTAACTGGAACTGGAAAAGTAGGTCCTAATAAAATCCCTCCTCAATGCACTTGGAGTTTGGCAGGGAAGATCCCATCTGCACGATGGGGCTTCTAGACTGTAACCATAGAACTTTTAGAATATTATTGAGCAGTTTATGGCAATATCTCTCTCAGTTAAAGTCACTCGAGTTTATATGCAATCACGCATTTTAGTTGTAGCAGATATTTACTTGACATAGTTCCCCTGCCTACCCCTACCCTTAATATTCAGTGGCTATGCTGAAAACTAGAGGCTAAAGTCATACATGCATGCCAGTGATGGCACAGTGGTTAGAATGCAGTATTGCAGGCTAATTCTGCCAACTGCCAGCAGTTCGATTCTCACCAGGCTTAAGGCTGACTCAGCCTTTCATCCTTCTGAAGTCGGTAAAATGAGGACCCAGATTATTGGGGCAATATGTTGACTCTGTAAACTGCTTAGAGAGAGTTGTAAAGCACTGTGAAGCAATACATAAATCTAAATGCTATTGCTATTGTTATTGCTAAAATAAAGCAATGGAAATATTATTTGGTTAACTAGATGAAGACGGAAGAGGGCTTCCCCATTGACTTTGCTTGTTAGAAGGTCACAAAAAGTGATCATATGATAACAGGATACTGTAACTGTCATAAATACATGCCAGTTGCCAAGCATCCAAATTTTTATCATGTGACCACAGGGATGCTACAACAGTCGTAAGTGTGAAAACAGCCATAAATCATTTTTTATGACTTATGTGAACCTTAAGAGGGTCACTAAATGAATGGTTGTAAATCAAGGACCACCTGTATGAAACTCTGATGCGCAAGCCGCTGCAATATTGGAAAACACTGTTGATCACTGGCACATTTTTCTCTCACCTAGGTACCTCTCTTGCTTGCTGCAATGTGGTGTTAGAGCATCTGTTTTGCATGCTGGTTTTCAAACCAGCATGTTTTGCATGCTGGTTTGAATTTTCCCATAGAGGCTGTGAAAGATTCAGGATTAATATTCTTGAGCGTAAACAAGCAAACTCTTAGTGGGCTTTGTAATGTTACAAGTCATGGGAGACTCTTTGGCAGTAAGGAAGAGAAAGGGCTTGAGGCAGGAGTGGAGAAGTGGGAAAAAATGGGAAAATGGGGTAGCTTTATAAGCTTTTATAAAGAGTTTTAAGTTATAGCTTACTGAGGAGACTATATTAAGGACTGTGTAAGAAAGAAAGCATAGATTGACAATGAGGATGGGATCCCATAATATAACCATAGCTTCCTCTGATCTTGATGCTCCTTATTCTGAATATTAATGCCAATAATTATTAGCTGTGGATCAGGAGTGGACAATTAATTTTCCCAGGGGACAACATGAGAAATTAGGACTGTTGTGGAAGGCCAACAATGAAATCTGATTTGATGTCTTCAAACTTCGTCACCTCAACTCCTCAACCCAATGGTGGAATTGAAATTATTTTACTACCGGTTCTATGGGTGTGGCTTGGTCGGCATGGTAGGGGAAGGATACTGCAAATCTTCATTCCCACCCCATTCCAGGGGAAGGATACTGTAAAATCTCCATTCCCACCCCACTCCAGGGGAAGGATACTGCAAAATCTCCATTCCCACCCCACTCTGGGGCCAGCCAGAGGTGGTATTTGCTGGTTCTCCAAACTACTCAAAATTTCCGCTACTGATTCTCCAGAACCTGTCAGAACCTGCTGGATAGCACCCCTGCCTCAACCTGATCCAACTGAGGGGCGAGTGCTGCACAGGTGTGGAAAATAGCTTCTCTCCTCAGCCTCTTGTGGCCACCAGCTGACTGAAGGAGTGCACAGTGACTGTGCAGAGGTGAACCCAAGTCAACTTCTTCTTCTGCCCCTGTGGCACACTTATTTACATTTGATTTCTAATTTCCGATTGATTTCATGTGAGCTCGACAAGGACAGCCAAAGGGCCAGATGTGGTCTGGGGGCTGTAAAATGCCCAGGTCTACTGTGGATGGACACTTTTGTAGACTTTGAAATTGCTATCAGCCTGGCCAGAGAAGATGCTATTGAAAACATTATGTCCTGCACTGTTCAGGAACTGCAACACAAATGGATTTTTTCAAGCTTACCAGGAAAAAAAAGACATATTTTCACAAATTGATTTTGATTAATAATTCACTGCATGGAAGAACATTGCGATGGAACTGTTTAGGTTTGGACATGGAACACAAGTGCCTAATTAATGAAGGGATACATTTGATAACGTGCTGGGGGATTAGTTAAATCATCTGGCTATGGAGACTTGGAAACAGAACTGATTTGAGGTTAAGTGGTGGGAAAATACATTCATAAAACATTGTGTGATAACTATCTGCAGCAGGAAGATCTGACTCTGGCATGAACCATAAGCAGTTACTGTGGCCAGGTTATACAGTAAAGTGAATAAGAGAAAAGATGCCTATGAGTAGCATCTGTAGACACTTCCATTAATTGTGTTAATGAGCAAACATGCTGAAAAGGCCAGGAAAATGCAGCCAAAAGGTACCAGGGAAAAATTTATGCTTTCACATAAACTGTGATTCAAGTCAATCACAGGCAGAAATTCCTTGTTATAGTTGTGAATTACTGTGCCACTCCAGAGGATAGTGTAGTGCAGCAAACATTTCTGTTCATATTGGGGGGTGGATGGGGGGTGGAATCCTCAACATTTAGTTTGACTTTGGTAACCCAAACTAAACATACACTTCATAACTAGGAACTAAAATAACCCTATGCAAGGAGAAAGTCTATCAGGGTTTTAAGGACAACTTTAGATCAATATTTGTTTATGTATTCATGAATGGTTGTTATTAAATTCAGAAATAATACATTCAAAGGAAAACAAACATAGTAGGTCTCCTTTTCTAGAAAATTCCTTGCAAATGTTAATTTAATGCAAATATTTCAGATTAAGAGGATCTATTTTTGAAAGAACTGTTGCGCCCTGATGCCAAAACACTTTGCTAAGCTTGTCTTTTCAGATTAGCCATCCTCTGCCTCAAATGTCATTTCTGCAAGGCCTTAATGTAAATTGTCTTTCCCCACCTCCCTACGCATGTTGCTCTTTATGAAGATCCTTCCTTCCTTCCTTCCTTCCTTCCTTCCTTCCTTCCTTCCTTCCTTGAACAATCATTTTCTCTAACTGTTTTAGACTAATTTAAAAGCAATCAAGGATACTATGACATTACCCTCCCCCTGCCCCCAAATACACCCAGCTTTGCACAGATTTCATATTCCACATCTGGAGCATAAGATTAAGAGAGCTTTAAAGCTCTGTGCAATCTCTCAGTATAGATTCTTGATGCAAAGAGGACAGGTAGAGAGGATTAAATGTCTGATATAACTGCAGTGAATGGACCTTATGCATGGAGTTTAGAGTCATCATAAAGGTATGCTGCAACAGTACTCAGTACTACCAAACTGAAAGGACACAAAATACCAATAGCACTTAGACTTATATACCACTTCACAGTTCTTTACAGCCCTTTCTAAGTGATTTACAGAGTCAGCATATTGCCCCCAATAATCTGGATCCTCCTTTTACCACCCTTGGAAGGCTGCAAGGCCGAGTCAACCTTGAGCTAGTCAGGATCGAACTGCTACAGTCAGTACTGAGTTAGCCTGCAGTACTGCATTCTAACCACTGCGCCACCACGGCTCTTAATTGCAAAAATATAGAAGGAATATTCATTTAGGTGGGAAATGATTGTATCCCAATCTTTCTTCCTAACTGTGTCAGAGATACAGAATGAAAAGCGGTGGCAACGATGCAGAGACTAGATTCATTCCTATTACATAAACTGTATTCCTTTGTAACATCCAAATGCAGCCCTTATGTCACAATTTGACAACAGGTATCTCTCAATTTTTTCCTTCAATTAAATACTTGTAATTAAGTCCTTACTATTTCAGGTGATTGTCTGATCAAAGGTGGGCAGCAGTTTTGGAACCCTGTGGACACAATTTTTTTTTCTTAAGTTATTTTAGTGGAAGAAGACGACCATGGAATTCTGTGCCTTTACTCCCATAGAGAAAGAAATAGCATGTTATTAGTATGCAGTGATTCACCAAGTGTGATTTTATTTTTAAAAAATGGGGAACTTCCTCCAATGGAATGGAACTATGGCAGAAATTCTCTCTGAATTCAGAAGCCACTGAATGTTTCAATTCCATCAGTCAGATTTAACCAAGTAGAAATAACAATAGCACATAGACTTACATACTGCTTCATAGTGCTTTTACAGCCCTCTCTAAGCAGTTTACAGAGTCAGCATATTGCCCCCAATAATCTGGGTCCTCATTTTACCCACCTCAGGAGAATGAAAGATTGAGTCAATCTTGAGCCAGGTGAGATTCGATCTGCCAAACTGCTGGCAGCCAGTGATCAGCAGACATAGCCTGCAGTACTGCACTCTAACCACTGCACCACCTCGGCTCTTGCAGTCACATGTTTGGTGGAATGCAGTCTGGATTCCTGGGGGGGGGGGCTGCATTCCAGAGGAGTAACAGGCAGCAAAGTTTAGATAGTTTGATTGAGAGGAAGAGGGTCAAGAGAACTTCCCTAGAAGTTCTCAAAGTATATCTTAATGATGCAAGTAATTTGATTTAGTTTGGCAAGATTTCTGTCTGTAGATGAGGAACAATAAAGGAAAGTGTTCTGAAGAACCTCAGTGTGTCTTCCTCATGTTTTTCGAGCCTGAGAGTACATCCATTTTATGCCAAGTCTGAACAGAATTGATGTTACTTACCTGAATAAAAATGGTTTATACAGCCCAGCTAGGCCTCTACATTGTTGGAAGAGAGGGTAACTGCATTGTTGATGTTCAGTAACAATGAACTTGTGAGTTCATTGTGGGTATTTCAATTCTTTTCTGTTAAATAGAATGAGTTCAGCGAACCTTAACACTCAAAATCCTTGTGGCTGCCACAGCAACTTTCCCTGAAAATAATGGAGTAGGAGGATACTTAGCACAGTAACATAAACTAGAATTGACAATGACATAAGAAACCAATTATGTGGAAATGTTGATTCAAGCATTTCCATATGGTATATTTATATTGAGAAAAGAAGGATCTCTTGAAGGAGCCAAACTGAAATCTATTATTTTTCCCACTTTTAAAAATAATGTTCCAACACTTCAGGATCTAAATACATTTGCATCTGTGTTTATGCAAGTGCCTATTTGTACATATGTACTACTGTATGTTGATGGGAAAATGCCTACTGGAGTTGTGCAAAATCGATCAAATATGAACAATGTCAAGCCAAAAATAGAAGGTTTAAGTGGTTAATGTACTGTATAAAAGAGCACACCATTGTTTTGGATGTTTTGGTTAGAGAAAAAGAGTATTCACAGGGGATAAGAGGTCAAAAAAGTTAAGGTGGCAGCATGACCATAAGATCAAACACCCACCTTATTTGTACATGTGTCAACATCACACTCATGTACAACAGATTGAGGCTTTGATTGCACAGTCACAACTGCTAATATGACTGTGGCAGATTTTGCTGTTTGATTACAAATCAATCTGGGGTTATTTTGGTTCAGATACAATTCCAAACAGTCGTTTCCTAAGAAAAATGCATTGAATATTCAGTTCTGTTTTAGCTGATGTCATTCAAGTTGTTTTGGCTCTTGCAATGGATTTGTTATTTATTGACCTCTTCTCACTAAACCTGTTTATCAGAGTGGACTGGATTTGTCCCTCGGGCTATTGACAAGTTGTGGAACAACCAGGGAAGTTTGAGATTGAAGCGGTAACCATTTAAGAAGCCCATGACATAATGAGAGAGGCATATTTATTTAATTATTAATTTTTTATGCCACCCAGCTCCTCCCCAAAATGGCTGCTGAACAGTAGAAATTTTCCTTTTTCCTGCCAACAATCTGCTGATTTTGCTGCCAATGCCGGTTCTCTGGCAGTGCTGCTCCCTTACTTTGAATGGGAGCACTTAGGAATGACCCAAAATAGCTTTTGGATGACTGTGGATCCACCTGGGAAGGGGAGTCTTAAAGATTTCAGTTCTCTGAAACCCTGGGAGCAGTCAGAAAGTCACTGGGGATCCATCTTCCTTTCAACAGTTTGTTTTCTAAGCATGCCTGGTTCAAAAACTTTCACTTTTTGAATCTATTGCTTTACTTTGCTTTTGTCTTTAAAAGTTGACCAACTGGCTGAATGTTGATTTACTTTAACCCCCTTACTGAATTTCATCTTTTTTTTCTTTTTCCTTTTGATTTATGTTGTTCTGAATAACTTTTGCTTTCCTGTATGGAAACACAGCATATTTTCGAACAGTGAATTCCTTTCATTTCATTTACATCAATATTGGACTTTCACCACATGTTTTTTGTATTTTATTAATTTGCAAAATATTTGGAGATTATTTTTTAATTTTCTTTTAACTTTGGATCGACATATCCAGAAAATATCTTTCCTGTTCCTTTAATTTATTTCTTTATATTGCTTCAGCATCTTTGTCTCCTGGCTAACTTCCATAGAGCAACAATGTATCAGACAAGTAGGATTGGCTGAAAAGACTGTTTGGTATCAACAAATCTTTAGTTTAAACTAAAGCAATCTTTAGTTTAAAGCTTCTTTAAAATGTTTGATGAAATAATAATGGCTATGGAAAATATTTAGATGTATGTTGTTCTGGATAAATTAGATTCACAAAAGGAATGTGATTTGGAACCAGTTAATTCATCAGAAAGAAATTGGGACAGTATAGACTTAGAATTAACTGAGATGCTTGCACACATCTCTTTGAAGTTCAAGCCTGCAGTCTTTTACAACAGCAGAAATTTTACTGAGAAGAGAAGTAAACTGGCTTTCCCTAGGAGGATCAAAGGAGATGGGGGAATGGATTTATCACATTTAATTAGGAACCAATTTTATCTGGACTTTGTTGGGAAGATAGCCTGACTTTGGAGACTGAACTTACTATAATTAATCAGACAACAATTGCTAAGAAATGGTATTAATAAACAAAATGGATATTTGATCCAGGATAAATTACTGTTGACTGTTGGGATAGATAAGATGCCATGGAAAATTTTCTATGAGTTGATTACAATAATAGTTTGTTAACATAAGATTTAGAAACTTTAAGCTTGTCTTTTATATTATTATTGGTCTTGTTAACCATTTTATCATTAATAGAGTATTTAGATGAGTGGTTAGTAATTTGCAAATAGATTTGGTAGTTTAAAAATCTTTTAGGCCTGTTTCACAAGGAGGGGGAAAATTAATATCGTAGTAAGGTATTAATCAGTATTTAACTGGGGTGGGGGGGATGTGTATAAGTGTTAGGATTTTTTTTCTTCAATTTTCAATTCTAATTGGAAACCATTTTTGGACTACAACTTAACACATAAATTTGTAACAAACTAAAATTCGGGGTTTTCTATGTCTAGGAGATACATTTTAAATTCCTGAAATATTCCAATTTGAATAGATTCTCAACATTGATTCAATTCATTATAGCTTATAATTTCAGTCAGTAATTTACACTGTGAGGGCCATGGATTTGGGTATATATTCTTAGGATAAAATTTAATAGGAATTGTTAGGTTGTTTTTTTTAAAAATCTGATATATAATTAATTAATTTTGCATATATTATGCATTATGCATTATAAAATATATTATAATTCATTATGATTAAATAATGATATATCAGAAAACTATTATCTCCATGACATTCTAAAAACTTGTTTATGCATTTTACTATTTGTATCTTATTCTTTTATTATTTTTTCATGTCTCTCATCAATTTTTTCTACATTACTAATACAAAATGTAAAAGAACAAGACCTGTTGTTTAACAGCAGGCATCCTCAAAGAAGCAGATTACTTTGACCCATTCTAAACTGACTTCAGGATGGGCTACAAAGTTGAGATTGCCTTGGTCAACCTGAATATATTTGAGGATTGATGTAGGATTATGACTTGGCTATTGATACCATCAACGAGAGCAAAAATCCACAAACTCTTCAGTTGATTGACTCAGGGGTGGAATCAAGCAGGTTCTAACAGTTTCTGGAGAACCAGTAGTGGAAATTTTGAGTAGTTCAGAGAACCAGCAAATACCACCTCTGGCTGGCCCCAGAGTAGGGTAGGAATGGAGATTTTGCAATATCCTTCCCCTGGAGTGGGGTGGGAATGGAGATTTTGCAGTATCTTTCCCCTGCCACGCCTACCAAGCCACATCACACCCACCAGACCAAGCCATGCCCACCAAGCAACGCTCGGTAGTAAAAAAAATGGGATTTCACCACTGGATTGATTCCTTCATGAAATTTGTTCACTGACTCTCAATCATTTATTATATGAAAATAATGTAACAATAATTTAATGGTAATATGGATAGTAATAATAATGGATTGTCCTATCAACACTTGGGGCAATATATTGATGATTTTGATGAACCCTGGACTAGAATAGCAGAGACCATCAGAGAGATTTGGGAATAGGGGGCATGGTTTTGCAATGGCAAGTAACCCTTTTGCTCAGATTTCGTTGATATCCTAATTGTCTGGAAGATAATGACCTTGAAACAGTGGAAGATGTGTTGATAACCCCCCAGGCTTTACCATAGTAATGTGCTCTATGTTGGGCTGCTCTTGTGTCTAGTCTAAAAAATTCAATAGGAACAAAATTTGGCAGTTAGATTTAGGAAGAATTTGAATGGGCTATATTTATTTAAAACTAGATTGCACTATCAGTTCATTTTTGAGCAAAATAAGATGCAAATTTGTTCACTGTCGTTAAAGCTTCAAACCACTTAAATCCAGAGCCTTTGAGAGAATATTTCTTTCTGGATGATTCTCCTCACTTACCAAGGTCACATGAGGTGATTCGCCTACAGTTGCTGTGAAAGTATCTCGTGTCTCGTGGCAACTTAAGATCAAGCCCTCGCTGTGGTTGCCACTCTTTGAAATTCACACTCTTAACACTTAATTAAGTGTTAATGCTTTTATTGCTTCTTCGACTGCCTCTCTTTGTGCAAGCTTTCCACTGTTATTTTTAATCCTCAATTTGAATTACTAAATCTACTTTTTTTAAAACTTATTCGTTTTAATTGCTATTTTAATTGTTTTGAAAGTCTGTCTTAAATGTGTTTTTTAATTGTAAACTGCCAAGCAACTTTGATAGTCTCCAGCATAACACTGCAAATGCATTTATTCATACATGTAGCCACCACATAACTTTCCTGAGTGTGAATTTGTAAATCTCAATAGTATCATTCTTTTTTGGCTTAGCAATCAACAGGATTATCTGATGCAATTCTCGAATAAAATAAATTTGGAGTTATTATTATACAGCCATTCTGAAATATTATTTTTCCTCCCTGAGGCATCTGAAAGATTCAAGGAATTAGTGGGTTCCCCTCAGTTCGGCCCGGTTCTCCAGAGCCGGTAGCGGTGACAGTATGACATCACTGAACTGGTTCTGCTCCCCCACCTTCCTGCCCCCAACCCCCCGCATTATTCTTACCTTTTATTTGGCCCCACCCCCAATCTATTGCTGCCTCCTGAGTCCCAGCTGATGGCTAGAGGGGAAAAAAATGTTTAAACTCTTGCCACAGGGCTTCAAAGGACCGCCCTACAGCTGATCAGTGTTAAAATGGGGATGGGGGTTATTCCTCCATCCTGGGCCTACTTGACCTCTCAGTGGCTTTTGATACCATCGACCATGGTATCCTACTGCGACAACTCGGGGGGTTGGGGGTGGGGACACTGTTTTGCAGTGGTTCTCCTCCTACCTCTCAGGTCACACACAGTTTGTCTGGGCAGGGGGACAGAGATCCTCCCCAAAGTCCCTCACTTGTGGGGTGCCTCAAGGGTCAGTTCTCTCACTCTTTCTCTTTAACATCTATATGAAGCCGCTGGGTGAGATCATTCGCAGTTTTGGGGTGAGGTATCATCAGTATCCTGATGATACCCAGCTTTACATCTCCACCCCGGACCAACCCAGAGATGCCCTTTCCATGATGTCTAAGTGCCTGGAGGCAGTATGGGTCTGGATGGGTAGGAACAGGCTCAGACTCAACCCTTCCAAGATGGAGTGGCTGTGGTTGCCGGCATCTCATGGTTTAGTGGCACCATCCCTCTTGATGGGAGGGGAATTGCTTACTCCCTCTGGAAGGGCTCACAATCTAGGAACTTCCTGGATTCGCGGCTGTCCTTAGTGGACCATCTGACAGCCGTGACCAGGGGGGCTTTTGCACAGGTTCGCCAGGTGCACCAGTTTCGCCCTTTCCTAGACAGGGATGCCCTCTGTACAGTCACCCAAGCTCTCGTTATGTCTCGTTTGGACTACAGCAATGCCCTCTAAATGGGGCTACCCTTAGAGTGTACCCGGAGGCTCCAGCTAGTCCAGGATGCAGCCGTGTGGGTTGTTATGGGAGCTTCCCATTACTCCCATGTTACACCTCTCCTGCATGAGCTGCACTAGTTCCTGGTGGTCCTTCGGATCTGCTTCAAGGTGCTGGTACTTACCTATAAAGCCCTACATGGCATGGGCCCCGGGTACCTGCAGGACCACCTTCTGCCTGCCTCCCACCCCCTGTGTGCTCACAAAGGACTGCCCTCCTCTGGTTTCCATCGGCCAGACAATGTCGGCTGGTGGCACCCAGGATGAGGGCGTTCTCTGTGGGTCCACTGACCCTCTGGAATGGGTTACCCACGGGGCTCCGGACGGTCTCCGACCTCCGCTCCTTCTGCCGTGACCTGAAGACATGACTTTTCCAACAAATTTGCTGATCTGATGAGTGATTTTAATTGATTATTTTAGTAGCTATTTTTATTGTTTTCATCATTTTTAATTTCTGTGAGCTGCCCCAAGTCCTTTGGGAGAAGAGCAGCATATAAGTATAAGAACAAAGAAAGAAAGAAAGAAAGAAAGAAAGAAAGAAAGAAAGAAAGAAAGAAAGAAAGAAAGAAAGAAAGAAAGAAAGAAAAAAAAAAGAAAACAAATGAGTAGACCAGCGCCTACAAAAATACATGAGTAGATCAGTGCCTGCAAAAATAAATGGGTAGATCGGTACAGCCCTGCAAGCAGTTAAAAGCCCGGTAGACCAGTACCTCTGCTAAATCCTAAATAATTGTCACATGACCATCAAGTCACACCCACAAAATAAGCCATGCCCACAGAACCGGTAGTAAAATTTTTTAGAACCCACTCCTGATTCAAGACTATTGTCAAAATAATGAAAGCACTGTTGTACCATCATTGGGCAATGTCCACCTCTTTCTAATGTCCATGCAATATCATGAAACATGTACACAGAGCTTGCCTTGCATTGGCATGGCATTGCTTTCATAATTTGACACATGTACACATATGCACACAGATGTGAACACATCTGACTCCTCAAAGTATACATATAATTCCCTTATGTGGGATTCTCTAAACTTGACCCAAATTGAATTTCAGCCAAGATTCGGCAACAGTTCTGCATAAAACAGTTTGGCAGCAATTCCCTTAAAAATGGTCCAGAGATGAAATATCACTAAGTAAAATAGCATAGGTGTTTCATAGGAGCAGCTGCCACATTAAGGAGATTTCCCAGTAAATCTTACAATCTTTCTGTTATCAAGAGAGCTGTTTCAAAACAATTTGGAAGGATTCTAACTTTCTGTGTGAATCTTCAAGAATATCTACACATTTTTGAAGGGAGATATTTGGTTCTTGTACAAGCTTTACATCCATCTCTATTAATTTTGCACTCTCTATTTCAATAGTAACAGCTAACACAATTATTCATTGTTAAGTGAAAAAACTTTTCTCAAAGACGAGCTTATTTCAGATTGTCTGATGTTTTAGGAGGAATCTTTTTTTTTAAAAAAAGAAAACCTATAGTATTTAATTCATTAGTATTAAGAGAATGCTTTCAAAATTTGTTGATAAAATGTTGCAATTATGGCTATACTACTAGCCACAACTTGCTGCCTAGATGGCTGCTGTTGAAAAGATTGGAGGGAAGGACCGAAGGCTTTACAGCTGTTACTCCTCTAGCTATTTCTGGCTGTGATATTTTTTTTTTAATCATCGTGATAATTTGAAGAAGCAAAGTCTCTAGTACTTTTCAGCTGTAGCTTTCCTGACTGATCTCCTAGAGGTGAAGCCAACAATCAAACCAAATTGTTGCTGATAAAATCCAGATACAGAGGTTCACATTTTTATTTATCCATGTGCAAGACTGTACTATTATCCTCACCTGAATACATGGATTCCCAATGTAGGTCATGGCCAAAAAAGAAACAAGCCAATTAAAAAAAGTGGGGGTGGGGAAAGTGAGGGAAGGAGAGGAGAGCCTCTCAAAGCATTACACCTAGGACTCCCTGAACCTGGAAACAATACATCAAAGTGATTGTCAGACTTTGTCCCTTTGTCCCATTATTAATTATTCAGACTGGCAGTAACTCTCCATGGGCTCAGTCAGAGATCTTTCTCATTCCCTACTACTTGGTTTTTTAAATTGAAGTTGCCAATTATTGATTATAAGAGCTATTGTGTATAAAAATTGTTCTAGAATTGAAGTAATTTTCCCCAGGACAGCTAGCCAATCCTATAACCAATATTATCTGCATGTTGAGAATGTGTATTTCTTTTATGTCTTTTTTTTTCCAATTAGAGAAACTTGCTTCATGGAGGCCAGAGGTTATTTGGTATCTTGATACTCATTACTGACTCCTGATCTTGTTGATAATCTCTAGGTTGTTGATAACCTGTAGGTTGTTGATAATCACTTGGTTGTCTTAATTTTGTAGGTTAGGAGAAGTGTTATCAAACTTTGAGATATTGCAACCCACTGTAATGATGAATTAATTGTGCAATACTCATCTCCTCATTAATAAAATTGATGGTTTTGTTGATTTTCCTTCCTTCCTTCCTCCCTCCCTCCCTCCCTCCCTCCCTCCCTCCCTCCCTCTTTCTTTCTTTCTTTCTTTCTTTCTTTCTTTCTTTCTTTCTTTCTTTCTTTCTTTCTTTCTTTCTTTCTTTCTCCTCTTTGCCAGGGTAATTCCTCATAAGCAAAGCAGGGAGTAAGTCAATAGTTAACATTCACAGGGTTTCTGTTTTCCCTGCACAAACTTGATGAATCTTTTAAAAATGGGAGCCTCCCTAAATTTCTCATAACATCCCAGGGAGTCCTGATCTATAGTTTGGAAACTCTTGCTGTAAGAGTACAGGTGTCTTAGACATATTTCAACATCTAAAACAGCATATTTGTCATCATAAACAATGGGTAGTAGATAGTTCAACTGATTTATAGATCAAGGCTCCAAGGAATCTTTTGGACAGCAAAACTTGGCACCTATACTATATTTCATAATATTTTTCCCAGGATAGCTTACACAAAGTTTTCTGAAAAAGTGAATGTACTGGACTAGATCAAAAGAAAAGAAAATATGCTAAACATTTTCTATGTTAAAAAGAATAAAATGCTGGTGAATAAAAGAGAATGAATATTAAAGTTACTACTTCCCCTTAGGCAGTACAAGAATTCCATTCATTCCTGGCAGGGATGCAATTCATAACAAGAAAATCTTCCTGAATTATTTAACAATCAATGACATTACTAGAACCTGGGCAAAAATCTGTATGAGGTGTCACTGCCAATAACATAATGAAAGCCCACCAATTCATAATACTAAGGGACCAATAATTTTTGGTCAGTGGTGGGATTCAAGTAATTTAACAACCAGTTCTCTACCCTAATGATTTCTTCCAACAACCAGCTTTCCAAATTGCTCAGAAAATTAACACCGGTTCTCCCGAAGTAGTGCGAACTGGCTGAATCCCACCACTGCTTTTGGTCCAAGAAATCACTATGGAGACAACTAAATAATGGTGGGAATAGAGTCAAGGTTATGATGTTACCGTTAAGCAGAGATCTGCCTTCTGGAAAATAGGAGATATCAGATGCTATTAGTGAGAAAAATAAGTTCAAATAAGCTTTAGCAAAAGATGTTTCCTTAAACATTTATACACATGGATGCAGAAGGATGAAACAGATTATATCCAACTTGCATCATTTGAGAATAACATGTAAGCTTAAACGTAAATATTTCTGGTACCTAGAATGGAATTTGGAAAAGGACCTCCGGGAACAGAAGTTAGTTAACACATGTTTTTAAGAATAACAATCTAGATCAAGGTCAAAGGTCCATTTAATTCAAAATATCCTTCCTGTTTCTCATGTTGGACAGTCACATGCCTCTGCAATCTAGGGCAGGAAGTAAAAACTGTCTCCTATCATTTTTCCCAACAAGAATGCAGTGGCATACTGCTATGGATTTGAATATAACCTTCATGCATTTATTTGTTACACTGATATACTTGTTAATATATTCTGCGGTCACAGTTCTGTTACTTATACAAAATATCTGTCTCAGCTCAATTATCATTCAATTGTCAACAAAGCTGACTTCATGTTTCATGGGATGAACTAGCTAGTCTCTATGCAGAAGAAGAATTGGGCATAAATGGCAATATCCTAAAAGCAATGAAGAATATTTCAAGTCTACCTCTAACTTCAAGGTAGGGAATCCTTCCTGCTAAATTGGAAAGACCAGTTTTTATGTGAAACAGCTGAGCTTATTATATGACTGTCACTGGGTGTTGTGTCTTGTGATTCTTGATGAGTGTATCTTGTCTTTCTATGTACACTGAGAGCATATGCACCAAAGACAAATTCCTTGTGTGTCCAATCACACTTGCCCAATAAAGATATTCTATTCTATTCTATTCTATTCTATTCTATTCTATTCTATTCTATTCTATTCTATTCTATTCTATTCTATTCTATTCTATTCTATTCTATTCTATTTTACATGTTATTTAACTCATTAAATTTAATGCATTAAATATGTTATTATCTAACTCATTAATGCAAGAATATCTTTGTCACATCCAACAATTCTTTTGTGAATGACTATTATGTAAGCAATTGCTACACTCCACTCATACCATATTTTATATTATTTTGTATTATTTGTGCCTTCGACTTAGTGTTGACTCCTGGCAACTTTCTGGACAAGTTCCTACAGTTTTGTTGGCAAGATTTCAGAACTGGTTCACCACTGACTTCTTCCTAGAGCTAAGAGCCTGTCAGGCCTGGAAGCCATCTTTTGTATTGAGCCTTCAGACCTGCCACATTTACTACTGTGGAAAATTGGGAGGGGGGATTGTATAGAGCATGGGTGATATACAGTATAGTCATAATAACATTCCTTTCTCAGAGGTTCAAGGACATCTTGCCCTGCATCTGGAAGACAGGAAATGGGAGGCATCTCCATTTGGGACAGTGCTTTGATTGGACCATGTGATGGACTTGTGGGTGTTGGGCAGGGACTTGAACTTTCCTTTGGGTGGGGAAAACCTGGAAGTTTCAGAGTTGGGTTTTCCCAGATGTGCCAATATGACATCTCTAATAAAATGTAACTTTGAGGAAACTCAAGCCTTGGAGTTTTCTTTCATTGGGGGTGTTACATGACAGAGACAATGACTGGCTCATCATCACTCTGCTGGTTTTGAACCTAAGGCAGGACTAAAATTCATCGTCTTCTAGTTTCTATGCTCTTTCCTTAACCACTATTCCTAAACTAGTTTTCTACATCTGATTTACCTCTCACATTTTTAATTATATTAAAATAAGGGTAAAATCATCCAAAACCTACAATGATTGATGGAACTTACATGTTTTATGAGATATTTGTTTCCTTGTGGCTCTCATAATCAAAAATGATTATAATAAATGCAAGGTATAATTAGAGTGAGGAACAGCAATCTCCATTCATTCTACAAAAAATAATTGAGTTATATGGTCATTGCTTTTTGGCTGGGTTTACAATTCATGGTAGTAAAATATTATCAGGAACAATAAGATATTAGAATTGAATAAATCATCACTCGGTTAAATCAGATGCTAACTTATGTTTATTATGTCCCAATATGTTCATATACAGTATAGTTGAAGAAGAAAGATCTGCATAACATTTGCATATGTAAGTAGAAAAATAATTTAGAATTAAGTACTAAAATATTATTATGATTATGAGTTTTCATTATAGTGTGAAAATTGTAATCAACTAACTTGTATTTACCTGCTCTGTATGAAGTCATATGCAAACTTTTATGAGAAATAACAAATTTCTCCTCTGTATTTTTATGCTTGTTTTTCTTTAAATTAGACTTGGATTTTGCAGCTCTTCTTGCTAAAGAGAACTCTTACAGAACTGCCCTTTTAAAGGAAGAAACATGGCCACCTATGGTGCCTTGTCTTTGTTTAATATAAAGCATTTTAAAGGTGAAAGAATTGTGTATGTTTAAGAAAAAGAGAAGGCAAGTAAGACTAATAATCTAGGCTTAATGAAATCACCATCATCATTGTGAGACCATTTGTTTTAGAAAAGGGAACAACAAAAAGATCAATTGAACTCCGAAGAGCTTACTATGGCAATCAAGAAAACACTATATTTAGAAGAAGAAGGAAAGCATAATACAGACTGGACTGGCTAGTCTAATGAAAACAATGGAGCTAGATATACAGCTAAGATTTATGAAAGAGAGAAATATCACCTGTCAAAAGAAAATCCACCTGATTAAATTTACCTACGATAGATTAACAGCCTTGAATTATTTAGAATGATTATATTGGATATGCCTGTGATTCAGGGGTGGGTTTCAGCAGGTTCTGACCAGTTCTGGAGAACCAGTAGCGGAAATTTTGAGTAGTTTGGAGAACCGGTAGTAAAAATTCTGACTGGCCCCTCCCCAATCTATTCTCTGCCTCCCAAGTCCCAACTGATCAGGAGGAAATGGGGATTTTGCAGTAACCTTCCCCTGGAGTGGGGTGGGAATGGAGATTTTACAATATGGATTTTACAAGTGGCTTGGTGGGCATGGCATCCTGCCATGCCCACCAAGCCACTCTCACAGAACCAGTAGTAAAAAAATTAAAACCCACCAATGCTCTGATTTTATGCATTGGTGTGTGCATGTGTGTTTATACGCATATACACACATCAGATTTGTAAACAAACATAGCCTGTAGGAGAAGGAATGACAGAACCTGGGGGCAGAGGGAAAAAATTGATCAACGTAGAATCCCTAAATAGCCACAAGAGAACTAAGTCTAATTTCCCTTGAATTCGGTTGATCCTTATCTAACTGCGGTATAATCAGGTGCTGATTGTTAACTGAGAAGATTCCTGTGCATCGGTTTTTAGCAATAAATCAGTTTAATTGCACCTGTATTTTGTACGGACTTGATCTTTTATGCCTGACATAGGATAAGGAATCAACTTGGTGCTCTTTGAGCTAGATTGTTTCTTGCATTTATGTGTATGTCATAGA
Source organism: Masticophis lateralis (assembly GCA_030761175.1). NCBI lineage: Eukaryota > Metazoa > Chordata > Lepidosauria > Squamata > Colubridae > Masticophis > Masticophis lateralis. The sequence goes on along the minus strand of JAUDYJ010000003.1, from coordinate 122,532,504 downwards.
TATACTTTAATAAAGTGGATTTTCCATTCTTCAATATGGCAAGACTATGGAGGTAGCAACCTCCCTCCATCCTTCGGGTCCCAGAATAGACTATTTGGCTGACAAATCTCTGTCCTCTAATAGAGACAACAGCTAGAAGAGCTGGAGTTCTCTCTAAAGCCTGGGAACCTATAGTTCACTACTCAAAGAAATGAATTTTAATGCATAAAGTAAAATACTGAAAAGTATGCTGTAATTTTGTTCCCATCCAAACTCATAGATTCCCAGAAAACTATTCACAAACCCCAAGGATTTCTGGGGACTCTATCTTAATAAGCCTTATCCTACAGGAAGAGTGGAAGTCATTGATCAATCACTGCATAAAGTTAGAAGCTTCAGTAGCCTTATGGTAGGGTTAGCCTTAAGGGAATAGCTATTATACTATTTTGAAGCAACATTTATAATAAAAATAGCTTTATTTAAGGCAATTACCGCATTGGACATTTGACAGAACATTAAATCTAACTATTGTAAAGGGGTGGGATGGAACTGAAGTTAAAAGAAAAACTTTTAAACCAAACCACCATTCAAATAACTGAAACTCCAGCTAATGCTAAAACTGGATGTTGGCCAGTCACATTCTATTGACCAAGATAAACATGAATGAAATATGTCTGTATAGTGTTAAGTGGATTGGCTTATGAGCTGTCAGGGATGGGATCCTTCATTCAGCCTTACTTCTCTGACACCAGATGGGAAAGACAGCCAAGGAAAAGCCATTATCAAAACAAGAAAATATAGTGCACCAAAAAGCAGGGGGGAAAATATAGTGCTAACCTTGGGAACAGAAAGATGCTTTCTTTTAGTTTATCCCAGCCTGGGAATTCTTAGAGAGAAAAATTCTTGAAGCAATCTCATCCAACATGCATTTTTTCAGATGCAGCCAATGGCTGCGTACATAAGAAAAGAATCTATTGTGTCGGCACAGAAGTCAATGCAAGTGGGAAATTTTGAAGGAAGAAGCAATGAACAAAGTTGCTAGTCCTAGGAATGTTTTGAATTAGTAGGCAGTGTGAGTTATTATTTCCACTGCTGAGTTCCACCCTTCGCCCCTCCCTCCCTCAGCCTTTCCAAAACCATGATGGCCATTTCTTATAGCGTGGGAGAATGAGCAGGGGAAAGCAAGGGCATGAGAAAAAAAAAAGTTGTGGAAATAGCTTTACAACTCTGTTGTCTACTTCCTGCAGTCAGAAATAGTCTATGTCTTCTAAGATAACATTATTAGCTCTGGCTGCCCTTTTAGGTTTCTCCATTGCCCCTTTGTTTGTTGTTAATGATCAAACAAAAATGTAAGAATATCTGAATAGTCCCATCAGAAGAAATATTGGTTAATTCTTATGAATAAATTTTGATTAAGTTAGTATTCACTGTTGGTGACTATTTATGGAAGCTTGTTATAGAATTATTTCTTAATTCTAAGTTTTAAACCTGAAAGCTCTTCCAAACACAATACATCTGCAGAGTTTCCCAAAGGAGTTTGTTTCATTTGAATGAGATAAGCAACTTTTTGGCTTTACAGATTTCAGGCAGAATCATTCTACCCAGGACTACTGAGAAAGGAAAAGTAATGAAATAGAAAGCCCTGCTGAACCAGACCTAAATATGTAGTTAGACATCTGGTATCTACCAGTGGCCACAAACTGAAGAATATTTTTTTCCCCATAAGAATCTATTCTTATACATCGTATATATGGGTAGCAATCTAATTTCTAATCCTTGAACTGCCAAAACTGCACCGTCCAGCTTTAAGAAAGTAGTTCAGTAGAATTTGGGGAAAATGAAAAAAAAAGTGCTTAAGTACAAAAACAGTCTGGGAAAAAATAGATTGTGGGAGACCCCCAAGTAAGACCGATTAAGAAAACATGCTGAATAATAATTTCAGAACACCAAGTGTGTGAATAAATATGTGTTTGTGTGTGCATGGATAGATATAGATAGATAAAAGGTAAATACAGATGATAGAGATAGCGGTAGCGGTAGATAGAGATGGAAGACTAAAGATCAGAGAGGTGGCATATAAAGACACAGATAAGTGGCTGTGGTCAAACTGTGGACAAGAAGACTCCATACTTTACAATTTAGTCCTACTTGTTTAGCCTTATTGTCACATTATATGGTATCTGTATGCCAGAATGGTATGTTTGCATGGTAATCACTGACTCTGAATTTGCCAACTTACATAGCTACTCTATACTTTGTCTGATCCAAAAGGGCATCCAAAAAGGCTCCAGCATTGAGACAAAACTATTCCAACTCTTCCAGTCTAACTGTATGAATATGTAGGATTTGTCCTTCAGATAGCTTTAAGATGGGATATGTGTATTTATTGACTATGACAATACAGAGATACATTTATTGGCTCTTCAACCAATAGAGTCAATTAGCTGGAATTCCTACCTCTGTTTAAAAAAAAAACAATAGGGAGAGGAGGAGGAAGATGCTGTGCCTGCTACCACATTGCTCCAGTAGAATTTTTCCTTGATAATTTTCTGTGAATAAACAGTTTGGATATTACTAGGCATACAGAATATGAACACAGAGAGAATGTTGGTAGAGTAACCATTCAGAAAATGTAGCATCCCTAATATTGGCAGCATTCTTAATTTATCTTAGGAGAAAAACTATGTAAAGCCAGACCTGGATATTTTGCCTATACCAGACCACTGGAAAATCCTAGCTAGACCTATTCATACTGAAAAAAGGCAATGTGGAAATTTTGGTTATTGTGTGAATTAAATATCCTTAAAGACAGCTACCAATAAAAAAAAATATAAATTATAATTGAAATATAGTAAAAATGGGTATGTGTGCTATTGAGTTGATTGAAGCTATTTCCTACAAGTTTATGTGGGGAAGAAGAATTTACTAATACTGAGGAAGTGAGCAGGGGATTTTGAGGTTAGCTTGGCAACCTGTAGTCTTCCCCTATCCAGTTGGTGAAAGCAACAGGCAGTTGAGTCAAGGAGGTTAATGCATCCATGGCAGAAAAGGTGATGACACTCTTCAAGAAGCTATTACTTGACTCAGAAATACAGGATAACAATCATTAGAAGGGTGTGGAGGAAGTCTATAACTGTATAGGACTCTGAAAGAAATGCGGTTATCTATATGCCTTCCAGTCAGGTTTCAGGTTTGAGTATGATATTAGGTCACATTAATTCCTCTTATGGTTGCCCTGTGGTGAGAGAGGGTCAATGGAAATGCAACTGCCCTAATCTTTTTGGAGCTTAACAGCTATTAACAATAACAGTTTCTTAATAACAATACTTATTGGATTGCTTCTGAGGACTGGGAATGAGACGGACTGCTTTATTTATTTATTTATTAGTTCAATTTATATGCCACCCTTCTCTGGAGACTCACGACGGCTTACAATGCATTAAGCAATAGCCTTCATACTTTTGTATATACCTGCTTAGTAGGACTTTTGCCCCCCCCCCCCCAGCGGTGTTCTTTTTTATACAAAGTCAGCTTATTGCCCCCACAATCTGGGTGCTCATTTTACCTATCTCGGAAGAACAGAAGGCTGAGTCAACCTTGAGCCTGGTGAGATTCAAATTTGCATTAATTGCAGGCATCTGGTGCTAGTTAACAGCACTTTAGTCTGCTGCACCACCAAGGCTTTTTGTGGGGCTCTTCTTCCTTTTCATCTACAGCTTTATTTATTCACCAAGCATCTCCTTTTAATGTTTTCTATTAATGTAGCTTAACAAACCTATCTAGTGTTCTGTGACCTAATGCTTTTTTAAAAAAAATTATTTCCAACAGTTTATGCATTCTCTTTCTTTACATACAATTTCCACTCATTATTTGGGGAGATTAATCTATCTTTTCATAGAGAAAGCACACACTTTTCTACTATTTTATTTTTATTCTGGTTTCTTTCACTTTTTTCCTTTTCTGCCATGTCCATTTTTTCCAAGTTCTGCTAAAGAGACTACCAAAAACTGGTCAGTTTCACATTCAGAACTCCTACACATCCTTATATGCTTCACCAATTCTCACACTTTTCATCACAATCAATCAATCATGCTGTTATAGTTATATTCACTCCTATGCTATGCATATGTATAAATAGACATACTTAAACATATTATTTATATATATATATATATATATATATATATATATATATATATATATATATATATATATATATATATATGTATGTATGTATATATTTTCTGAGATTTTCGCGGGTGTTTGTATGTAGGTCTTTGGTTATTCGGGTCTTCTCCTGCGTAGAATTGGAAGTATCTTGGCGACGTTTCGACAAAGTCTCATTTGTCATCTTCAGGCTGGTGTTCTCGGCTTCATGCTTCCAGGAGCATTTTACTAATTTCAGAAGGATGGAAGGCTGTGTCAACCTTGAGCCAGTCATGATCTAACTCCAGGCTGTGGAAAGAGTAGTGTACGATACTACATTCTAACCACTGCACCACAGCCCCCAGTTCCTGTCTTTCTAGAAAATTTGTTAATATGTGATTTTGTTGGATGATTTATCCATTTTTGAAGATAACAATGTTTGGGATGTTGAATTATCCAGGTTCTGTTAGACAGGTGAATTATGACCTCAGTCAAGGGGCCAATCTGGGGGGAAGTCTTCAAGGCACAGCCTAGATTGAATCCCTCCCCCATGATGGCAGGAAAGCTTCTACAAAGTTGATGAATATACATTGTCAGCATGACTGGGATAAGTTGAGCAATGAGGGCCATCGCCTCCTTCCACCACCCAAAAAGCTGGCCATGCACAGAATTTGGATTTAGAGCCTATGTTGCACCAAAACCTCATGATGATAGTAACCAAGAGAGAGGTCATGCCAATATGATATTTATATATTGTTGTTGCTCTCTAGCCCCATCTAGTCGCCGGAGAGACAAACACTAATCTATATTGTTTTGAAGCTGACCCAACCCCTTTACCCATCAGCCCGCACTCTCAAACAAGTGTATGCTGGGAAGCCAGATTCCATTTCCTTTAGCATTTGGAGTAGGCAGAAGCACATGGTCATTCAAGGACAAACCCACATCCCACAGAGCATCACTGGTGAGATTTAAATGGCTTGTATTTATTAATTGTTATGTTCAGCAGTAACTTAATACTGTCTATCTTGTATTTGATTCTCATTGTATGTATCCCTATTTTTCCCAGTTTCACCATATCCTATTCTTTCAATAAAGCATTCAGATTTACGCACAGTCTGTTTTATTGGAGGATACGTGGGTTTAGCTGCATGTCAAGCTGCATACAGACTAACGTGTAGTGAGGAGAGAACAAGAGCTCTGGGCAATGTTTTCCTATCTTCTGAAATCATATTGCCAAGAACCTTCCTTGTTGAATTTCTTTCACATACATCCCTGATGCCTTGGTTAGATGCTTCTAGACCAACTAAAAATTGATGGATCCCACTGATACTATGGTATCTATTTCTAGAATATCTGATCCCCGAATTAAACATTGCTCTTTATCATAGGAAGGAGGCTGCCTGGGTCTGCAGTTCAAACTGTGTCATTCTGCAAAGCTAATATTTGACTCTTGGGTGTCTAAAATAAGAAAATTGAAATATGAGGAAAAGAGCAATGCTATATTTTTGAAAGCAGATATACTTGCAGTCACTTAGGGAGACCTTATCAAGCAGGTTCCCTTTAACCCAAAGTGCTTCTAAATCCTTTTTTAAAAAAATAAATAAATATTGAAGCAAGTATTTACCCAGCCAATATACATCTCCAAACAAGATGGAATGACACTTTTTCCTTGAGCTTGTGTGTAACTGCAGGGCTTTTGGTTAAGCAGACTGACAGTCTTTCCAGCCCATTAACTGGAGAATCAAATCTGAAATGCCACTTCTGATTTTAATTTTACATGGTGAGATGATGTAGACTTAGCAGTTCTTTAAGGATTTCAACAAGCCTGGGGCTTGTTCCAAATGCCAGCAAAGGAAGAGAGGGTGTGGACCTTTTGTACATCAAGGCCCCATTATCTAAATTGACTGTAGAACATTTTATGGGCTTTTGGAAAAAAGGAGAGACAAAAACATTAAACTGCTCATGAAAAACCTCCAGAAAAACCAGACAAACACTCCATCTATCTATTAAGGCTATGCAAGCTTTGAAAATAATTTGGAAAAAAATGTTCCACTTCTGGAGTGGCCACAGTTCCTCTCTGCTACTCTTCAAACATCTTTTGGGGTTTCATGTGAACACAGCTCTTAAATGCAGTGGGTACTTTTTTTACTCTCACAACCCTGCTATTTATCTAGCTGCAGGCATTTTCAATTGAATGTTTGTTAGATTCTACCCTCACCACCACTCAAATATCCTGAATTAAGCAAAACCATAAGAATATAGCAATTGTAGTTGTCTCGGTTGTGTCTCCATCACAAGTTAAACAGTTGTACCTCTAATGTTTGGGAAATGTTGAGGCAGCCACCTCTAGAATTTGCATACAGCACATGTAGTGCTATTGTTATAGGACCAACAATTCTGACAGTTCACAATTTTTGTTCTGTTCAGCCAGCCATGAAGATCTTAGATAATTTTGCTATCCCTTAGTATTCTTCCCAAAGCAGATGAAAAGGGATTGATACTCCTTAGAAGTATTTTCAAAATTCAGTCTGTGCCATTCAAAGACCACGACTCTTAACTTTGAATTCAGAATCAGTTTAAAAGCAGTTTTTAAAATATGTTGGACTCATTCTCTGGAACTGACTTTTCTAAATAGTCTTGTACTTTTGGAAAATATCTAATACAAATCCAGATATCAATGGGTTTTCTCCTAATCAATGCTATATTCAAAGAGTTTTTCAGAGAATGGATCTGCTCTAAGTATGAAACAAGACCTGGTGGCCTAGAGGTGGAGCTCTTGCCTCACAATCAGGAGGTTGTGAGTTTGATCCTAGGTAGACAGAAATGTAGGGTCTCCTTCTTAGACAGGGGGTTGGACTAGATGACCTGCAAGATCCCTTCCAACTCTGTTAAATCTGTTTATCATTAAACAGATTTAACAGAGTTGGAAGGGATCTTGCAGGGATCTATGTAGAGTACATAGACAAGCCAACCCAAGCCATTTCCAGAAACAACTCTTTTCCATGGAGAAAATAACTTATTATGGAAATGAGCCATGATTTTAAATTCTTATTCACACAGAATGAATTCATACATTCTAAACCAAGAAGATTGGAATGGAGTTAACCTTAACACAATATTTCTGTGAATTTTACCATGCTAGCCTTCACTGAATGTGTGACAGAGTCAATCAATCAAATGAAAACTCAAATAATATTTTAGGGGAAATTGCTTATGAAAATAATGACAATTGTTACTTTCGTTAAGTTTTTCTTTAATTGCAGACAGACACTAAAAGGGAATGCAAGAGACTTATTACCAAACACATGTGAAGTAGTTATGAACTGATCTATACCACCTCACAATTTATTGCACAGATTTATTTCATATTACTAATCATTTGTAGCAAAAAAGAAAAAGAAAGACTTTGAAACCTGAATTGTCACAGAATTCTTCTTTTTTTAAAAAAATTAATAAAAATTAATCTTCAGCTGTTCAGTATTGTCATTATTAACATTCCCCAAAACATAATTTTTATGAGATGATATATTTTAACAATATATTTATACCCATGCTCTGCTATGAAACTATGTGATAGGGCTTGATAAATTGACACTTACAGCTTGTTAATTAATGAGTAGTTACGATTGGCCTCTCCTCTCCTCTCCCTCAGCCTTGCCCCACAGAAGTCCCCAATATCCTATCCCCTTCTCTCCCTCAGGCTTGCTCCACAAAAGCCTATCCTATCCTATCCTCTTCTTTTCCTCAGGTTTGCCTCACAGAAGCCTCCCCTATCCTATGACTTCTTCATCACCAGATATCAGTTGTAGCTTCTTTATTGTTGTACTAAATCTCAGATTTCCATGGCCCAGGTTATAAACTGCCATGGTGCAGGGAAAACTATTTTCAAGCAGCAAATGTCTCAGGAATGATTACTTGAGAGGCCACTTGGCTGGGTATCCTCTTCAATGTGCTGGGTAAAACGTTCTCAATGTCATGATAACAGAAGAAACTTTACTGGCAACCCCATGAGGTACGTCAGGAAATCAAGTCCATAGGAAACCCAGAGCTACATTTTTTGTGAGATAGGGGCTTGAATAGCCAAATGTTGCAAGCCTGATTGTTTTACTGTTCTTGTTTTAACCCCAGTGAATCCAGGAGAGATGTCTAAAAATCAGCCTCCTTCCCAGGTTGCTAGGTCTTGCACAGATCTATCAAGGCCATCTTCCTTTATCTCTCTACCTTTGTAGGACAAGGGGTTCTACCCTGAGGAGCATAGAAATGACAGTAGTGTCCTCCCTTGTCTTTTTTTTTAAATTTTTTGCAGAGGGGAAAGAGTTTTTTAGCAAAAGCTGAGGAGGGTGGATGAGGGACTCATTACTAACCATTGAATGACATAGTCCTCAATACTCACCTATTGCTTCAAAAGGGCAAGCATCTTTAGCTGTCAGTCGTTTGCCAGCATTACAGGCATGCAAACTGTATCCAGAGAGATCTAAAAGTGGTCTGGTCAATCTCTAGTTCCCCAGCTCTGAGTTATGGGAAAGCTAGTTCTCTGAAAAATACCTTATACCACAGTATATACCAGAAAATAATACAAGGAAGAAAGAAGCAAAGTTTCAGCCTGCCTATGAAGGGGCAGTTTGGTGTAGTAGTTAAAGCACTAGGCTGGAAACTGGGAGACTGAGTTGTACTCAACTAAGCTGAGTTGTACAGCTTAGGTACAAAGCCAGCTGTTTGATCTTGGGCTAGTCATTTTCTTTCACAAGGGTGAAATCTACTTACCTTCCCTACCAGTTCAGAAGTGCACAGTCTGCTCGCGCACATGTACACATCACATGTGATTTTGGACCCTCTGCGCATGTGCAAAGACTTTTGCGCATGTGCAGAGGGTCAAAAACAGTTTACTTCATGGTTACTTCCTGGTTTTAATGGCATCGGACCAAGTGGGCAGAGCCTCATGCTGTCATCACTACTGGTTTGCCAAACCACCCACCATTGCCGCTACCAGTTCGCCAAAACCAGCATTTCACCCTTGCTCTCTCAGCTCCAGGAAAGAAAAAGTGGTAAACCATTTCTGAAATCATGCGAAGAAAACTGTAGGGACTAATCTAGACAGTCACCAGAAATCCAAATCTGACTCGAAGGGGTGCGGGAGTGTACGCATGCACGCATGCACACAAACACACATGAGAACCTAAGGATTGTGCTCTTGAGGAGTAAAATAAATGAGAAATACCAAGCAATTTGTTGTTGTTATTTATTGTTAAACATGGGTCAGTTTAAAATAATTTGAGTAAATCTATTGAGTAAATAGATGCAACACAAATAAATGCTTGCTTAATAGCTTTAAAATGCCCAATGTAACCACTAATTTGATCAAACCTTTTTTTGGTAGAGAATGACTTCTTTCCCGGTTTACAGAAAATTCAGATTGCTGGTGTATACATCACAGAATTAACATGAGTTATGCAATCAAGTAAATACATGCTTATATATTGAAAGGTAGTTGCCCAGTTAGAAGTCACTTAATTTTTCCTGTTACATAGAGAAAGGCATCTTTATAATTTTTATTACTGGATTGCATTGCATTAGATTCTGTTTTCCCATCATCTGTTTGATTAGTAGCTGACTATCAAATGCCTCAAGCTTTGAATCCAGAGACTTGTGCATTTTTAAAGAGATTTTTTTAAAAGTCATTAAATTTTTAAGTAGCGCCTTATTTAGAATGACAGTCTTTGTTTAAAAGAAATGTCCTTTCCTTTAACCACAGTGGCACCATTTAAAACCTAGGGTGCCCTCATTTCGAAAAGTCAAATAACAAGGGCCTTTAATGTACCATAATTTACAAGAGCTTCAGTGCGGCTCGTCTCAGTGATGGATCTGAATACTGACACGAAAAATTCTAAGAGGCCAATTTGGGTCTTCAAATATCAGGCAGCGTTAGCATTACAATGCTGAGATTTGATAATGCTTGATTCACTGAATAACCCTGAGCAGATCACTTGGGGAGAAGAAGTCAGTTGCTCACATGAGGACAAAATAATTGACACCTTTTCCAGCAATTTGTGTGTGTATATGCCCATGCATGTATGTATATATGAGGAAAAATCACCGCCAACATTCAGCTTAGTGAGGTCTGAGAGAAATATAAAGAAATGTCCAAAAAATGCCATTGGGGAATTTATTATTATACAAAAGTGGAATGATTCATATTTGGTTTGGATATGGACACATAAAGCTCATTTGCTTTGTAAGAACAGGTTCTTAGCAGCTGATCAAGGAGGCATATATGGAAATGTTTCTTAGTTATCGAGGATGTTTATATTGTTGATTTTTTAGAGTAAGAAGAAACCCTATATGTATTTTTTTCTGACATTGAAAGATAAAACGTTTAAGGGTTTGTTGAGTCTTGAATGACATAGCCATCACTTGTTTCCTCTTGACCACAGAACCCTGAAATATCTGATAGACCTTTTGCCAGGGGTAAAATCCACTTACTTTCACTACTGGTTTGCAAATGCTTGCACACACCTCCTCCGCGCATGCACAAAGCCTTCTGCGTATGTCAGAGGGTCAAAAACAGGATGTGATGACATCCGGGTGGATGAGCGGGGCCTCCCACTGCCGGCACTACTGGTTCGCCCAAGCCAGTTAGAACCAGCTGAATTTCACCACTGCCTTTTGCTCTGATTCAATCAGATCATAGCAAGGGTGTCTGCCATGAAAGCTCATTCTATATACTGTATATTCAGCAACCCTGTTAGAAAGAATCACACAGTACAAGGAAATCAGCTGCATTCTGATGACTTGAAACTAAAAATATTTCGTTTCTGGGACCATAATTTTGTACCACCACAGATGGATTTTTCCATAACAAGACCATAGTCTCTGACTCCAGACTTTGCTCATAAACTTTACAGACTTTTCTTTGTAAAGAAAAAAAACCAAGACAATCAAGCATGTATATATGTCGGGGAGCATGCAAGCATGGTATGGGAGTTTCAGAGGAAATGCTGCACAAAGGTGTGTGAGGAGACAGTGCAGGCAGCAATTAACCCAGTGATTTGCCAGAGCTGTTTTTGTACTGATTTGCAAGAGCCAATTGTTAATTTTGAAATTTATTTTTTGTGAGCCAATGAAGAACTGAGTCCCTATCTTAGTGCACCAATCAGCCGTCCCACAGCTAGCAGAGTGGTACAGCGGTAGCTAGGAAGCCAGCAGAGCCAGTTCATAAACATTTATCAGCACACCAGTGGATTAGCCAGGGTCCCATTGGATTAACCTTTCCCTGCCTTTCCAATAAAAGTCTCAGACTCCTTTCCAGGGTCAAATTCTATTAGGGGCACAGTTGGGAAGGAAAAGAATAAACTTTCCCTCTATATATACTAAGTGTGTGTACACACACACACACACACACACACACAAAGTACCTAAGTAAATTAAAACGGCCGCAGTTCTGTTTTAAAGATTTCATTGTATTACATTGTACAGACACTGTCTGGAAATAATAATAGAGAATAATAGTCGAAAGGGACCTTGGAGATCTTCTAGCCCAACCCTTCATCACTTCAGACAAATGGGCGTCCAATCTCTAATACTGAGAAAGATAGAAAGAAGAAGAAGATGACAACTAGAAGTAAGGTAGATGGACTTAGTTAAGGTGATAATTAATGCCCCAATGGAAAACTTGGAAGAAAGCTTAGGGACAGGTCATGTTGGAGAAAAACTGTGTAGTAGCTAAATGTCAACTACATCTTGAAGTCACATAATCAACCCATCACTACAGATACATAGGCATATATAAATGTATAATTGGTTTGTAATAGGGGGAATACACTAGCTTACCTAATGGACAATGGACAATTGATGTGGTTATCTGAAGAGGCTCACCAGCTTTAATGTGCAGTACAAATAGAAAGTATTTCTATGACAATATCAGCCAACAATGTAACTCCTTCATTAAGTGAGGCATTCTTATAGCTTCCTATAACACTGTGCACTATTCCTGAATTGTCCCAGGCCATCATGTCACCTTCTCTATGTTTAAGAGAAACACTTTCTCTGTGTTTAAGAAAGAAAACTATATCTCCATTGTTCTATCTTCATCTTACCTAAATATGTGGTTTTCTTATTAAACCCACCATAGTTGTGTTTTTTTTTCACTTCTGTCTAGAAAAAACAGTCATCCTCCCTCAAAAAGCATGTGTTTTTCCAGGTCAGTCTGGATATGCTGAATTATGCTTTAAACATCATTTGCATTAAAATGTTTGAGTTCCGTGATCCATGCAGACTTTCATCTAGCTGTTTTTTAAATATCCATGTACTCCAGACCACATACAGTGGTATTCTCCCCTACGCACTAATTATATTTCTGCACTTTTGCCCATTAAAGATGAGAGGCTAATCTCCAGGTTGACTGTTACTGAGATCAGTCTGATGGGAGGGAAAAGAGATAGCACTAATTGAAACAGACTGAAACAATTTAAAGTAAATATCTCTGATAAGGAATCCATTAGTAAGTTGCACGTTGCAAGCTCTATCCAGACTCCTGCTTTTCAGAAAACAATATATTGATCAGCATTTATGGGTAGGTGCATTACTAATTGCTAGTACTTAGCTGGTTTGAAACTCTGCCATTAAATGGAAGATCATGCAATCCTAGTAGTTGTTACAAAACAACTGTTAAAAGTTATACTTAGGAATATCTTAAGACAAAAACTAGGGGAATGATATTTGACAATAAGGTGGCTGCAGTCTGTTGTATCATCACGCATACAATCATAGATAGCACTGGCGTAATTCAGCCTTTAGCAGAGCCCAGAAGTCAAGCAAGCAAATGGAATCTCCCATTAGCTTAATCATCCATGTCAAAAATGAAGGCATAGGAGGTGCACCAGATATTCACAGCACCTTTTCTGTTCTGTTGGGCACAGTACAGGGGACCCATAGCTGTTTCCCCAAAACCCTCCTTAGAATAAAATAGAATAGAATTCTTTATTGGCCAAGTGTGATTGGACACACAAGGAATTTGTCTTGGTGCATACGCTCTCGGTGTACATAAAAGAAAAGATACATTCTGTCTTCTTCCCCAGCAAAGTGATGGTGGAACGAGACAACTCACCACAGCCAACCTGCCATGGCCAACTTACCCGCCCTATGGAATGAATTGCCCCCAGAGATACGTAGGATTCCCGACCTATGGAACTTTCACCGTGCCCTCAAGACTCTATTATTCCAGCAGGCTGGGCTAATGAAAGTTGATTTTAAATTGGGTATTTTAGTTTTGGGGTTTTTTAAAAAATAAAACAGGGCCAAATTATGTAATACATTTTAAATTGTTCTTAAGGTTTTATGGTATATGTTGTTTTATCATGGCTGTACACCGCCCTGAGTCCCTCGGGAGAAGGGCGATATAAAAATTTAATAAACTAAACTAAACTAATAAACTTACCATGATTAGCTCCCTGTGGGACAACTCTCCATGGCCAACACACCACAGGACAATTCAACAATTCAATTTCATTTTTTAAAACAATTTTAACAATATTTTAATTTTTGTCGTTCACATTTCATTTTGTCCTTTCGTTGGCAGCATTTCTTTCATAATTCCATTATTTGTTTGATATTACTGTAACTCGTGGCCCATGGTAAGTTGGCCATGGAGAGTTGTCTTGCAGGGAGTTGGCCACGACTAGTTGGCCGCAGCAACTTGGTTGTGGCAAGTTGGCTGTGGTGGGTTGGCCATGGTGAGTTGTCGTAGACCAAAGTAAAGGAGCTGCTCAAATGGAGTTTTGATGTCTCCTCTAATTTCCAGGGCAGATTTTCTTTGGGAGCAAGTAAGGCTGCAGGAGGAAGGGGGTAAACATACAAATGGTCCATCCCACCCACCCCACCCCACACACATTGCAAAAGTCTCTAGTTTCTGGAGCTTTCTTCTGCACAACTTTGGATTCAACCCTCCAATTATCATTCCAAACAAGCAGCCAGCATTATGCAGGAAAACTGTGTTCTTGTTCTTTATTACAAAGCAGCAATGGGAAAAACAGCACAGATTTTCCAAGGCAAATTGATGACCTGTTAAAAGGAAACTTTAGCATTGATGTAAGGTTTCATTAAGTTGCTTTACCTAAATGATGGCATTAAATATAATCATTATCCATGAACACAGTGTCTTATTCAGTTTTCTGAGATGTCTTTTTCTTCCACAACCCTGGAGAAAATATCTTGGTTCACTGGATTTTTAAACCAAGTGGCAAAAAATATACTCAGTGGAGTTAAAACGAAAGTTTTGTCATCCTTCCCATTTTTTTCTAAGTCCTCTCTGTCTCTCTCTCTCTCTCTTTCTCTGTCTCCAACACTAAGTGAAAGTTGAATTTTGATTCAATTAATGGGTTTTGGTTAAACTGTAATTCCTTTTATATTTAAAGATGGAAACTTATTTTCAGGTTGGATGGCCTTTACTGTAAATTAAGAAAAACCACAAAGGAAAAAAATAGCCTTCGTGAACTAAAATAGAAGATACTTCTCTCCTCATGACTCAAAGCTAGTGGATAGTAATTTAAAACTGGAAACCCACAGCACCAAAAAAGCTGGACAAGGAAGTAATTCATAAGACCTCTAGTATGAATTTTCTAATGTGCATTTGAATTCCAAGATTCCTCCAAGGCATACTTGCTAAAAAGTTAAATCAGGTGAGTTAAAAGAAAATAACTTTTGGGAACATGGTTTAAATTGGGAACATGGTTTAAATTGAACTGGTGTTAACCATATTTGGCAGCTTAGTTATAAAGCGGAACAGTCATAGATAAATAGATCTTTAAAATGTGTAACCTTTGATGAAGCTGACTATCCTACCTTCTTCACATCATGGAAAATTCTGTACAACCTTAAGGAGAACAAACCATCTTTACTTCAAAGACCAGGGGTGGGTTCTACTTACCTTTATGGGGCCGCACACATCATTTATGACATTTGGGCGGGTGGGTGGAGCCTCTTGCCAATTTACTACTGGTTCTATAGAACCAGACAGAACCAGGAGTAACCCTCCATTGTCAAAGACTGTCAAAGCCCACTTTAAAATGAAGAGGAACCCTGAACAATAGAAAACCAAACATTGTATTTGGGGGCTACAAAAGAGAGCCAGACTGGTGTAGTGTTTAAAGCACCAGGCTAGCAGTGGGTTTCAATGTAGTTTGCTACTGGTTCACTTATGCATGCACACAGAAGTCCGGACGGGTGGGCAGAGCCTCCCGCCGCCGCCACTACCCGTTTGCCCAATCCGGGGTGAACCTGTAGCAACCACCACTGCACCAAGCTAGAAATTGGGAGGCTGTGACTAGGCCCAAATTATGCATAAAGACAGCTGGGCAACTTTGAGCCATTCACTTCCTATCAGCCTTATGAAGGAGGCAAGGGGTAACCTCTTTTGAAAGAGTGTCCAAGAAAACTGCAGGGAATAATCCATACAGTCAGCAGAGGTCAACACTGGCTCAAAGCCACACAAACACAAGAAACAGTAACAAAGCAGAAAATCCTGGGGATCTGATTTGCTGGTCAGTTTCAAAAAGCTAGCCATGTCCAAGTCTCTGTACCTGGTGTTATACCTGGGGAAAAGAATCTCTTTGAGGAGACGCAGAAGAGCTAGGAAAATCAATGAGGCAGATGGAAAGACTGGGGATGAAGGACTGTGGTTTCTATATGTTGCAATTCTTTTCTTAGGGCTGCCTTTAGGCTGATGAGCTAAACTTCATTGGTTTTGGTTTAGATGGATTTGGAGGGAGGGTCAGTCTGACAGGATTAGGCCAAAAGAAGAGCTAGGTTTGACCCTGATCACCTTCAAAAGATATGGGGGAAGAAGAAGAGTACAGCCTCCATTTTGTTTCTTCAATCTATTTTCTCCACAACATTCATTTTTAAAGTTATTATTTTTTTTGAAGAAAACATCAAATATTGTTTTTTTTTTAAAAAATGCATACCAAGGTGATTCTTCTTAAGTTAGTTGTGAATCAAATATTTAACCTTATGGTATTTCTCTAAATTTAGCTGTGTGTATCTATGACTCTTTGAAGATCAGGGTATGTGTAAATGCTTAGGTACTAGATGATAACACTGTAACACGGCTCAGAATGCTCTGTACAAAATTGATCTTATATATAGAAACCGCAGCAGAATGATTGTATTTACAATAATAGAAGAACCATGAAATCCTCACAGTGGAGGTATGGACAGTGAAAATGCTAGAATTTGCAGAAATGGCAGAGCTGACCAGTTAGTTCAAAGAAAAAAACATTAAAAAAAAGACTAGAAATCTCATGTAAAGTTTTTGGTGAAAGAAAAAAGAAATGAAGTAATAATCTGTAAATGTGAAGATTAAGATAGCTTGTTCTAGATGAGGGATTGAAGGGATTTATTATCTAAGAAAAAAGTGGGCTTATAAAATTAAAATTATCTCTTGAAAAAAAGTTTGGAGGTAATTGTATTTCTTACCATTAATTTTCCTTCCTTCCTTCCTTCCTTCCTTCCTTCCTTCCTTCCTTCCTTCCTTCCTTCCTTCCTTCCTAACTTCCTTCCTTATTTCCTCTTTTCCTTTATATGGAAAAACTCTTGAAGAGAGAAAAGTCTGCATATACATGGGAACTGCAACAGAGCAATCAACTTCTATTTCCAAACCAACATGCAGAGATGACATGATGGCTTCATTTTAAATAAAGCTGCTGAACAATTGCACTCAGACTTGCTGTAGCCTTTTTGTCCCCCCAGAAAAAGTAAAATACAAAATAAATTTTATAGTATAAAATATACATTTACATTATATATATTCCACACAATCAAATGGAATCAAAGCCTTTAAGCCAAAAACACCACAATAGCAATACATAAACCTATAATCAATCAAATGAAAAAGAAGACATAAAATAAAATAAAATTACACAGAATAAAGAAAAAATAGTACAGATAACAGTAGCAGCCACCAAAATGTATAGTACTTCTCAGTCATAGACAGGATGGATTCAATATAAAATATATTTTCTTTCCACCTTTAGGGCAGTGGGATCGACATCCAAGTCACCCAGAAAAGGAGAGAGACTATTTAAATAAATAATTTCAGTATTTCAGTTAATTCATATTCTTCCTGAAGACAAATTGGTTAGACCTGTGTCTAATTGAAATCCTAGTTTTCCATATGCATATGTGTTTTATGTATTTATCTAATTTTTAATAATGTGGCTTAAATAAAGTAGCCCGTAAAACAATCACATCAAAACTTATAACTAGAATTTCTCATATGACTGGTTGATTAGGAGTAGTGACTCTTGAGGATCACATAGATAGATCCTTCCCAAGACACTATGTTCCCAGCCTGGCTGTTTAGATCACCATGGTCACTATAACCCAATACGCCAGAGAGCTAGTTCTTCGCATAAAGTGTCAAAAATATGATAATTTGAGTCTGACCATTATGCCTCAAGTGAGAACTCCGGATTCATTTAAGCAAAAACTGGCCTTAAAATATTTCCAACGGCTTTGAATTAATTGATTTTTCACTATAATATTTCCACTTTATGCTATGTCAGTGATATGACATACATATTCAAAGATGTGTTATAAGATTTCTTTGTATTCGCAAGGCTGTTTCTCTAGAATTTTTTTCTCTGCCTTCATTAGGAAGACAAAAAGTCTCTAGCGCAATTCAAGTAGGCTGGGAAAGATGGCTGCCTTAAACCTTGGAAAGCTACTCTTGTTTGGTTAGACTGTATATTGCTTGATTTGACTTTGACTTGACTTTGGTTTGATCCCAAGTAAGGCAGCTTCCTAGAGTATAGCTCATTTAAATGAATAGAAATAGCAAGATTTCTTTTTAGGTGCTTTGGAGCTCAAACTATGATTCCTAGAGCAAAACAAAAGAATTCTAACACCCTCAGGCCAGCTAAAGAGAGAAACTAATGAAAGTTTTTCAAGCAGTTAGGACCACTTCATAATATTAATCTCTAGAATTTCAGATAATAGTTGAGTCATATTCAATCAGTCACACCACAGTGTACAAACTACTCCTCTTAATTGGTCTGGTTTTTGAAGAATTTGAGATCAGGGTGAACCTCTCTTAGATCAGAGCTGGAAGGCTGGTGATGCTCCAGATATTACCAATGTGTGTTTCCCAGAGTTCCTCATGTTTATGCAGGCTACGGCTGCCAATTTTGTGATCAGCAACCACTGAAGAGGCAAAGATCCACCAATCTGACTCTTTCTGTTTTTCTCCAGACCTTTAACATGATCTCTCACGTACCTGAATCTTTTCGGATTTGTTCTGGGAATATACTAGTTAAACATAATCAAGAAAGTTCTGGCAAAATGCCGTCCCAGCTATGAACTCACACAGGAAAGCCATATCTTTCCATTTTAACCACTAGTACTTTCTGCCACTCTGTAGCACCATGATACAATTTCTGACAAGTTCATTTCTTCCCTTTCCTTTGTTCAAGTTATTTGGTGTATTATAAGTAGCATTGTGTATTTTTATTTCCAGATCGTTTCAACCAGATGGAACCGATTAAAAATAATTGAGAAACATAAATCCCAAGGGTATTTGTGTATGGGTATGTGTGCATGCACATGCACATACACATACACATACACAAACATGTGCCTTCGAATCAATCTTGAATCCTAGAGACTGCCTGAACAATTCCCTGCAGTTTTCTTGGCAAGGTTTTTCAGAAGTAGTTTGCCATTGCCTCCTTCCTAGGGCTGAGACAGAGTGACTGGTCCAAGGTAAACTAGCTGGCTTTGTGCTTAAACTGGGACTGGACATCATTGTTTCTCTGTTTCTAGCCTGATCTCTTAACCACTATACCAAACTGGATCTCATTTCCAAATTTCTATACTTTATGTTTACTGTTGACAACACAAAACCATTATTTCCGTACTTCAACAAATATAAAAAGATATATCAACTGAAAGGTAGAAAAGCAATATAAACACTGAGCAATGTATTTTACAAAGCATTAAGGAAATGTTAGTCTTAATTGTTTGCTGGATATGATAAGTGAGAAGACATAATTTCCTCACCTCACAATTACATTGCACATTTTGTTTATGACTGATTTTCACACAATCTGGATATGATAATTGTTATGCATGAGATAACTTACATAGAAAAGAAAACCTTCTGCAAATAGTGAGAAGGATCTAGCAATAGAAAAACTCCACTACCCCATATTATCATTCAAAAGAACGGGCATGTCTAAAATGGATGCATCTTCTGCTGCTATTAAATATTGCAAGGCATTCAAGTTCATGGTTTCCCCAGAACAATATTTGTAGTTAATATACAAGACACTTCTAAATGTTATAGGTGTTTTTAAATTATCAGTATCAAATATCAAAGAAGAGAACTCAATCTACTCACTGGATCAAATTTTCTTGAGTAGGGCTAGCCTAGATTCAGATGTATTTGCCCCTGAAAACTCCCACTAACTAGTTGAATAGAAAGATTATCTCAGTTTTGGACTAAATAAATTTGATCTTCTCTCAAATTAAGTGCAAATTCCTACTATATTACATTTATCTAGCAGAAGGGCCTTATTATTACATTACAGTTCATGGATGTATTCTGAAAAGAATCCATTATTTCAGAAAATAACTAAAATAAATACTTAACCATTGAAGCAGTAATCCTAAACTTAAAAGATTTAAAACCTAATAAACTCAGTGGAACTGATATTTATATAAAGATTGGATCCCACTGTAAGCCAGTTCACCATTCTACACTTTGATTGTGAATATCCCTCAGCCAATTCAGAATGGTAGAACCAAACAATTTGGTTTTTTTGTTTTAGTTTGTTCTAATTGGTGACTACTTCTACTGGATAGGTTTACTTAATCTGTGAGGAAGCAAAGGGACTCATTTTAGCATATTATAGCTTTTGTCTCTTGGCTATATCATTCCTTGGCCAAGATTAGACCTAGGTTGGACTTGCTTGTTTGGGATTTAGATCTCCATCGTAAAACATGGTCATAAGAATGCAGGATGCTGCAAATTGCAGTAAATGTGGGCTGGTTTCTGAGTGGTCAAAATGCAGTCATGTGATTTCAGGCGAGGTGTCTGTCAGAACTTTGAATTAAGTCCCAAGTACCATTTTTGGGTTTATCATAACTCTGACCAAGCTTAGAACTATCTACATAGAATTGATACCAATATGATATGAGGCCTTACTGAATATTAAGTTTCCCTAAAGTCTAAATAAAAAAGTTTTATTCAACAGGAATCAATAGAAAGACCCCAAAAGTCATGATGGTATCTCCAACCAGCATAATTGTTTTATCTGAATCACACATGCAATGCATTTAAAAAATGGGCAACCATCTACTCATGGTCACTGTCTTGATTCTTCTTTATTCTCCTGTGAATGCACAAGAGAATGATCATAAAACATGTTTGGGGTCATAAGGTTAATTGTTTTTTTTTCCTCCCAAATAATGTACAGTATATATTCTGGATTAACAAATTCTGAATACAAGAAATAAAGCTTTGGAAAGTATCATTCCAATGGAAACATTTCAAATCTCCCATGATAGACCATACTTTATGAAAAAAGTGGTAAAATCATGTTTCCCCAACAAGTTGTCCTTGTATTGGTTTTCTTGTTTTACTAAATTTAACAGACATAATGAAGACATCTATTGGTATCATGGACTAAGGCCAGATTACAACATTTATGGATTTCTACAACCACAATTCCATTTCCTTGGCACCTTTGTAAGAAAAAAGCACTGATTATATCCTACGTTGATCTGAGTATCTGCAAGTAATATAATATATTAAGTAGAAGGGGAATTTAAATTAAATTAACCAAGATATTATTGAAATGGACAGGCATTTGGAAAACTTATTGAAAGATCTATGACCATTCTCCAGTAAAACTCAAATGCTTATAACTACTTTTTTAAAAGGCTAATTGGATGAAACTGGGCTACTTTATAGGCAAACCACTCACTTGCTAAGTCAGAAAACAGTTTCTGACTTCAAGTAGTTAACATAATTGCTTAACCTTAAAATAAAAAAGAAACAATTTGATACATTCTTAAGCTCTCAGTAATTAATGAGAGGAGAATATATATATATATATATATATATATATATATATATATATATATATATATATATATATATATATATATGTAAGTTATATAAGTCTATGTAAGTCTATGTAAGTTTTCAGGGGTATATATGTGTGTACAGGAAGAAACCCGAGATATTACCTGTATACACACACACACACACACACACACACACACACATATCCTCTTATTACACACACACACACCGCGCACACACACACACACACACACACACACACAGTAGAATACCTCAAATGTCCAGGTTGTGCAAATTGGAGTAGGAAGATTAAGCAGGAAGAATGGTACGATTTGCGTTTTTGTATTTTGATTGATTATGTGCACAGCATGTTTAGTTTAATACTTTCCAGTACTTGATAATTATCATGCTATGATATTAGTATCTCACACCTTTTTAAAGAAGATACTCGGTTATTTAATAGTACTCTGTTGCAGTATGTTACAACAGATGTCTGTGAGATTATAATTTGATGGCTGCTTACTAAAAAGAAGCCTATGTGTTTTAAATAAATATGTACCACATACACTCAGAGATAAGCCAAGAATTTTATGTGGCAAACTGTACTGAAAAAAGTTGGTTTTAGCTTATCTGTGGATGGGCTTATCTGAAAGTATGGTATGGTAATACTTTTAAAAAGTATCTATATATATCCCATATTTACTCATGGATAAGCCCATCTGTGGATAAGCAAGATAAATTGTTAACCAAAATACCAGGAAAAATGTGTCATCTGTGGATAAGATAATTGTGAGGATTGCCTTACCTGTGGGTGGCACATTTTTCATGTTATTTTGGTTTAAATTTTGAGGATTGCCTTATCTGTGAGTGGTTTTATATGTATGTTTATGTGATATTGGCAACTTTTAGGAAACTCCTGGTTACATTTCAGTAATTATTACAGGTAGTCCTCGACTTACAATCACAATTTTTGTTGCTGAGCAAGACAGTTGTTAAGTGAATTTTGCCCCATTTTACAACCTTTCTTGCCACACTTGTTAAGTAAATGGCATCAGTTGCCAAGCAGTTGAATTTTTTTCATGTGACTATGGGGATGCTGCAATGGTCATAAGTGCAAAAAATGGTCATAAGTCACTTTTTTCAGGGCCGTTGTGTAACTTTGAACAGTCACTAAATGAAACATTGTACCATGGATGTTATTTGCTTCCCTCAAATTTAGCTTCTCTTTTTGAGACACACATATTCCACTTTCCCTGCTGCTGGTCAGTCTGTGTAACGATATGTGGTAAAGTTTTTTCCACGTCAGCAAGAATATGTTTCGCCCAACATTGGAAGGGGAAAGACCTGCCGGCTGAAGATTTGATTTTGGAGAAAATTTTGGATTATGCGGAAGCCGACAGACTGACTAAAGCATTGAGAGATCAAAAGGACTCCGTATATTTCCAATGTTGGGACAAATGGTACGTTTGGTTGAACAACAGACGCCCAAAAAGTCAAGTATAACCAGGATTATGTATAATATATGTTAAATCTGACTGAAGTTTATATACCGTAGAAAAGTGTAAATATCATGTAAAGTTCCTGTCGCGATCATCTGTTTGACTATTTCTTTTTTTTTTGATGTATTGATTTAAATAAATAAATATTAAAAAAAAGAAAAAAAGTTTTTTCCAAAGACTGAGAAAAAAGATGTTGCCAAGGGAACAGTCAGATAAAACAAAGCATAAGCTACAGCTGGGTAGTTAGCAGGGCAAGAGGCTCAGAAGAGAGAGTCTTGGGCTACAACAGAGATGAGGAAAGAATATACTTTCGGACTTGCAACTCTCAATATAGCTTTGCAATAAAGTAGAATTAGCGCATCTAGTTGTTTCTTGACAAATCAAAATTGAGATGCTTGGCAACTGGTTTGCCCTAAGAGGTCAACAATCTAATACCGTGACATTTGCTTGAGGTTTGAATTACTTTCATCTGTAAATGTACATTATATTGTTTCTCTCCTATTAATATTGACATATATATAGTTGTTTAAAAATCCCCATGGGGAAAACTAAATGTTTACTTCAAAATTGTTATGCCTGCTTACAATTATTCTCATGTTAAAATCTTTAGATTATTTCAAGTGAATTGATAAATTATTGTGAAAGTTTCTGTGGGAAGTACAGATTTTCCTTAATTAAATAATTGTTATGCTAGGTAGTTTCTAGGTTTTTGACTTCCAGCTTTATTACTGGGCATGTCTGATTTGTCTATGGAATCTACAAATGAAAAATCCAAATGAAAAGTTCAAAAATATTATAGGCACATTTAAAAAATGTATTATGTGACTCTTGATATCATGGGTTCTTTTTTTAGTCATAATTCCACAATATTTGCAGAATTAAATCCTTCAGCCATAGTTGGATCCTAATTGACACGATATACTTGCACAAGTCAAACAAATCCTTTTTTTAAAAAGAGGCAAGAGATATTGATATTTTATATATGCTTGTCAAGTTTTTAAGCTACTGAGCAATGTTAAGAAAAATTTGGATTGTCTAAAATTATGGAATAGTAACATTCTCAACTAAAACCTGTGTTAGTTGTCTTCAAGTATATGAAAGCCTCTCATGTAGAAGACAAGTGAGAATTTTTCAGAGTTGATCCAGAAAAAAACAAAGGAAGGAAATCTGAAGGAAACTACTGTTCCTCATTTTAAAAACTGCTTAACAATACTTCCTCATGGAATGATGGACACTCCTTTGTTGGAGTGGTTAAAGGAGAAGTAGATGGCCATTTGCTGGGGATGCTGTGGTAGAGAATTTCTGCATTAGGTTATTCTAGATAATCTACAATATCCTTTTGAAAATTACCTTCCTTTATCCCATGACAACATGGAACTTATATAGGACTTAGGGAGCTGACCTAGTGAACTATGAGATCAACTCTTGCTCCACAGAAGATGCAGTGAAGGTATTGCACAACATTCTTTTTAATTTTTTATCCCACCTTTATTGTTTGGACTCAAGATGGCGAACATATGTAGTAATCTTTCCTCTTATTATTTTCCCCACAACAACCCTGTAAAATAGATTGGGCAGAGAGAGAAAGAAAGAGAGAGAGAGAATGACAGAGTGACCAGCTGAGACTGAGAATGAGCAGCCGGCTTTCATGTCTATGATATGAAATTCACAATCTCCTGGCTTCTATGCCTTTCTAACACCTTAACTGCTACATCAAACTGGCTCTTAGAATTACAAGGCAAGCATTTTTTCATAGCAAGAAACTCCTGCTTTATCCATTCTAGGATTTGCCTTCCCTTCTCTATAAGGGAAGATGCTGTTCCCTTGCCATTGTGTTTATTCCCCTCAATGACCACTTGTAAAGGGAACTGAGGAATTCCAGAGGAAGATCTAAGCCAAGAAAGGGGAGATTAACAGTAGTTTGAAACTGTTGTTAAGAATAAATAGTAATGGATGAAGCTGATAGTTGTATGGAAGTGCCCTATGTTGCAGCATTTACATGCACCGTGGCAGATGCTGTCGAACTGCAGCACTTTGTTTAAGATAACAAATACATGTTCAGTTGTTGCCACATTGGCCTCTTCCATCACACAAACATACTATTTCTCTCACACACACATAAATACACGCAACCTGTTTCCATTCCACCGAATCCTTAGAGACCATCTACTGTACACATTTAGATTAATGTGATAAATCGTTCCTGGTTGCTGTGGGGATATCTTCTTTTTAATGTAATTTTTATTGCAAGGCAGGAAGGAAAGAGAGGAGGGGAGAGTTAAAGAAGGAAAGGAACAAAGAAACACCAAAAGGAAAAGGGAAGAAGGAAAATGTACAAATATATGCTTCCATATTTAGAGCAAATAGCTTAATTTTTAAATACTGTACAATATGGAACAATATTGTTCAGTTCTTCCATTGCACTCATATTCAGTTCTAAAGTGTGAGTACATATTATTGGCACAAGATAGTAGATCTGTAAAGGTATAACCTTTCCATTTTATTTTTCATGTACAGTTCAAAACCACTTTTATATTGTTATATCGTTATAATATCCTGTTTTCCCCATAATAAGATATCCCTGATAATAAGCCCAATCGGGCTGTTGAGCGCATGGCAATAAGGCCAAGCACTTATTTCAGGGTTCAGAAAAATATAAGACAGGGTCTTATTTTCAGGGAAACACAGTATACTACAGTACTTTTCTTCAAACCATGATAACAAGCATGAATATTAAACTAAAATAGCAGCCAGAAAAGCAAGACCATATCATACGTGACATCTAAGTGTCACATCCATTATTTTAACTTCCAGCATGAAGGAAATGACACCAAACCCTTTCAAAAGATCCTCTGGGTATCAATCATGAAACATAAAAAATATGAAAGAATGCTTGATGAGGTAATCTTATTTTAAGATCAGAAGAAATATGCTTATCGTTTTTAAGACTTCTACCTATTTGGATATTCCAACTCTTTATTCCAAAAGCCTTGCATATAACCAATGTCTCCCTTAAAAATATTGTCTATTTAAAAAATAAAACCAAAACCCTGTAGGTTTAGAATTATCCCCCAAACAATTCAGTCTTGATAGCATTCAGAAATTTTAGATTCTGCTAATGTGTTTGGAGCAAATTGTAAGACCAAAATATATTTTCACTCAATATAATGCTGACCTGCATTTTTAAGACACTCCATATTCTTTTTGCAATACTTTAACCTGAATTTCATATTGAAATAGAACAAAATATCTACAGTATGTCCAGCGAAACAACAGGAAAACGAGTCCATTAAAGTAATTAGAATTGAGTAAAAGGGTAACTAGGTTTTGTCCTCCCTATAGAAACTTCCTTAGTAACGTATCAATCAGCTTAAAACACCTTAAAAGTTTTAATATAGGAATTTGTATTTCCTGGACATTTAATATACCTCTTTTCTTATACTCTTGGGAAATTGTATGCATCAGTTTATAATCAATCTTGGATAAATGCATTCAAACACATATATTTACAAACAAAATTATCCCACAATATTTGAAGAGAACCACTCAGGGTTGCCTTGAACGATGAGATGGGCAACATATAAATTAAACAAACAAACAAACAAACAAGAGATTCAGATACAAATATTGTAGACCCTCACTCTACAAATATCCAGAAATAGTTTAGAATGTAGAGGGAATATTTGATTTGTTCCACTTAAATCAATAACCTGTTAATTTAGCTTTTTTGTACTATATCTATACATTTTGATAAAGAACATTATGATCAATTAAATAGCTCCTCAATTTATCATAACAATCTGTGTTCAACTCCAACCATTATTGTATCCATAATGCTCTTCAATTGCTTAATAAGAAAGAATCTGGTATAACGGTTAAAGTGCTGGATTAGATATTGGGAGACGGTGAGTTCTAGTCCTTCGTTAAGCATGAAGCCAGCAAGGTGACTTTGGGGCAACTACTCTCTCTCAGCCCAACCCATTTTACAAGTTGTATCATGGAGAATGTAGGAGGCAGCACTGTGCTATGTTACACACACACAAAGATTAAATATAAATTAATAAAGATAGACCAAAGATTTCAATTATAAGTGAATACAAGAGATGATAAATGACCATCTTGATGAATTCCATAAATGAGGTGATAATTCTCTTTGTAACAATACTGGTGGAATAATTAGAATACCACATTTTCATCTAATGACTTTTGAAAAAGGAAGGAAATCCATATTTAACCCAAACGTCTCCATGAATGGGTGAATATTTCCTGCTGGATCCCTTCTTCAGCTGAATCCCTCCTAGTGGGTCAGAACTTCTGGAGGTAACAGCTTTACATTAGCTTTGCCTCTGTTACCTTCTTTTACCGTTATTAATATTTGTTAGGAGCAGCTGCATTAGCTCATCAGAAAAATCACTATGGATAATGTTTTGTTTTTATTCCCCAGTTCTGTTTTCCTTACATACTCCCTTCCCATTTCCTTTTCAGCGCTACCCTTAATCTCCGCCAGCTTTTAACTTTCCTCCAAGGATATGCCTCAGACTTGTCTCAACTGGTCATTCACACAGCTCAGAGACTTGTGGGGTTTATTCATTCATAAAAAGCCCTAGCTGTACTCTTTCTTTCCCTGCTTTGCCCAAATACGACATCAAACGAATCAGGAAATGCAGGGCTATGCTTTGAACTGTATTTAGCAAAACTGAAAGAGCCCATTTGGTAATAATTCTCTGGTGAGCTCTTCATTACATTTGTAATAAATCCATGTGTCCAGATTACTTTTTATAAGTCTGGAATAAAATTTAAAGGGCATAGGCGTGTTCTCACTTGACATCACAGATAAGTGGGGAGAATCTGTTTATTTTCCCAACCTTAGAGGCAGATGGTAACTTATTCAATCATGGTTAATGTTATGTATATAGTTTTGGTGGGAAAGTTTGAATGTAATTGCTCTCAGCTGATTGGCTGATTGCCAGGACTGTAAAGTATATAAAGGGAGCTGTTTCCCTGGGTCAATTGCTGGATTCACACCATGAAGTAAAGAGCTATTGTTACTCACTATCTTGCTGTTGTGTCCTCATTCACCCAACTTAACATTGGCAATGAAGATGGGATATTAAGGCACAAAGCTAAGGAAAGAGCTGAAGCCACGAAGCCACAGAGAGAGCTGAAACAGAGAATCCAGCCAGGCAGACGAGCGGAACATCCAGAGAGACCAACACGATGTCTGCTTACGTGCCGCCAATGCCTTTCAACACAGCCAGAGAGAAATGGGGGTCATACATGGCTCAGTTCAAATGTTTCCTGTAGGCAAGCGACCTACAGGGACTCTCGGACAACAGGAAAAGAGCTCTTTTCCTAAGCCATTGCACACCCGAGGTGTTCGACATGGCCGAGTCACTATCTGAACCAACCCTGATTCAGACCATATCGTGACAAGCTCTACAGGCTGCGCTGAAGGCACACTATGCTCCGGCGCCTTCCAAATTCGTACAGAGGTACAAGTTCTGCCAGTGACTGCAGCGAGAGGGAGCGGATACATGGCCGCCCTGCGAGTACAGAGACTTGGATGACATGCTCCTAGAGCAACTAATCTGTGGCATGAGCAATATTTGGCTACAGAGAAGACTGCTCGCCTGGGCTAATCTAACTCTATGCATCGCACTAGATGAGGTGAGGGCTCACGAATCCTCTACGAAGGCTGCAGAAACCCTACAAAGGCCAGCGCACCCAGGACAACGCAGAGATCAACCCTGGTACACCATGAGATGGTCCAAACAGAAAGTGAAGGGGAGTCTGGTGAAGACATCTTCCAGACAGAAAAATACCAGCGGGACGAGAGAGACCACCGAGAAACCTGTGCGAGTTGCAGAGAGTCCCACCATCGCCAGACCTGTAAGTTTAAAGATGCCATTTGCAGGTGCTGCGAGAAGAAAGGCCACCTAGCAAGGGTCTGCAGAGCTACTCAACCAGCCCACCATAAATCACGAGGCACCTCCAGCCAACCAGAGCCGGCACTGCTGAAAAGAACCAGCAAACATGGTGACTACCAGAAGGGCGCGAAATTCGAAGACTGCAAAACCTATGCCATCCACATTGGCCATGCAAGCACAACACCAGCAAAAAGGGTGTACACTATGGTCAAGATAGAAGGGAATGAATGCAAGATGGAGCTTGATACCAGGTCGCCGCTGACCATCATGTCCTGGGCCAATCTACGGAAGGCTGTACCCAGCATCCAGAAGCACCAACTAAGACACCAGAGGCTCAGGCTACACGACTACCAGGGCAACCGCATTCCAATGGAAGGTCACGGCATATTCCAAGTCACGTACGGGGAGTACCGGAAGAAGCTGCCTCTCGCTGTGGTAAGCCAAAATCTGCCAAGTCTCCTGGGAATGGACTGGTTCGACGCCCTGGGAATGGGATTCACCGGAGTCCGCAACGTGAGCAGCCGACACGAAAGCAACACCCTGAAAGACGACCTGATATGGGATTCCAGGACGTGTTCAATGAACGGCTCGGCAAGTATGTGGGGACCCCTATCTCATTTAACCTTGACCCCAATGTCACCCCAATCTGGCTAAAACCCAGGAGGGTGCCCTTCGCCCTAAAGCCAAAGATAGACATTGAGCTAGACAAACTGATCAAACAGGGGGTGTTAGTTCCCATCAACCACGCTAAATGGAAAACCCTAATTGTGACCCCAGTTAAGCCTGATGGGTCTGTGCGCATCTGCACAGGTTATAAATGAACTATTAATAAGGCTCTCCAACAGAGTGCTTATCCAGTACCTATTGTGCCCCATTTGCTCCATTCCTGGGCCCTGGGTTCACTAAACTCAATCTTGTGCAGGCGTACCAGCAACTGCCAGTAGATGGCGCTACCGTGGAGGCACAGACTATCGTAAAGCACAGAGGTGCCTTCAAGTGTACTAAACTCCAATTCGGAGTCAGTATAGCTCGAGGGCTGTTTTAGAACACAATGGAGCAGCTGCTACAAGGGCTTCCTGGGGTAGTCCCCTATTTTGATGATGTCCTTATCACCACAGAAGATGAGCAGCAGTTGGGGGACAGACTAAGGGCAGTGTTAATGAAATTCAGGAACGCTGGCCTCAGAACCAAATGCAACAAATGTATGATCGTAGTCCCCTCTGTGGAATTCCTAGGATACTGGGTAGATGGAACTGGCATTCACCCCACCGAAACCAAGATCAGGGCAATTCGAGAGGCACTCACCCCCAAGAATAAGGTATATTATATTATTATTAGATAGATAGATAGATAGATAGATAGATAGATAGATAGATAGATAGATAGATAGATAGATAGATGATAGATAGATAGATATAGATATAGATATAGATATAGATATAGATATAGATATAGATATAGATATAGATATAGATATAGATAAAGATATAAAATTTTATTTTTGTAGGTCTTTATGTGTATATTTCTTTATGCCAGGGATTTTCCTATGTATATCAAGATGTTTCATGGCCTAATTTTCAGTGAAATCTCCATTCTCCATCACCGACTAAGGTGGATTTACAATCTGGGGGCCATCTTTTTTACTATCTTGTACCATCTTGTACCCTGTTGCCCCCCCCCCCCCGCCTGTCCTTTATTGGTCCTCAAATCCATCTCAGCCCTCCCTGCCTGTACATATCGGCCTGTACATTCCCGGAGTTGTTTTTTGACCTTGGCTTTATTGACCATCTTGCTGACTGACCGTCTTGCTGACTGGACGTACTGGAGAACAGGGCAGTCACTGGAGGATCTATGGAGCCAGTTCTTTATTGCTATCTACCCTGAGGGGGTGTTGCATTCTTCAGGACAATATGGCCGGGCCTCTGTGAGAAAGTGGCCCTGGCCTTTCCAACTCACCTGACTATTGAAACGAACCACAGTGAGAGGGTGGTCTGGACACCCCCCAGCTGGACAGAACATAGTGACTCTAACCACTACCGTGAGAGGGTAGTGATGACTCTCCTGATTGACTTGGCCCTGCTCCTGGACATTTGTTCTATCATTGCGGATCCGAGCCATGCTTTTATCGTCCTCTCTGTCTGTACTTGTCCTGGATGTATTCTAGGTCCACGCTTCTTGCCCTGCGAGATTCCCCCCCCCTCGCAGGCTTGGCCCTCTATGCTATTGAGGGCCTACCTTAATGACGGGTTTTGGGACCCCGAGAGGTGGCATGTTGCAAAACGGGGGTTGAGGGGTTTTTTAAGATCGTTTTTTATTAGACTGTTAAGGGTTTCCAGGGTGGGGGTGGGAGAGGGTTTGGGGGAGAACCCGAATGGGAGAAGGACAGGCTCGGCAGTTTGTGGTGCTACGGGGGGTGTAGATTCTGAAGGTAAGAGGGCTCCTAGAGAGTCCTCTGTTGAGGGCTGTGCTATAAATACACTGTGTGGGAAGGGCAGATATGGCAAGAGTGGGGGACCATATCGTGTGGTGGGGGCACGCACTCGCTGTCTTCGAGCGATTGCGTGCCCCGGTCCCCGGAGCTATTCCCGTTCCCCAGGTTGTTCAGAGTCTCAGGACCCGAGGCTCTGGCTGTTGCTATGCAATGCCAGGTCTGTTGTAAATAAGGCCCCCCTCATATGTGACCTTCTTCAAGAGGGGGGTGCGGACCTGGCTGGTATTACAGAGATCTGGTTGGGCCGCGAGGGTGGGGTTCCCCTCGTGGAGATGTGCCCACCAGGTTTCCTTGCATTCCATCAGCCGAGAGCTCAGGGTAGGGGTGGGGGAGTAGCGGTCATCATTAAGGAAGGTCTGGATCCGAGGGAGGCCACTGTACCTCAGATAGCCGGGTGTGAGTCCATCTTTGTGAGGTGGGGTCCTGGTGGGTGGATGGGTTTGTTAGTCACGTACCTGGCTCCCTGCCATGTGGCAACGACCCTGCCCGAGCTCCTCAATGTTGTAGCCGATGTGGCGATTGGTACCCCCAGGCTTATGGTCATGGGGGATTTCAATCTGCCATCTATCGGTGAAACATCTGAGATAGCTCGGGAGTTCATGGCTTCCATGACGGCCATGGACCTGACCCAGGTAATTCAGGGCCCGACTCACATTGGTGGACACACCCTGGATCTAGTTTTTGTCTCTGGTCAGTGGTTGAGTGGTCTTGATATTGGGGATATAGGTGTAGAATCCTTGTCATGGACTGACCACTCGCTCCTTTGACTTGACTTTCTGACCGCTGCACCTCACCGCAGGGAGGCGGAACCAATTAGGTGTTTCTGCCTCAGGCGCCTGATGGATCCTGATAGGTTCCAGACAGAGCTTGGGCCATTTCCTGAGACACTGACACGCGACTCGGCTGAGGACCTGGTGGCTGCCTGGGACAGGGCAGCCGGTGGGGCCTTGGACCGCGTCATGCCTTTGCGGCCTCTGACCTGGTGCCGAACTCACTTAGCCCCTTGGTTTACCGAGGAGTTGAGGGAGATGAAGCGCCGGAAAAGACGCCTGGAGAGCAGTTGGAGGGCCAGTCGCTCTGAATCTGACTTGACACTAGTAAGAGCTCATATTAAGACTTACATAGTGGCGATAAAAGCGGCTAAGTCTAATTACTTTGCCACTCTTATCACGTCATCAGATAATCACCCAGCCGCCCTGTTTAGGGTGACCCACTCCCTCCTCCATTTGGGAGCGCGGGAGGATCCCTTGCAGGGACATGCTGAGGATTTTGTTCAATATCTGGATGATAAAATAACTCAGATTCGGGAAGATTTGGCCGCTGACTGGGTTAGTTCAGGCGAGGGGACTGAGGCAGGTCTTGAGAGTGTTATCTGGGCTGAGTTCGATCCTGTGGCTGTCCGAGGACGTGGACAGGATTCTGGGAAGACTGAACGCAACCACATGTTTATTGGATCCGTGTCCCTCCTGGTTGGTGCTGGCCTCCCGGGAGGTTACACGAGGCTGGCTCCAGGAAATTATTAACGCTTCTTTGAGTGAGGGTGCCCTACCGGTCGCCTTGAAAGAGGCGGTGGTGAGGCCCCTCCTCAAGAAGCCCTCCCTAGACCCCGCTGTTTTAGCTAATTACCGTCCTGTCTCCAACCTTCGCTTCTTGGCGAAGGTTGTTGAGAGTGTGGTGGAGTGGCAGCTCCCCCAGTACCTGGATGAAGCTGTCTATTTAGACCCACTCCAGTCCGGCTTCAGGTCTGGATACAGCACCGAAACGGCATTGGTCGCGTTGGTGAATGATCTCTGGAGGGCCCGGGGTAGGGGGTACTTCTCTATCCTGCTGTTGTTAGACCTCTCAGCGGCTTTTGATACCATCGACCATGGTATCATGTTGTGCCGGTTGGAGGGATTGGGGGTGGGGGGCACCGTTTTGCGGTGGTTCTCCTCCTACCACTCCGACCGGTCGCAATCCATGTTGACAGGGGGGCAGCGGTCGACCCCGAGGTGCCTAGTGTGTGGGGTGCCACAAGGGTTGGTCCTCTCGCCCCTCCTGTTCAACATTTATGTAAAGCCGCTGGGTGAGATCATCCGTGGTTTTGGGGTGGAGTTCCATCAGTACGCTGATGATACTCAGCTGTACATTTCCACCCCAGACCATCCCAACGATGCTGTGGAAGTGATGTCCCAGTTGTCAGTGTTCCAATACTGACATAGAAGCAATGAGGAAAAAAGTTTGACATTTCACTTAGAAAAGGTTTCGGTGAATTCAGTCTCCTGGGAGATGTATGGGAGGGGTGACATTCCTGTGTGCTGAAGAGACAGATAAGAGAGAGTGATCTGGAAGTCAGCCAATGGAGAGCAGTGGATGGGGAAGGAATAGGAGGGGCCAGTACTGTCTGCATGGTTGTCGGACATGGCTGCATCGCTCAATAAAGAGAATATTTCCTAAAGTTTGATGCTTGGAAATTAACTTATTTCGAGGATGAAACTGAAACTCTGACACCAGTGCCTTGAAGCCGTGCGGGTCTGGATGGGGAGAAACAGGCTTCGACTCAACCCCTCCAAGACCGAGTGGCTGTGGCTGCCGGCTTCCCGATATAGCCAGCTGACACCATCGCTGGTTATTGGGGGCGAATCATTGGCCCCCACAGAAAGGGTGCACAACTTGGGCGTCCTCCTGGACCCACGACTGTCTTTAGAGGATCACACGACAGCTGTGGCCAGGGGGGCTTTTTATCAGGTTCGCCTGATACGCCAGTTGCAGCCCTTTCTAGATTGGGACTCCCTACACATGGTCATTCAGGCTCTCGTCACTTCTCGCCTGGACTACTGTAATGCTCTCTACATGGGGCTCCCCTTGGAGTGCACCCGGAGGCTCCAACTGGTGCAAAATGTGGCCGCGTGGGCGATTATGGGAGTGACTGGGCGCTCCCATGTGACACCTCTCCTGCGCGAGCTGCATTGGCTACCGGTGGACTACCGGGTGTGTTTCAAGGTGTTGGTAATCACCTTTAAAGCGCTCCATGGCTTAGGATCAGGGTACTTATGGGACCGCCTTCTGCCACCAATTGCCTCCCACCGGCCGGTTCGCTCCCACAGAGAGGGCCTCCTCGGGGTGCCGTCAGCCAGACAATGCCGGCTGGCGACCCCCAGGGGGAGAGCCTTCTCTGTGGCAGCTCCTACCCTCTGGAACGACCTTCCTCCAGAGTTAAGAACAATTTCTGAAATTTCTGATTGGGTGGGAGCTTGGCTGTGTTCTGATTGGGTGGAGGTGTGTTCTGATTGGAGGTGTGTTCTGAAGCCAAAGAACAACGCAGCTCACCAGCTCAAATCCCCCTGCAACTCAGACTAAGCTGAGCACAACCAAGCCCCCACCCAAACAGAACACACCCCCAGCCAATCAGAGCACAACCAACCCCCCATCCAATCAGAGCACAGCCAAGCCCCTAACCAATCAGAACACACCTCTATCCAATCAGAACACAGCCAAGCTCCCACCCAATCAGCTCACACCCCCACTAGCAGTTAAAAGGAAGAGACAGCTGCGATCTCACATTGCTCCTGGAAGCACGAAGCCGAGAACACCAGCCTGAAGATGACGAATGAGACTTCGTCGAAACGTCACCAAGATACTTCCAATTTTACGTGGGAGATATATATATATATACACATACATACATACATACATACATACATACATACACACAAAAACTACAGGCGTTTTTAGGTCTCCTCAATTTCTACATTATTTTTCTTAGGTACAAGGCCACAGTAGCGGAACCCCTACACAGACTATTGGCAAAGAATATACCATGGGTCTGGGGTAAAGCAGAAGCTGCTGCATTTGCCGCAGTAAAGAAACTTTTGTCAGAGGACAGTTTCCTGATCCAATAAAACGCCACACTTCCCCTTGTGTTAGTCTGCGATGCATCCCTGTTTGGAGTAAGGGTGTGCTGAGCCACAGACTACTGAATGGACTAGAGGCGCCCATTGCTTATTATTCCCGCACCCTGTCCAGTGCTGAGCGGAACTACAGCCAACTGGACAAAGAGGCATTAGCAGCCGTATCCAGAGTTAAGAAGTTCCACGAGTATCTATTTGGCTGGGACTTCAAACTTGTCACAGACCATCGGCCGTTTTTGGATCTCCTGGCAAGGGACCGCCCGACTCCTGCCGCCTTGTCTCCCTGGATGACACGTTGGGCAATCTTTTTAGCAGTATATTCATATTGGCTGGTACATCAGCCAGGATTGAGTTTGGGACATGCCGACGCCCTCAGCCACTGCCCATTACTGGACATTCTAGAAGACTCCACACCTGGAGTTCCAGTCTTACTCATCGACGCATTGGACTCAGCCCCTCTCACTTCTGTGGAAGTGGCGAGAGCCTCTGCCAAAGAGCATGTGTTAAAGACAGTCACAAGGGGGTGGCAGGGAAAGACTGAAGGCGGAGAATTCAAATGTTTTTGTAAGAAACATAACTAATTGTCTATGCAAGGGGGTTGCTTATTGTAGGGAAATTGAGTTGTTGTTTCCTTGTGCCTAAGGGAAAAGGTTTTACAGTTGTTGCATGAGGGACACCCGGGGATTGTGAAAATCAAGGGACTAGCCAGGAGTTATGTATAGTGGCCGAACATGGACAACGACATCACTGAATGGGTGGGGAAGTGTCAGCCCTGCCAAGAGTCTAGGCCAGATCCCCCCACAGCACTTGTAAGAGAATGAGAATGCCCCCAGGGCCCCTGGTCAAGAATCCATATAGATTTTGCGGGCCCCTGTCACAGCCAAACCTTCCTGGTCATAGTTGACGCTTACTTGAAATGGCTCGAGATCAAGCTAATGAAATCCACTACCACCCTGACGTGGTAATCAGGGTGCTCAGGAAGTTATTTGCCACCCATGGTCTACCGAACACGCTAGTCTCAGACAACAGGCCCCAATTCCCTGCCACAAAGTTCGAGGGGTACTTGGCTGAACTAGGGATCAGGCACGCCCTGTCTTCCCCGTTTCATCCAGCCAGTAACAGGCAGGCTGAACATTTTGTGAAAACAGCCAAGGAGGCACTCTAACGACTAGGCCCCAGGGACTGGCAAGCATGGGTAGATAAATTCCTGGTGGCCCAACATGCCACACCATGCACCGCCACTGGGTGCAGTCTGGCTGAACTACTGATGGGTCGGAAACTTAGGTGCATCCTGGAGAGGTTACACCCTAACTATTCCCCCGACAGTTTCAAGACAATTTCAGAAAAGAAATTAAGGTATTTCTTGGTAGGGACACCAGTGTATGCCAAGAACTATGCAGACAGGCCCCTATGGGAAGCAGGAACAATCACGGACATTACCGTTCCCAAATCATACAGGATAGACATGAGAGATGGGAAAGTATGGTGCATGTAGACAAATTACGGAAACAGGTGGTTGCCAAAACAGAAACCATCCCTGACGATCTGGTCCCTAGCTACCAACCAATTCCAACAGTGAGCTCAAGCCTGAGACAAGCAGAGAACTTATCTGAAGACTTTGGTGTCCAGAGCCAACAGCCCAAGGAATCAAGACCAACCAAAGAGGTCAACATCCCTGGCGAGATCCAGTAGGTTCCATTGGCAGAGCGGGGAGAAACAGGAGGTCCCTCCAACCTGCTCGATGCCATGCCTCAAACTGAACTGCGCAGGTCTACTAGGATCCATGCACGCCCTGGTCACCTGTATGATTTTGTATGTAAATGTATATCCCAAGTGCATTCTGAGAAGGGAGGGGTGTTATGTATATAGTTTTGGCGGGAAAGTTTGAATGTAATTGCTCTCAGCTGATTGGCTGATTGCCAGGACTGTAAAGTATATAAAGGGAGCTGTTTCCCTGGGTCAGTTGCTGGATTCACACCATGAAGTAAAGAGCTATTGTCACTCACTACCTTGCTGTTGTGTCCTCATTCACCCAATTTAACAGTTAAGAAAATCTAGTGACTACTTTGCATGCCAGCCAAGCATAAATACTCTATACAAAAATAATAAGGAGTGTAAAAGGGAAGCAATAGTTCACATATGATTGATTGATTGATTGATTGTATTCTGTTCTAGTCTAATATATTGTCTTTTTTTGTGAAAGTTTAAGATGAAATAGACACAATCTTTGCTCATTTGTCCCCAGAAAGATACTGTAATTCTGCAAAGCAGGCTAAAGTGAGAGAGAGCAATTGACTCCAAATCACCATGAGCTCTGTGATTGTGAGGATTCAAATTGAATTTACAGAATAATAGATTTAATTTTTTAAAGCTCACCTTTATTACTTTTACAAATGACTAAAAGTGTGGTGAACATATATGATATACCTTCCTCCTCTTACTACCTACTCCCCATAATAACCTGTAAGGTTAGCTGGACTGAGAGACAATGACGGGCTCACAATCATCCGGCCAGCTGTCATGTCTAAAGCAGGACTAGAACTCACAATTTTCTGGTTTCTAGCCTGGTGCTTTTTTAACCCAGGGCATGATGGCTCAGCAGTTAAAGAAACTGAGCTTGAGAGCCCAGGTTTGAAATCCGAGTACAACACAAGGGGATGAACGCCCGTTATTCATCCCAACTCCTGCCAACCTACCAGTTTGAAAGTATACAAATGCGAGTAGATAAATAGGTACCACTTTGGTGGGAAAGTAACGGCATCCTGAGAGCTGAAAAAATGGAAAGGTATTGAAAATAATGTTAGTTACTTATAATAGCATGCTTATTCATTTTCTAACCTAAATTCTCAATCTAATCCAGTTTCAAGAATGCTATGACATGTGTATTTGCAAAAGTGCTTGCATGTTTGTAAGTACATCATTATATAAACTCCTGCTTAAGGAGACATACTTATCTGCAGATGGTATTCTGTTGTTTTTTAAATTAAGAAGAAATGTTAATAGGATTTAAATATGTTCAATAACTTTCTTCCCAATATTGACTACATTTTACTCCATTTTTCTACAAGAATAACAACAATAACATCAGAATTCATTGTGTATTTTTGCTACCATACATATTTTCCTTTTTTTCTCTTGCAAATGCTCACACTTATCACTAATATATGCTATTTTTAATTGCAATCTGCATTGTAAAATTTAGAAAAGTATGGATATCCACCATAATGGTGTTTCAGTTGATTTCCCCCCTCCTTCAAAATATGATACAAACTGAATAAATGTATACTTCTTCCATATATTTCAGCAGAGGCAACAGCTTTTTTCCATTCTGAATTGCCACTGTACATGCTCACAATCCCTTTCCTAGTGTGAATTTGGACATTATATGGGATTTTTTCTTTTATTCCTTTTTTTCCTGAATAACAATGGTTCCACAATTCCATAGGTCAGAGAGGGAAGGACTGCATGCAAATGCAGAACAAAGCTTCAGGATCAGGAGTAATTTAAAAAAGTCAAAATGACAGAGCAAGCATGTCATGAGATGCATCTGAAAAGGAGGCAAAGTTTTGACTGCATGGTCATAGCTGCCATTTTGACTTTTTTGACCAACCCTGCAAAACATTTCCTCTTAATTTACAGTTGAGTTTGATTTGTTTCTATAGTCCTGAGGCATTTATGGAGAGAACTCTTCATCACTCTAAGACTCTTTCAAGACATGTTCATAATTACACTTCAAGTTTGAAAAACTTGTGATCCATGCCCCCACAAAAAAAAAAAAAAAAAAGTTTGTTAGCCACATACTATACTGTGCCAGATATTTATTTATAGGTCCCAGCTGACAAGAAAAATAGACATCTTTAGTATATATTCATAAATAGCTTGGTAAATCCAAAATTATACAGGCTTGTAACAGTATTTCCTTTCATGTTTCTGATTCCTTGAACCACATAACCATTTAAAATTTCACCATGAATATGGTTTGAAGGACACATTGCCCCCCCAAAAAATCATCACTGGAGAAAATATGCACACACACACAAATATACCCATACCTACACATATACACAGAAATACACAAGCCTGTAACATTAATATCTAGATCTATAGATATATTTCTTGAGTCTATATTTTTCTTTCTTTTGGGGGAGTGAGTCCACTTCAGTGGTGGGTTGTTCCCGGTTTGGTCCGGTTCTTGCAAACCGGTAGTAATGGCGGTAGGAGGCTTCACCCAGCCACCCCGACGTCATCACTGATGATCTGTGCAGCTGCATGTGTGCGCATGAGCGAAGCAAGCACACACGCTTCCGTTGCGAACCGGTAGTAAAGGTAAGTGGAACCCACCCCTGGTTCACTTGTAGTGAAAAGCAGCAAGATGTTATTCGTACTTGAAATGGCCTAGTCTCTCACAGATTGCTGGATGTTTGTCAAGTTCCCATTGCAACATACTGCCTCTCTGCTGCCTCTTTTAAACTCTTTTTAGTTTATTTCCATAAAGCCTGGCGACCCGCTAGGCACTAAGTGCAAGCGCACGCGAGAGAGATTTAAAACAAAGCACAAATGTTTTCTGACAGTGTCAAAGCAAATATAGTTGAATAGCAAGATATTCCTGATTTCTTTCCATGGATGGTCCTCGGGCCAAAACATGAGTGAAGAGAGGAGCTCTGCTCTATCCCTTGAAGGTCAGAGGACTGGCTGTGACAGAACAACCAAGAAGTAAATCTGAAAGGATGTCAAAGAGAACTTTCTCCCTCCAGCACCCCAAAGTGCCAAAACAAGACAACTAGTGACAACGGATATATTGCATACCGCAATGGCACACTAGGGAATGTAAGTGTTAGGCCTATGCACACAACTCAATATCATTTGGAGGAAGGGCTTCTGTGCATCACTCCTCTACCATTCAAGATAGCAATGCAACCATTTTGCAGACTTAAGGGTGAGCCTGAAAAAGAAGGTGCCACTGCTGTAAAAGGCACAGTCACTTCAATAACGTTTCTTAAATCAGTGGCGTGTTTTCTTTTTAAGGCTTGACAAGGAATGAGATGTCCATAGGAAAGCCAGTAGTAGTAGTAGTAGTAGTAGTAGTAGTAGTAGTAGTAGTAGTTAATCCCTAAAGTAGCATTAAGTTAGTCTTTGATTTATGACTGTAATTAAACCCAGAATTACAGCTGTAAGTCATTATGGTAGTAAGTTGAGACATTATGTGACTGGAGCTGATTTTACATCTTTTTTGGTGGTCTTTAAATGAACACAGTAGTTGCTAAGCAAGTCCATTTTCATCAATGGGCATTTCTTTGCTAGAAACCAGAAATAAATGCTAGAAACCAATTTAAAAAATTGCAATTCACGACAAGTGACCATGAGATGCTGCAAACAGCAGTAACGTGAGCTGATAGCCAAATGCTCAAAATATGACTTGGGTCGTGGTTGCGGCAGCCTCATAACTTCAAAAAAGGTTCATACAGTAAATAGCTCTGGAAGATCCATCACAACTTCAAAGCACCATTAAGCAAGTGGCTTAATGTACTGTATTGAATGTTACTCCTGCAGCAACCTCAAAAATCAAATACACCTAGTCCTTGTGCTCTTTTTAGCATTGCAGCAACTTAGATATAGAGTTAGAGGTGATCACTCTACAGGACAGCGTTAGTGGTGATCACTAGGAGAGTTTAAACCTAAATCTTCCTTCCAGAGTCACATTTTAATGATTAAACTCTAATATGATAGACATCTATACCAAAAAACTTCCAACATCTCTCACTATATGTATGTAATATATGTATGTAATAATGAGGACCCAGACTGTGGGGGCAATAAGCTGACTTTGTATAAAAAAGAACACTACTTGGGGGGGGGGGGGGCAAAAGCCCTACGAAGTAGATATATACAAAAATATGAAGGCTATTGCTTAACGCATTGTAAGCCACCCTGAGTCTCCAGAGAAGGACGGCATATAAATAGAAGCAATAAATAAATAAATGAATAAATAAATAAATAAATAAATAAATAAATAAATAAATAAATAAATAAATAAATAAATAATAGATGATTGACTAAGATTATATATTTGCATCATGTACTTAACATGCAAGCAATGGTCATGCTATACCAAAGATCCCTATGAATACATTGGAACTGTCTGTAGAAGAAAGTTTCTACATGCGGGCATCTGTTTGAGAAAGCATCCTCTACAATGCCTCTCCGCTGCAGAAAGCTTTGCCGAACTCAAATTTACAAGTGAGAGGAGCTGCACATCACTACTTGCCTGCATTACTATAGGTAAACTTATTCTGCAGGCCTGGGACTAAAAAAGCAGTTGATCGAAGAATTTGGGTAAATAGGAGAGACCGTCATGCAATTACATTGTTGGGTTTCCTATTGCCATTACTTTTAACAAGGAAAAGATTTATGTGGGAATACTGTAGGAAGGGAGATATGAATCCTCCCCAATAAAAGACCTATAGTTTAGTTTTTTCTGCTT
This sequence comes from Masticophis lateralis, assembly GCA_030761175.1. NCBI lineage: Eukaryota > Metazoa > Chordata > Lepidosauria > Squamata > Colubridae > Masticophis > Masticophis lateralis. Next base: position 122,491,014 of record JAUDYJ010000003.1, on the reverse strand, counting down.
TTTTAAGAGTTTTGTCTCCTGGCAACAGACTCATGCAGTTTTCCCATGTTTGTTCCAACATTTTTGGAAGCTGTTTCCCTACTTTCTAGGACTGCAGGAGAGTGACTGGTTCAAGGTCACCCAGATGACTTTGTGCCTAAGGCAGGACGAGAACTCATGATCTCCCAGTTCCTCATCTGGTGCCTTTAAATATTACATCAAACTGGATCTCTAACTATAATGTATAGATTACAGAAAATCCCTATGCCCAGAGCATACAGTAATTTACAACATACATTTATCATAGTTTATGAATAGCAGGCAGTTATAATTTTATCTTCTGTGATTTTGTCTAATCCATTTTGAAAGCTATCATTCTTTCTTGTGGGAGTGAACTTCACAAGTTAATAAACGTGTTGTACAATTCTTTTTGGTATTCCTTTCTCCACAAGGGATTTGCTGCTGTTCAGATGTGACATTTTAAGACATTTACTCCAGCCTGGGAATATCCTATGATGATAGTTCAGGAATCATCATCACTTTTTGCCATTTCATTGTTCCCTCAACTCAGATTATTTGTGAAGAAGCGAAAAAAAGGCTCTGTGATAATACTGGCTGTTGGAGAATTTCAAAATGCATATACTCATAGAAAGATCCTTATATTTTGTACATTGATATTACTGTAAGGCTGAATCTTTTGAATTTTGAGGAGTAATTACAATGACACAAATAGTGTTTACTTTTGACTTATCACAGGAGCGTGGCATAATGTAACATCTGTATCTCTCTGCTTTGCAAGCTTTAGGGAAAGTGGATTGTATATATTATTCTAATAGCTTCTATATATTTCCTTCTGCAACCACTAAGCACCAGGACTTGAATAGCTCATAAATTCAGATGTAGCCATCTGAATTGCAATGGTCCATTAATTCAATTCCCAATAGAGGATCTGAACCTCCCAGAAGAACATCTGGTAATCTATGTCTGATGATTCCTAAATAGAATGAAACTTGTCATATAGAGCCAGACTATCTCTTGATAGTCAGTGTACATTTGGACTAAAGATATAGAAATTTAAGCATCCCAAAGTACAATGCAAAGATCAAAGTAGATAACAATAGGCAGCATTAAAGATAGCCTCAACTTACAATCATTTGTTTAACAACAGTTCAAAGTTATGACAGCTTTGGAAAAAGTGATTTATGTCCTGATCTCAATGTTCTAACAATTGCACCACCCAGGAGAGTCACATGATCACATGATTTTTTTTTTTAATTTCCCTTTTTCTTTTTTTGGGGGGGGGGGATGGATGGTCATTTTATTACAATATTAAACTAAACGTCAAAAATATAAATGTGCCTTTTATTTTTAGAAGAAGAAGATGGAAGTCATTCTTTGTTTTTATTTGTGTTTTTCTTCCTTTTTCTTTTTCTTTATACTTTTAATCCTTATTCCCTTTTTGCATTTTATTGTTTCTTTTTTATTTTTAGTTTATATGTGTGTGCTTTGTAAAATGTAATAAAAAGGGGGAAGCAGAAAATCGAAGTGGTGACTTGCTGCTAAACTGGCCTTCTCAAGATGTTCATAAAAAAATCAATGGTAAAATTTCCTATCATCTTGAAATCACTTAGCATAATAGTGATAACTGGAAATAGTGCAATAGAACTGCTGTTCAGTGATAGTTATGAATGAAACTTGGTAAAGTTTTCCAATATCTCTAAACTCATTGTCCTTGATATTAAATTTAGTTAATAAATACATGGGTTTTTTTTAATTTTTTAATACCTCATTCAGATAGTTTAACTAATGTATTTAAAGGGGAAAGGAAAACTTACAAAGAAATTTAGAGCTTTCAGTCTTGCAGGAAGTCCCAGCTGTCTTATACCACTTCATCAAGGATTATTTGTTTTATTCTTCTGGGTTATAAAAATTAACATTATGAACAAAGTCATCTTTTAAAAAATATTTTACTATCAAGTGCCAGGGAAATCAGAATCCAGGCAGTTCAACTGAGTATAAACATTTATTGCAAGCTTATGCTCTCTACAAGAATCTGAGCTACTAATGGTCAAAGCAAATTGGTGGTAGATAAGAGTCAAAGGAATTCAAGGTGGGCTGGATTTAGATCTCTTGTGGGTACCAAGAGGCTGATGATTCCTTTTACCTCTCCCTTGGGCTCAGCCTGATCACCTCCTTCATTTACTTTGTTATTTCTCTGTTGTGAACAATATACTCTTCTTGGCTGAACTATAACCACCATCAGGTGCAGAGAACAGTTGTTGGGATCAGAAACTCATTATTATTTTCCCCTTTTAGCTTTATGATCCAATACTGCAAACTCAGAAAAATCTGCAAGCTAGTTTTTCTCAATAGATTGATAAATACACAAGGCAGTTGTATTATAATGGAGTGAAATTAGCTATTTTATAATCCAAACAAATTAGCTTTGATAGAAGAGACAGTAGACGTAATTCATCTTATCATATACGAGGACAGGACATTGATATATAGTTATTAGAACCATATCTATCTGATATATTAAGGACTGTTTATTCTGCTACTAGCCTTATTTAATAATATTTTATATACCAATAGCAATAGCACTTAAACTTATATACCACTTCACAGTGCTTTACAGTCCTCTCTAGGAGGTTTTACAGAGTCAGCCTATTGCCCCCAACAATCGGGGTCCTCATTCTACCAACCTTGGAAGGATGGAAGGCTGAATTAACCTTGAGTCTGGTGAGATTCAATCTAGTAACAGTAACAGAGTTGGAAGGGACCTTGGAGGTCATCTAGTCCAACCCCCTGCTCACACAGGAGACCTGTACTAGGGATTCTGCAAAATTGCAGGCAGCCGGAAGTCAGCAGAAGTAGCCTGCAGTACTGCATTCTAACCACTGCGCCACCGCAGTGTATACTTTATACATTCCAATGCAAAACACTAAAATTATGAATATAAAAAATATAGCTGCTCAGTCAAATTCGTCAATGCATCAGAGCTATTAGTAACTCAATAAAGATAAATATGGAAACACTTGAAAAGCATGAAGGACACAAGGAAAGAAAAAAAAATAATAAGCTCATCACACAAAACTTCCATGAAGGATTATCATAGAGAGATACACTGATACGAAGATAAATTATTATATGGTAAAAAAATTAATACAACCCCAGTCTTTATAACTGGATGCTAAAAGAAAAGAGCTGAGAAATCACACCTTGGCTGCAAAATTTTGGATGTCCACTAAATGGGAACAATTCTCGGACCCACTTTGCTATATCCCGCAGTCACATGTTATAATCATTTTGCTGAAAATCCAGTTTCCAGTTTCTGCAAAGCCATGCTCAAAATGAACTATTGGTTCACTTAACAACTGCAGCATTCACTTAACAACAGTGGATTCACTTAATGTCTGCAGTGATTTTCCTAACAACCACCAGAAAAAGGTCATAAAATCAGGTTGGTCTCGTGACTGACTCATTTTATGACCATTAGGATACACAACAATAATGGGCAGGACAATCGGTAGTTCAGAGAGTCACCAGGTGTCAATGCTAAAGGCAATCTGACCAATAAAAGGACTTCTGCTGGTAGAGAGTTAAAATCTGCATTCTAGTAGACATACATTTAGTGGACATTTAACTTATCTTTAGTGTATCCATGCAACACTGGTGTATGTACAAAAGGAGCTGAGTTTCATTTATTCAAGTGAAGTTTTAACATGTTCAACTGAATGTTGATTCCTTCTAACGGGAAACACTTCATGTGCATGTAAATTTAGGAACATATGGAGTTTAACACACATAATTTGGTAGTATGACTTTCTCAGGTCTTTGATCCTATTTTTCTGAAAATAGCCATTTTACTTCACTTTTTTAGCCACTGCATTATAGAAGCTCTGCTGCTTTCTGACTCAGCTTCTCAGTGACCTTGGCGAGGATCCTGCCCAGCTGGGAGTATTCATATCCCTGTGAAATAAGTAGGATTTATTTATGCACAACTGCGATTAGGAGTGTAACTTTATTTAAAATATATTTTTGAGAGCTCAGCACTTGACAGTTCGGATAAAACCTAGACCCTACCGTGACCATTATAATTAGAAAATCACCAGTAGAATTCTAAAGCTCCTTATTATTATAAAACCACTCAATGAAGTATTAACCTATAAAATATTGGTTATATTTGATTTTTAATAAGTGGTTTTCACATTTTAATTGCTTAAATGAGTGCTACTGCTCCAGTGCTACTATTCATGTCAGTATGGGGCCATGGATATAATCAAAATACTGGCAGGAATCCAGAAGGTATAGTATTCATGCTGTAGATACTTTTCAGAACTCTCCTGTACACATGCTGTCATTCTTTCAAAAACGCTCTGCTTTGAAGAAACAGATATTTTATGGAACAGTATTCACAATGTTTGGCTAGCCATAGAAGGAAAAGAAAAACAAACATGTAATTCAGGGGTGAAATCCAGCAGGTTCTGTCAGGTTCTGGAGAACTGGTAGCGGAAATTTTGAGTAGTTCGGAGAACCAGCAAAATACCACCTTTAGCTGGCCCCAGAGTGGGGAGGGAATGTGGATTTTGCAGTATCCTTCCCCCTGGAGTGGGGTGGAAATGGAGATTTTGCAGTATCTTTCCCCTGCTATGCCCACCAAGCCATACCCACCAAGCCACCACACACCCACCAAGCCACGCCCACAGAATTGGTAGTAAAAAAATTTGGATTTCACCACTGATGTAACTGAAGGAATAAGGTGGCCTTTTTGGACTCCAGACCATGGATGCACGTTTTTGTCTACTGATCATTATCACGGGGACTTCCGGTGGCGCCTTCCTCGTTGGCGGCGGGCTTTTCATGCCCGCCGGTTTCTCGGCGCGTTAGAGCCGCCTTACAACAGACAGGCGGCTCGAAAAAACCTGCTCCTTGACGGGAGGAGCAGGAAGAGCTTCTGGGGGTGAGGTTGAGCCTCACTGAGTCGCCCCAGGAATTTTTCCTTGTCCTGGGGAGGGCTCAGAGGGATGGCTCCCTCCATACCCCCAGGGTATGCTCCGCGCCGAGAGGATCCTCCGCTAATTATCTAATTAGCGGACCAGACGTTGGGAGCAACACCACAATCGAAGCGACAATTGGAGCAAGTTGGAAAAGAGAGAAGAAAAATTTAAGCAAGTATGGATTTTTTTCAACGGATTTTTTGGAAGAGAAGGGGGGAAGGGGGGAAGGAGAGGAAGAAAAATGAAAGTTTTTAAGATGGTGACTGGCTCTGCTTGAAAGGAAAGTGATAGCGGAAATGGAGCGCAGAGTTTAGTCCTGAAAGACTTTGAAAGGAATATTTTGTTACAGAAAAAGAATTTAAAGGAACAGAGGCTGATTTAAATAGATTTCTTCTGTTTTTTTTTCTTTTCTTTTTCCTATTGAAGTAAGAAGGATTTTTTCTTGGTTCTTTTTAAAAGTAAAGATGCCTAAACTTAAAGGAAGGGGGGGCTCCCCCTTGAATCAGATGAACAAAGTTGAAATGTCTCATTTGCGGAGACTTACAGAACAGGAGTTAAAAGAGTTAATTACAAGGTCCTTAGAGAGTGTGGTAGATAAGATAAAAGGATCACAGAAGGACCTCGAGGAACTGGTTTCTGGGAAATATGACCAATTAAGTCAAATTATTGCTCAAGTAGCTTCAGATTTTTCAACTGCGGTGGCTGCAATGGGGAAGAAAGTGATTGAGATGAGTAGTAAATTTGAATCTCAGATACAAGAATTACAAGCGAAACTTCTGGAAGCAGAGGCCAAAAATTATAACATTCAGAATGATGTTATTATGCTTCAAATTAAGGCCATGGAATCTGCAATTAGACTAAGAGGGATAAAAGAAAACAACAGAGAAAACTTAAGAACAACTTGTGCAAAGGCCTTTGCAGAATTATTAAAGTTACAAGATGAATTAATTTTGGGTTCTATAGCGAAAGTTTACAGAGTTAACTCACGTTTGGCTAAACAAAGGAATCTGCCTAGAGATGTCGTTGTTTACTTCACTGATAAGAGACTGAGAGATGATATTTTACAAAAGTCTTATTCTGATAGAGTGCAGGTAGCAGGTACACAAATCAAGATTTTCAAAGAGCTACCATCGAAGGTCTTGAAGGACAGGAAAGATTTTGATTTTTTGGTCAAGGAATTGAAGAGAAGTAATATCCCATTTAGATGGGATTTTCCAGTTGGTATAATTTTTAGATATCAAGGTGTGAGACATTGTCTGAATACTATTGAAAAAGCAGAATATTTTTATCAAAATATCTTTAAGGGAGCACCGAAATATATTAAGAATAAAAAGTCAAAAACAGAGTTTACAAAATGTGAACAGAAAGAAGAAAATCAAAGTGTGTTAAAAGTAAAAGGAGATTTTGGTGGTTGTCCAGAGGATTCTATTATGGATTTTTCTGATGAGAAAACTGAACACCTCAGTGATCTTGGGGGATTACAGGACCTTGAACTGCTGGAGGAAGATTCAAAAAACAAAGTTTTACTTCAAGATGACCAGCAGCAGAGGTCCAATACTCTTCAGGACATGGGGGGTGATGCTAATCGACAGGAACTAGAAGTCAATGAAGAAATCCGACTGGAAACCACAGGTGATAAATTTAAAGAGCATCCTGAATTGTTTGATACTGAATCAGAAAGCATTGAAAGATTTGGAAAAAATGGATTATAAAAACTCTTTTAAGATGAACAACAATTTGTTAAAAGTTCATTCTGAGTTGGACTAACTTTAAACTTATATATCAAAATGGATTATAAAAATTTTTTACTATGAAGTTTATCCTGGATTGGACATGTTATCCTGAGTTCTGATAGATTGCTGCAAAATTAGCAGCGATCACTGGTTACCCAATTATATATTTTTTGTGGAATTTATTTTCTAGGAGAAGACTACGAAATTGAAAATATCCTATAACCCGAAGGATTGAATTGCAAAGGGTGGCAGGATTTGAAATAATTTTGAAGGAACATCTGGGAATGCAGCTCTTAGTTGGTTTTTTTTTCTCTTTTTTTTTCTTCAAGGCATGAATGTCAAGACTGCAAAAGCCTATTTTTAGGTATAGTATAAGTTAGCTTGAATGAATCTTCCTAGAGGTGTGAATATCTTCGTGGTTGGATATTATTCATATAAAGTCACTTGGGGGGTTGTGTGGGGAAATGTTTTACTTTGCTGATGGGGGCAGCGGCAAGATGAAGATTATTGAAGCAGGATTTATGTAAGGAAATATGTTTGACTTCAATCAAGTTGAAGAGAAGATTGAAATTTGGATTATACAGACTGAGGAATGAATTAAACAAAAGATAATTTTCTTAATGATATAACTGCGTGATTATAAATATATATGCATATATATGTTTTATGTTTTTGGGGTTTTTTTTTTTTTTTAGTTAAGGAGTGTAGTTAGGATAGAATTATAATGGTGTTCTTAATTATAATGGTTATTAATGGGTTTTTTTAATTATAACATTGTTTAAATATATTAAGGTCTGATTTTTTGGTTTTTTTTTACTTTTTTTCCCTTCTTTCCTTCTTTCTCTTTCTTTTCCTCTTTTGAAATTTGTTTAATTTAGAATTTGAACATTTAATAATCTTTTCTTTTTCCCTTGTTCTAAATTTTGTTTTTTTTAAACTTGTAGCGGAAGTCAGGGGGGGATGGGGAGGGAAGGGGTTGGGGTTGAGGGAGGATGGGAGGGGTTGGGTAGGGGGACTGGGGAGGGGGGGTGAAAATGAAAAAAATTCTGTATTGTAAAACTTTTTCAATAAAAAAAAAACATCACAATCATTTAGTGCACAAGCGCACATATTACAAAGCACCATTCTTTAAAAATAATTTTCTTATATAACGCAAACTTCAGCAAAACCTTGATAATCAGATCAAGTTCTCTCATCCACAAGGGCTAACTCAGTTGTCACTGTGAAACTCAAGAGTAGAATTTCACAATTTATTGAATTAGTCCAGACTAGGTTAATTGAAGTTTAGGGATCTACATCTTGTTTGGCAGATTTGTTGGAGGAGAGGGATGGGAAAGATTAAACTAGTAAATGTATAATCTTACTGAATATTCTTCAGCCTTTTCAGAAGCAATGGAATATTGGGCACCATAACTGCAAGAACTCCTCAATTTACAACCACAATTGAGCCCAACATTTACGTTGCTAAGTGAAACATTTATTACATTAGTTTTGCCCCCCTTTATGACCTTTTTGCCACAGTTGTTAAGTAAATCATTAACGTTGTTAAGTTAGTAATATGCTTGTTAAGTGAATATGGCTTCCCTATTGACTTTGCTTATCAAAAAGTCACAAAAGCTGATCACATGATTTGGGACACTGCATCCGTTATAAATATGAGCCAGTTGCCAAGTATCTAAATGTTAATCATGTGAACGTGCAATGGTCGTAAGTGTGAAAAACAGCCATAAGTCCTTTTTTTTCAATGCTATTGTAACTTTGAATCAGGGGTGAAATGCTCCCGGTTTGGACCAGATCGCCCAATCCAGTAGCGATGGCGGCGGGTGGTTTGAAGAACCGGTAGCAAAAATCCCTGCGCTTCCCCCCACCACCATGCCCAGTTGAGCCACACGATCATCAGAAGCTTTTTTTTTTTAACTTTTAAAAACATTTTTTCTACAACCTCTTCTGATGAAAAAATGTTTTTAAAATTAAAAAAAAAAGCCTCTGATAATGGCGTGGCTAAGCTGGGATTATCAGAGGCTTTTCAAAGCATTTTTTTCTGCAACCTCTTGGCCAAAGAGGTGGTAAAAAAAATGCTTTGAAAAGTCTCTGATGATCCCAGCTGAATTCCCTGATCGGCAGAAAGGCATTTTTTAAAAAGCTTCTCTGACGATCCTAGCTGAGTTCCTGATCAGCAGAGAGGCTTTTCAAAGCATTAGAAAAAATGCTTTCAAAAGTTTTTTTAAAAAAAAAAGTTGGCCATGCCTACCCAGTCACATTACCCACCCACAGCCACAGCCACAGAACTGGTAGTAACAGATTTTACATTTCACCCCTGCTTTGAATGGTCACTAAGCAAATTGTCGTAAATTGAGGACTATCTGTAGTAAACAACCAGGGAAAAATACTTTCTGTGTCTGATATAGTGGAATTATACAAAAGCAAAGGAATGTAGGAGAACAGTATTATGTAGAAAGACAGGTTTATCCATTCATAAAAGGAAATGGGGAAGACGGTAAAAGAATCACAGGTTTAAAGTTTAATGTACTTCTCAGAGTTATAAAAAGTACTCAGGTTTCTGGCACAGGATTTGTATTAGCTTCCACTGAAAGTTGGGCCATAGAGTTGATGTGCAGATTTGCCAGATTTGGAGATTATGGAAGTCTGAAAATGAAGGAGATTTAAAGAAGAATGAAGATGCTGGAAATGTAAAATGCAAGGTGAAAACAAGCAAATCCGATCTGACTCTGTGTGAATCATTGAATGCCAGAGGTTAACAACATGATTAAATATATTTATTGACCACAGTTTCTGTTATTAATGTTCTCCATTTAACTGGGTCTCAGCAACATCCTGACAGCCATTGAACAATTTCTATTCATGAATTGCAAAAATTTCAGTGGAACGAAGAGCAATTGTCATAAATATAAATTTAGGACATTATAAATGCAAGCACTTTTCACACAATACTGGAGTGTCCAGGATTAAATTTAATTGCAGTTGTCCTGGTTTAAAAACCTGGGGATTTTAATTAAGTTGCATCCAATGTTTACATATATATTTAGAGTGCTGATCTGCTCCTTAACTGAAGGACAAGAAAGCTGTCCTAATGGCAGATCAGTATGAAAGAAATACTTTACTTTAATTTACAATCTAAACTGATGCCATGCAACCAGAAAAAAATAAGTACAGAGAGAAAAGGAGAACAATCAGGCAATGTAGGTGTGTACAAAAGAAATGCCATATTTTCTGTTGTCCTACATTCTTTCCTTGTCCTTTCTAGATGTCGAGACTGGGAAAACACTTACAAAAGAAACAAACTGTTTTGCTCGATCAGAAGGAAAATATTGCTTATTTGAAATCAACAGTGCATGTAACCTAAGTAACACAGAGATGCATGTAAGTATAACTTCACAACCTCTTCATACATGTGTCGTCTGTATCACAAAGAATTGTCTACCATAAAGGGATTGTAGTCAAGCAAGAGAATGAGAGAGCAGTAATGCATTATTCATAAAGAAAAGCTTTTTGGCATCCACAGCTGCTTTCTGATGCCTAAAAATAGAATACTTAAAGGAAAATACACTATAACATTTCTGAACTTTAATCCAGTGTATTTTGTATTGGTTTGTTCCACTTTATGGGTACTCTTCAAAAATATCGTATCTTTTCATCCTGTTTAAAGAGCAAGTTTACACTTGTTTGCTTTGTTTGGAGCCCACTGTTCTTCTCAAATCTTCCCTTTATGCAAATCAGATGGGGAACAGAATACACACAAATAGATTTAAATTCCTCTTTTAATCTGGGACCCCATTCTGTGCCTGGGATTTTGCTTGGGATCATAAAATTTGGGTCTTGACATTTTTAGATTCAAAACTGCTCACTCCCCAGTTGATCACAGCTGGTACACAGAAATACTGGTACACAAGTCTGAGGAAATAATTAGAAGATTAACACCTTATCAGAAAGCAATAGATTTCTATCATTGCTTACTTGAATCCAGAGTCCAACATAAGGGGCAACCCCCCCCAAAAAAAACCCCAAACCTTATTACTGTTGTTCTACATGTCTTGGAGAAATTTACAAAACAATCCTAAACAAAACGATCACAATAATTATACAAAGTTAGGACTCTCCCATAATCCTAAAATTATTGGAGAGGGTTTTATGGTTTGTGAGAGAAACAGTCAATTTTAAAAGCGGTTTCTCGGCGCAGGAGTGTAGGAAAGAGTATTTACAACAAACATTTTGACATTTTGAATAAAAATTTGCACTGTAACATTTGACTTTTAAGAAATTAAATAACTTCCAGCCCGTTGTCCTTAAGTATCTGTCCATATTAGGTTGCAAGGTGATTCCTAAATGGTTGTTAGATCTGGTTTGACCCACAGATTTCCTTTTAAGACTCTTTTTTTTTGTATTTATATACAAATAACATTGTATTTATAAACAAATAATAATCCCTGTATCCATATCAACACCTGGTCAAAGATAAAGAGGAAGATGCACACTTTAATTAAAATTTTCTTGAAAAATAAATAGCTATGTTATGTTTCTCAAGGAAATACTTCATTAAGGCTACCAGATTTTAGCTGTAAAATCTAGGTGGCCACTAAATCGGAACAAGGAGTCACAAAACTTCCCAATTCTTTCTGCCACTGAGTGTTTTTTCCAACCCAAATCTGGTCACCCTCCTTTTAATTTTGCGATTCTCTTTAGGAAAAAGAAGCTTGTAAGAAATGGGATAATTGCGTCCTTCTGTCTTCTGCCTTTGCATCTTGGGCTTTTGGTCTGTATTTAATCTTCTGTTCCACTAACATCCTCTGATGAAAGCCTTTTGTTTAGATAAGCATTACAATGGACTACTTTGCTTATTAGAGCTAACACTAAATAAAATTAAATACAGATAGACGACAGACAGACAGACAGACAGATGATGGAGAGAGAGGGAGAGAGATCAAATTAAGAAATACCAATAAATAAAATGGGAAAGTGTAATGCATATTTTTTCCCATCCTTGAAGTTCTGGGAGTTTTTTAAGATTTCAGTCTGTTGTGTTAGAATTTTAAAATGCTCTGTTAATAAGTTTATGCTGTATATTCAATTTGCAAAGGGTTTTTCAGTGCTCCTTACACCCGATTGCCATACATGTGGACACATGAGCTTTGCTCTTCTCCACCACCCCCCATGGCCATTCAGCAGATTATGCTCAACAACTGTCAATCTGTATTATTTTCAGAACTGCCATTATTTCACTGACCTACTTTTTCCTCAATGACTATCATCATACTACAGGCAGCAACAATGGCAGAGGAAAAAAAAATCAAAGTTGATCCTTAAAACCATAGCTTCTTCATGCGGTTTCTGTGCTGGAAAGGAATATTACAGTGAGTAATATTCCAGTAATCATTTTAACGACGTCAAAATATGCAATAATCATAAGTACATCATGCTGACTTTTGTCCCCTCCAACTAAAAAAATAATTATCAGGGAGACAAAATAGATGTCAAATAATGGACTTCTGTAACCTTTGGATGTCTATTGATTATAACAGGAAAATATTTTACATCTTTATTTCTGTATCAATTCCATTTGTTTGTTTCTGAATTCTTCAGTCAAAGTTGAACAGTTGACACACACACACACACACACACATATAAACCTCAGAAAACACACACACACACACATGATACTGTATATCATAAAATGTATATAAATCCTATAATATTGAAGGAATCAAGGCTTCCCCCTCGCCTCTGATTTTCTCCTTGGCCCATGGAATCCTAATCCAGATATTATTCGTTCCCAATTTAGGTTAAGGTCTTCTCCTAAGCAAGGAGCTTGATGTTGTATTTTCTTCTATTTTCTCCTTCCTGGCAAACTATCAAGAGGATAAGGTTAAAAATTAGAACAGGGTGACACGTACAGAAGCTGCAGGTTATATGGATGAGCTGTTGACAATGAAAGACATAACTGGGACATTCCATTTTGACCTGCCAGTTTGAATCAAGGGATCAGGCTGTTCATGAGGGGAAAAACAACAGCACCAACAAACAGGAAGGATCCAGGACGGGCATTCGCTAATTTAACTCTACTTTTTCGTGCCACAACATTCAAAGCACTTGCTACAGTCAGAAGAGAACGAGGAGAAATATATTACAATCACTTCTTATTGATTTATACGATGTAATTAAATCTATGAGTGTTTTATGTTTTGTGTAATTTTCGTACATCTATGTGAACTCGGAGAGTATGTTTTTAATCTCCAGCAGGGTATAGGTCTTAATGTATAAATATAAATCAATATTGGATTTAGCTTTTCCTCTTTTCCTCTAAATAATCTCTTGCTCAGTGCAAAAATAATTCCATGCACCCTGGTATCAATTTTGAGTACACAAACATAAGTTAATTATATGAGGTAACCCTTCTTTATCACTTTTATAAATTATCAGTATCCTGCCTGCATAGTTATTATAACTATAGGGTACTTTGAAAATAAGCATTGTGATTTTTGTAGATGTTATTTTTATATAATATGTAATTACGATATGTAAATGTATATTGTGTATCTGATATGCTTCTGGATCCATCTTCATAATAATATAAGCTTGTTTAAACATGAAAGCATTTTTAGCCTATAATAAACTCCACAATTTTTGTATACCTAATCGAAATAGGTAATTATTGAGTTATTTAGTATAATTTCTGAAATTCTTTAGATTCAAATGCAATAGTCAGAATTAACAAAATTAGGGTGGGCAGAATTTCATTTTTAAAAGCATAGTCATTTTATTTTTTACTATTTTTATGTTCTACATTTTCCAAAAAATGTAATAAATGTGTTTATTAAAAATATTTTAATTACACCAACATCGATCCACATTACTTGTACATTCACCAACAAAAATCATGTATTAAGTAGGAGATATTACATACTTAGCCAGTGGTGAATGGAAATATTGATATAATCAAAATTATAATATTTATAGAAAATTAAAGTCTGTTCTGAGAAATAAACGAACATAGCTTATTGGGAACTTTTCTTAACAAACAGTATGATGAACCATACAACTATATTGATTTTCAAGCAGCATTTTTTACAAAACTGGAAATTAAATATGGATTATTATATACTGGCTGCTACACAATTTTATTTGAAGTATTGCTATGTTCTGGATTTTTTTTCTTTAAAAATAAGGAAATATAGTACAGTCCCATTACTAATCATTTTTTTTATCCTATGCGCCGAAAAATGGAGCGTCTGCTTTGTTAATCTACCAAATGGCTTTTTAAAAAAGGGATTAGATAAATTCATGGAGAATAAACCCATCAGATGCTATGATTGCTGTCTGTCTCCTGACAGGTTTTGGCTGGTGGGGAACAGAAGCAAGTATGTTATTAGATGCATAGTCTTCTATAAACACCTGATTGGCTTCTTCGTGAAGAAAATGCTGTCGTCAATAAGACTCATGAATCTATAAGATTCATGAATCTATGAGAAAATGCTGTCCTCAATAAGACTCATGAATCTCATGAATTTTCAAAGATAACTGGAAATATTTGTGATGTTTTATAGCTTAAATTGTTCATATGCCCCTACCTTGCAATTGGATTTTTATATACCATTGGTATTGCTAAAATAATGCAAACGAACATACCCTATGCTATAGGATTTTTTTTTCGAAGTTTTAGCTCATGTAAAAGGTTTTTCTGCATGTTCAGCTGGACCCATGAAAACATTGATATTTTGTCTTTACTTTACAAAATAGAAACATTAGGAAGAGATTCACTGTAAATATATTACTGGATCTTATTCCTTTTTTAAATAGAATTTTCATGAAAGATTCAAAAAATGACTGAAAATTAAAACTATAATAAAGTAAGAAGGAAAAAGAAAAGGAAAAAATAAAAGAGAAAGTTCAAGTTCAAAGAGAAAAAGAAGAGAATGGTAGAAGAAAGAAAAGAAAAGAGATATTTAAAAAGTGGTTTTTGCTTTCATTTACAGCAGGTATAAGTACAATTATAGACTGATCTCTTGTTCCAAAGTTACATTGTGACTTTCTTCTTTCTATAATCTATTGTATCTAATAATCCAAACCATAATCACTCCCTCTGGCTGGTTAACTTTTTAATCTGAAATTTTTTAACTTTGATTTTACTTTTAGTCAGTAATTCTGAATCTTGTTCTTAATATTTTTTAACTATACCTTTAATCATAGTCACATGTTTATATTGTTTTGTTATGTTCTTGTAAACTGCCCAGAGTCATTTAGATGAGATGGGCCGTGTAGAAGTTTAATAAATAAATACATCATAAATTATTTTTTAAAGTTTTACACAAAAAGTCCATAAGAGGTTTTCAGTCAGCAATAAAGGTAAATATTGTCTTTTCTCTAATCAGACAGATCAATTTAGCCATCTCAGCATCAACCACTTTTCTATAATTGTAGATATTGCCAAATATTTCCATTTTTATGAGTACAATCTCACTGTGGTTATCACATATAAAAACAGAATTCCGAGACTTTTTTCCAACTCTTTATCCATCAGTCCCAAGAGGGGGAAAAATCTAGTTTTCACTTGTATATTAATATTTAAAAGCCTCTGAATCAGGGTATGCATTAATGAATCTCTTGTTTCATTGCGTTCTGACCTAAATGGATGCACGCCACTTAGATAGTGAAAATATCTGGATTTTCAGTGAAACAATGATGGACTGAAGACGGCTCTGCAGAGACGAGAGCTGATGGCTTGTGGAAAGAAGAGCCCCTGAATGGAACAGCTGATCAGAATTCCTCCCTGGAGTATGGAAGAGGCCAAGATCACCCACAAATGTTCCACATCAGAGGCTCCCCACAAGGAGACCATAAGACACTGGTCTCTGGTGAATTTTAGAGCTCTGGGTATTAAGGAAAAGTCATCTTGCCTGGATTGCAATTCAGCACCAGTTCAGACACAAGATTTGCATATGTTTTCTTTTAACCACCCTAGGAAATGGCTTATTAATGGTTTTTTTGGATGTCATGAACCTGCAGAAGGACAAGTTTCATTACACTGGATAAATTTCCTTCTTTCCTTGATGAAAGATGTTTTATGCAAGTTTAAGGATTTTAAAAAAGAAAATCAAGTTGAATAAAAGCAACAGGATGACCAGAACATTGATTTTGAAAAGTTATAAATGGATTATAGTGCCAGATGGCCCTTAAAGAATATTTCCTGTGGCTTCTTTAAAATTTTATTAAAATGTATACAAAGATTTTGAAACTAACTGATTAATCCTCCCATGGGAAAATATTGTTGATTAGAAAAAAAAAACATATGATAAGAGGGGACACTGAAGTTTACTAGAGGGAACCCAAGAAAACTAAAGATTACAATTAAAGGAGAAGATATATATTAAAACAGAATGGAGCAATATTATTTGACTATTATTTGTAGAATTCATGAATATTTGGGGACCATGCCATCAGAAATTACTTCTAAGATTGCTTCTACAAAAATCGATTTAAAAGAAGTTACAGAAGAGCAATAGATTTCACTGAAGAAAACGGAGACTGAAGCTAATTTGAATGTGATTCTGGATAGCTTTCTTAATTTGGGTTTATAAAATGTTAAATGAATGAAGAGCTTCTGAGAGTAGATAAAGGGAAAATGATAAGAAATCAACTTCTGGGACTCTGAAGAGATTAAAGATCAAGCTTTTTAAAAGTGTGTGTGTGTGTGTGTGTGTGTGTGTATCTGTAAGTCTTTGGTTATTCGAGTTTTCTCCTGTATAACATTGGAAGTGTCTTGGCGACGTTTCAACGAAGTCTTATTCACCTTCAGGCTGGTGTTCTCGACTTCGTGCTTCTAGGAGCAATGTGTGATCGCAGCTGTTTCTTCCTTTTAACTGCTAGTGGGGGTGTGAACTGATTGGGTGGGAGAACACACACCCACCCAATCAGAGCACAGCCAACACCCCATCCAATCAGAGCACAGCCAAGCCCCCAACCAACCAGAACATACCTCCACCCAATCAGAACACAGCCAAGCTCCCACCCAATCAGTTCACATCCCCACTAGCAGTTAAAAGGAAGAAACAGCTGCGATCTCACATTGCTCCTAGAAGCACGAAGCCAAGAACACCAGCCTGGAGATGACGAATGAGACTTTGTCGAAACATCACCAAGACACTTCCAATTTTACACGGGAGAAAATCCAAATAACCACAGACCTATGTGTGTGTGTGTCTTTGGTTATTCGGGTTTCCTCCTGCGTAAAATTGGAAGTGTTTTGGCGGCATTTTGACAAAGTCTCATTCATCATCTTCAGGCTGGTGTTTCAGCTTTGTGCTTCTAGGAGCAATTTGCACGACCACGGACTAGAAGCCAGACCACAGCTGCATCATTAGCCACTTTAAACCCCTCCAATCCATACATGAAGCAACTGACACCTACCATGAAGATGGGGCATGACCACGAACGTGAAGCCAAACAACAGCAATGCAGCTCACCAGCTCAAATCCCCCTGCAACTCAGACTAACCGAAGCACAACCAAGCCCCCACCCAAACAGAACATACCCCCAGCCAATCAGAGCACAGTCAAGCCCCCAACCAATCAGAACATACCTCCACTCAATCAGAACACAGCTAAGCTCCCACCCAATCAGTTTACACCCCCACTAGTAGTTAAAAGGAAGAAACAGCTGCGATCACACATTGCTCCTAGAAGCGCGAAGCAGAAAACACCAGCCTGAAGATGATGAATGAGACTTCGTTGAAATGTTGCCAAGGCACTTCCAATTTTACGCAGGAGAAAACCCGAAGAACCAAAGACCTATATATATTTTTAAAACTAGGACCAAATATTAAATATTTGTTTATGGATAACAGATAAGACATGGGAACAGATTTCTTTTGCTGTATTTTTAGAGAAAATGATAAATTACTGTTTTAAAGGGAAAGGAATATAAAACAGACTTATTCATTAAAATTTTAATAACTAGAAACATTAGTTATTAAAATTAAACAAAAACTAGAAACATAAGCATTACTTCTAGTAGTTCTTAATGGGTTTTTGCTGATTAGGACTGAATGATGAGATATTATAATATGTCAATTGATAAGAGATGAGATATGGGAAGAACAGATCTTTTATTGAAATACCAGAGATGATAAATTATTAAATTTGTTTATACTTGTCTGATAATACATACATACAACTTTTTGTTTGCAATTTTTTTATGCGCTCTTGTTAATTTGTGTTAGGTTTTTATCTTTATCTTTTTACTTAAATAAAAAAAATATTATTAAAAAAGTGCAAATACATCTTAAGGTTATCCTAAATATATTTTACAGTTAGGATATTTCCCCATCAAACAAATCTGGAAAAGCCACCATACCATATCATTAATTTGTCATTAAGAAATAGATGTTCTGTATGGTAATTACTTCATTTAAAGTCTACAATTTGCTGCTGCGGAAAAATATTTTTCTCTTATTACCATATAAGATTAAAAGGTTACCAGTAACATTTTTGTTGATAGTTTTGACAACCCATCACATTTTTAAAATATGACAATTAGAATGTTTTATATTTTATTACTTTAATGTTGTAAACCACACTGAGTTATACATTTGTGATGGGTATTTATATAAATAAAAAACAAATTAATAAAATAAAGTAAAATTTATTTATTTATTGTCAGTCTGATCCCTATTCAGCAATCATTGGAATCCATTCCTTCTCTTCTGCCATTTTCCTGGTTTACTCAATATAAACATGATGCTCCAAGCAATCTATTCATTTACTATTTTCCAAACTACATCACAATGGTGGGTACTGGTATTTTTACTCGTATAGTTGATGTGTAGAATTGAGAAACAATGCTTCCATTTTGGAATCTCACATCTCTTTCTAGTCCAAGTTGTTGAAGACTGTTTAGACTAGCTACTTATAGCGAGTGTACTCCAATTGTGCTGAACAGACATGCCGTAACATGACTTTTCTTTTCTACACACCTGTACATCTACACACTCAGGTGTGCTTCATATTTTGTATTTTATTTGCAAGTATTGATACTTCTTTATTTTGAATAGGCAAAGCATCTGGCATAAACAAGGGACAGGAGCATGTTAGAGAGCAAAAACATTGGCTACGGCACAGTGGGTAAGGGACAACATTAATGTTGGAATGTATTGATACAAGAACCACCCCTTTGCTCATGCAGCTGAGCACATCATGTGCTGCAAGATTGTGTTGCTTGTTTTCTCATTCTGTAGAAATTCTCTGTCAGTAAATGATTTTTGAGATTGTCATGTATTATTATATGGGAAGCTCTTGTCAAAAGACAATGCAAAACTAAAAGTTACATATAGAATATATCTGAATTGATATAAAGAAAATTTATACTGTATGTGCTTTGTACAAAATACTTTTGTAGTGCTGCATTCTTTGCTTTTCTAATGTTTGTTATGTATTATGTTATTTTTTATATATACATTATCCATTTATGACTGTATGACTGTAATTTTGTTGCTTGTATCCTTACGATTTATCTTGATATTGTTTCCTGATTGCTTATTTGTACCCTATGTCTATCATTAAGTATTGTACCTTATGATTCTTGATGAACGTATCTTTTCTTTTATGTACACTGACAGCATATGCACCAAGACAAATTCCTTGTATCTCCAATCACACTTGGCCAATAAAAAATTCTATTCTATACTTCTATTCTATTCTATTTTGGTAAACTGATGGAGAGGCAGGGAGTTGTAGTCCCCACAATTATGAAATTCAGAAAGACTCCTGGATTCAAAATAAGTACAAAATTGGCAGTTGTTAAATTCTACTATTACTCTGAGGACAGAAAACTACTTCACATTACCTCCTTCCCCTCTTTGAAGACCATCTGATTTGTCTACATGAAGCACCTGATATAATGTGGCTATGCAGGGGAATTTGGCATGGTAGACATTTTGGAGAAAAAAATGTAGTATGTGAAGAAGAGAGAGATACTGAAGAGCATTGGTGAACGTTGGGAGCCAAAGAGGTTATCAGTAGTGGCTGAAGGATTAGCATCAGCAATTAGAGAAATGAAAATGGCTTTGCCTGAAGAATTACTGGAGCAGACTCAGAGCACACTAAGGAGAAGTTATGATTTATTTAGCATAGACATACAATGTCAGGGAAATCTACATGCTAGACACCACGCAGTCCTGACAGCCTAAATTGCTCGTTCATTCTTTTACGTGTCTGTCCTTGGTGCACCACAGGAGGTTAACCTGACTAGCCATGCTCAGGTGACTGGCTCTTCCACTGGTGTTGCCTCACCTCATATTGTGTTGCCTCATGTCCGGCCAAGTCCAATACCAGCTTCTGCTCTTTTGTACACAGTTAGAACAACCACATGGCAGCATTAGAAGCCACAAGAGAAACTTCAGAGGACAGAGGTATCATAGAGTAAAAAAACTCAGAACTCTAGAAATCTAAAGTGAAGCCTGAAAAAATACATCAGCATTGCAGCAGACCAGAAAAGGGCCACTAAGCCAACTCCTCAGCCTTGCAATAAAACACAAAAATTAAGAAAAAAGGCAATGCCAAACTCCTTAGAGCAGCTCACAGCCTACATAGCAAGTCACAAATTCAGACTAGCAGGTTCATTACTATAAGCAAAAGGTTAGGTTACATGATCTTGGAATGGGTTTCTGTGTACCTTGGCCCTCATTTATCAGTATATTTAATGGTGGCCTCCCAATTACCTCTCATGGGTTTTTTACACAGTCTTGGCTAATGAGGAGGCTATTTATCACTTATTGATACCACAAAAATGTCCATCTGTTTTTGTTCTCCAATGCTTTGGAAACATCCATTCTCTCATCCCAAGATTAGGGAGTTATATTACGACAAAAAAATTAAAGGTATACATTTATTATAGTATGTATGGAAAGAAAAATAAGCATAACCCTGGGGTTACACAATTTTCACGGAAAACATATATTTGTTTTTCAACAATTCATCACAGCCAGTTTGAGAATTATAAAACTATCCTGTGTAGGTGTGATGTGTGATTCCCAAATGTAATCATGACATCTCCATCAGCATTTCAAATGCCCCTAACATAAGATGTTGGTGCTTCTCAGGTGTTTATTTATTAATCTTAAAATTTTATCTCAGTTCAATTCAATTCAACTGATTTATCTCAGTTCAATATGGTGTATGTACAAACACTACTTTTGCTTTACTCTATATATGATTATTTTTTCAGATGTTTGGCATTTTATGCAATATACACTATTTGGAAGATATTAGGTTGCAGAACATGGATGTATTCTGCGCTGTCCCACTCATGCATGCACACACAAACCAGGGGAGTAAGGCATTTTTATTAAAGTTTCTGAACCTGAATTGGTATTCCCCAACAATTCCTTTTGCCGGCACCAGCTCAAACCCAATGAATTACACAACTTCAAAGGAAGTCAACACTAGTCCTCAAGGCAAAGGCAAGAACAGTCAAATTGGATTTATTCGAGGGCAAGATCAGCATTGTAGTTCTCCTCCACGGGCTGGGGGGAAGTTGGGGGGTGGGAGATGGGACAGACACCTGCTACAGCACTTTACCAGCCTGTTTTTGGCCTCCCCGGCCTCCTGCAGCACTCTGCCAGCCAAAAATGAAACAGGCCTCATGGAAGCCTCGCGGGCCTTGAATTTGACACCCCTGTACTAGGCAAAAGCAATATCCCAAGGCAAAGACAAGTTCCAAGACAAGGGAAATCTACAGGCAAAGATAAGTCAAAAGAATCAGTTGAAGAGACACGGTCCAAAGTTCAAGGCAAGAACACATATCAAGAAAACAAACACATTGTTCCCAGAATCGTCTCCATCTGTCTGCTGTGCTAAACAGCCAACTTCTGTTTCAGCCCATCACAAAGGATGAGGCTGCCTCCTTGTAAGTAATCTGGCTGACCTTTGCTGACCCTGCCTTTTCTCTGCCCTACATGTTCTTGGATCAGGCACAGAAGGCAGTTCCTCTTCCTCATTGCTGACTGGCTGCAGCTGCATGCTTTCACCACCTAAAGCCTCAGGGCTGTCCTGCTGCCTCAGTGCTTCAGCCAAATCATTCTCAGATATCTGCTTGGAACCACTGATCAACTCCCCTCCTACCCGGAACTGGCTCATCATCCTCTGAGCTGACATCTGGAGAGTTATCTGGGGAAGCGTACAGGGGAGTCATTAAATATTCATTGAAACACATCAACTCAAATAATCATATGAACATAACTTAAATTGCAGGAAACTACAGGCCAATCAGTTAGACATCAATATCTAGAAAAATGTGGGATAAACAGTATCACCACCAGAAGGGTTTCTAATTGGCTGACAAACTACTCAACACATAGCCCTTAATGGAACTATATCTACATGGAGGAAGATAAGCAGTGGGGTACTCTAAGGTTCAATTTTAAGCCCAGTATTCTTCAACTTCTTCATAAATGATGTACAGGAGGGAATAGAAAGGGAACTAATCAAATTTGCAGATGACACTAAATTGGCAGGAATAGCCAACATCAAGAAGATAGACTCAAACTCAACAGACTCGAACACTGGGCCCTATCTAACAAAATGAAATTTAATGTAGAGAAAAGTAAGGTTTTACACTTAGGCAAGAAAAATCAAATGTACAGATATAGATTAGGTGAAACCTGGCTCAATAGCAGGGATCTTGGAGTCCTAGTGGACAATTACTTAAATATGAGGCAGCAGCCAAAAAAGACAACACAATCCTAAATTGCATTAAAAGAGGGATAGAATCAAGATCACGTGAAGTATTAGTATTGTTTTATAAAACCTTAGTAAGACCACACTTAGAATACTGCATCCAGTTTTGGTCACCCTATTATAAAAAAGATGTAGAGACTCTGGAAAGAGTACAGAAAAGAACAACAAAGATGATTCGGGGGTTTGAGGCTAAAACATATGAAGAAAGGTTACAGGAATTTAGTATGTCTTGTCTAGCGAAAAGAAGGACTAGCAATGTTCCAATATCTGAGGGACTGCCACCAAGAAGAAGGGGTCAACATACTTTCCAAAGCAACAGAGGCAAGGCAAGAAACAAAGTATGGAAACTAAGAGCCTTGGTGGTGCAGCGGACTAAAGTGAAGTTAATTAGCACCAGCTGTCTGCAATTACAGCAAGTTCGAATCTCACCAGGCTCAAGGTTGACTCAGCCTTCCATCCTTTTGAGGTAGGACCTGGATTGTGGGGGCAATAAGATGACTTTGTATAAAAAAAGAAAACCGCTTAGGGGGCCCCGAAAGCCCTACTAAGCAGGTAAGCAAGTATGAAGGCTATTGCTTAGCGCATTGTAAGTCGCCCTGAGTCTCTGGAGAAGGGCGGCATATAAATGAAAGAAAGAAAGAAAGAAAGAAAGAAAGAAAGAAAGAAAGAAAGAAAGAAAGAAAGAAAGAAAGAAAGAAAGAAGAGATGCAACCTAGAACTAAAGAGAAATTTCCTAACAGTGTGAACAATTAACCAGTAGAAAGGCTTGTCTTCAGAAGTTGTGGGTACTCCACCACTGGAGGCTTTTAAGAGACTGGAAAGCCACTTGTCTGGAACGGTATAGGAGCAGGGGGTGGGACTAGAAGACTTGCAAGGTCCCTTCCAACACTGTTACTGTTATACTATTTAATTTAATTTAATTTCCAATGCATCCAGAAATTTGCAGGACTTTACAAACACTTGCACCCACCCACCTCTAGAAAAATCCACTTCCCTACTAAATTTAGAAGAACTTTTCATCTTTTTGGGTAGCAAGATTTTAAATGGATCTAATAAACCTTAGAATTCTACTAGGAAGAGGAAGTTGAACTCACTATTGATTTACCTTGGACTGAAATATTTATGAAATATTATATTTATAGGCATTAAATTAATGTGAAAAGCTTAAAAGTAAAACCATCCCATACTGTTGTCCTATCCTTCAGACCTACAAGATAGGTAAAAAGCCAGCAACACTTAATCACTTCATCCAGAGACAGAAGGACATCAACCCGAAAATGTCCAAGCTTTGGGCAATGTTTTGATTTATTTATTTTTTTCTATCTTCATGTAAGAAAGAGATTGACAATCTCAATGTTTGGGGAATAGAAAAGAAAGGAGATTGTATTTAAGTTTCTTATAAGCTTGTGATGGCGAACCTATGGCACGCATGCCACAGGTGGCACATGGAGCCATATTAGTGGGCACGCCAGCTCAGCTCTGGGGTGCATGCGCGCATCGGCCAGCTGATTTTCGGGCCTTTTGGGCCCACCAGAAATAGAGAAACAGGCTGTTTCCTGCCTCTGGAGGGCCTGGGGTGGGGGAGACCCATTTTTCGTTCTTATCTGGCTCCACATCCTCTCTATTTATCTGGGAAGGGCGAAAACAGCCTTTCCCACTCCCTCAGAGGCCTGAAAGGCTCCATTTCCCAACTCCAGGTGGAACAGGAAGTGATGTTTTTTGCTGTTCCCCAGCCTCCAAAGACTCCTAGAGAGGCTCCTAGAGACTCCTAGAGAGGCTCTGAAGGCTGGGGACAGCAAAAAATGTCACTTCCTGTCCTACCGGGAGTTGGGAAATGGGCTGTTTTAGGCCTTTGGAGGGCCTCCGAGGGAGTGGGAAAGGCTGTTTTTGCCCTTCCCAGATAAATAGAGAGGATCTGGAACCAGGTAAGAAAGAAAAACAGGCCTACCAGGCCATCATGTGCCAGGAGCGGAGGGGTGGGTGGGGTTGCGCACACATGCGCATGGGCACGTGTGTGCATGACCCTCCCCCTCCCCGCCCCTCCTGGCATGCGATGGCAAAAAGGTTAGCCATCACTGTTATAAGCGATATATGATGGGTATTCTTTACATCAACAGATGTGGTGTGCATATAGAATTCTACTAGTTTCAACAAACTCCCATCCAATTAGATACTTACACTTTTATTAAGGGCAGACCCTGCATGTCTGGTGTCAGAAAGATGACCAAGAATCATATTTCACTTTCCTGAGTATGGGATTTGAAACAATTAAGCGTCATAGGTGGTCTCAATGCCATGCATTACTATAAAATTAAATTTAAATGTAGAGAACATGATGCTTGGGTCATCCTGTAATTGCTGCTTTCCAAATAATCCCACAAATGCATGTTATATATTTGATGCGTTAGCCCACCAATTCTGCTCATGGTGCAGGTTTGGTGGTAAGTGAGAAACTAACTCTTGGAAAGGTACTAGTAGCAAGCGGAAAAGGAAACCTGATTACAAAATAATGATTTGCTATACTTCAATCTTCTACTTGTTTTAATATAACAAAAAATATAAATGCTACTTTTTAAGGCCTTCATTCCAGGACTTGAGGCAGTAAAAAATAAATTTACAACAGTTGCACATACAATTCAATTTTCAAAATATGTTCAGATTGTAAATGAAGAGTCATTAGAGACTGTAGAGCAAAGACTTTTCAAATAATAAGAGATACACAACAGCTATTCCTCCTATTCAGAAATACTAGGCTCCCGTATTAAATAATTGTATGGCACACAGTTGCATAGGACATACTGTGTTCATCGTGTGAAGTAGCAGAACTTACTACCATGTTTCCCTGAAAATAAGACGCTGTCTTATATTTTTTTGAACCCTGAAATAATGGCCTTATTGCCATGTGCTCAAAAGCCCGATTGGGTTTATTATCAGGGGATGTCTTATTTGAGGGGAAACAGGGTAATCAGTGATGTTCTCATGCCAGATTTGTAAAAAGAGAATTAACTATTTATTTCGTATCAATGTCAACATTCTAATAGAGTTCCTCTGACATTAATTCTATTGGTTATTGATGGAAAGCTTTCAAAAAAGCATATTCCGAGTTGTAAACTTTTTATTATTGAATTTAAGAACGTTATATTATTTCAAAAAATTGGTTCCCCAGCCCTTTGGCAAATATCCAAGTATATCCCAAGGTTTGCTGATTTTTGCTCAACAAATACCCATAATAAATAGTAAATGGTTCTTTTATCTATGTGCTCTCTGTGCAGTGAAGTCAGATCAAAGGAAAAGCAGCTTATTTTCATCTACTTGGGAATTGCACACAGTCGTTTTTAGCAACACAGTATGCTATGTTGCTAAAAATATGTCATTATATACGCAAATGTTTTATCCATAAAAATCAAAAGAGGCTCAGGAAATGGAAGACTTGGGAAACTGACTGACGTACTTTCATTCATTCTCCCAGTTTCAAAACCCCTTGAGACCTATATTGTTCCTGATATCCTTTTATTAGCAAGTTAAATAAATAAGCCTGAGACACGAAATAGGAAATAACATTCTCAGATTCCTACATAATGTTATAAGATACAGAGATGTCTGCAACAACTGCAGTAATATGCAAATGATGATATGTGCATAGCATCATCATCACATAAACGCTGCTCTTGCATACAAGCACAGAAATTGCTGATGCATTTATGTCTTGGTATTGTCACACACATTTTGTCATTTATCCTCCTCTCCTTCCTCTATTCAGAGACTCCCATGTTTGTATGGAAATAAAAACTCATGACACTGTTTTATTTGAGATGATCAGTGGTTAAATCCAATGGTGGGATTCAGTTAGGGCGGTTCAGGTGAACCAGTTGTTAAATTGCTAGTTGGCCCTGCCCCTCTCTGCCCCTTCCAGGAGTCTGCACATGCCCCCTTTTGGTTTCCAGGAGGCTGCCGGAAGGCCTACTAGGTCCAAAATGGGGCATGGGGAGGTGTGGTCCGCCCCCCCCCCATGGCCCGTTTTTGCTCCCAGGAGGCTGCAGGGAGGCCTAGGCCCAAAACAGGGCGCAGGGAGGGTGACACACCCCCTCCCCCGTAGCCCATTTTTGCTTCCAGGGGGGTGCAGGAGGCCGAGTGCTGCCTGTCACCCTTTCTGGCCATGCCCACCATGGTCATGCCCACCAGCCATCATTAGGGCAGAGAACCATTTGTTAAATTATTTGAATCCCACCACTGGTTAAATCCATTCCTGCCCTGCATAGATGCACCCTCTGTAAGGAATTGACAGAAGAAATATGGAAACATTCATAGATCTTGAATGTCGGAAGTCAAATAATCCAAAGGCCCTATTTAGATCCAGATTTGCACTGAAAGACGAAAACACACATTCTCCTATATGACTGTCCATTATGAGTTTTTTCCCTCAATGCTACCGGTAGTTAAAATGCACTGCCAGATATTTCTGAAGTGAATACAGAGGTCTGCAGGAGGACACCTAAGCATATTCAGAGTGAAGAGCAGACTTGTAAAGACTTTTTACTAGACATGTTACACCTCCTTTCAAGAGCTTGATACTCAACACATGAAAGCCTGCTAAAGCATCAGAGACAAGGGAATACTTCGGGCTACCGAGGGCTACGTTGGGAGGCTTATATACACAGTCTTCTCCCAACACATTTGTATGGGCATGGATAAACTGAATATTTACAGAGACCGTCCTCTCTCTCAAACAAATTTGGCTGCTGCAGAATGACAGGCAGATGATAGATGGACAGAAGTATGGGCCCATACTTTTTCCCTGCTGACTGTGTTTGTGATTTGTCCTTGTGATTACTAGGACAAATAGGGACTTTTCTGACTTCCTTTTCTTTTTAGGAGTGAGTGGGAAAACGGCATTTTTTGTTCCAGTTGTAGATTCCATAATTAAAGAACAGTTGCAAAAAAGAACAGGATACTTGCAATGGTAGGAGTTCTAAGGACCAAATGTTAGGAAGGCCAGGTGAAAGATATTTTTATACAGATAGTCCTCAACATACAACAGTTCATTTAATGACTTTTACAGCAGCAGAGAAAAAAGGAATTTGTGACCATTTTTCACACTTATGACTGTTGCAGCATCCCCGTGGTCACATGTGACCAAAATTCAGATGTTTGGCAACTAACTCATATTTATGACAGTTGCAGTGGCGCAGGATCGTGTGAGCTGCTTTTGCAATCTTTTAACAAGCAAAGTCAATGGGAAAGCCAGATTTGCTTAGCAACCTTGTTACTAATTTAACAATTGCAGGGACTTACTAAACAATAATGGTGAGAAAGGTTGTAAAATAGGACAAAACTCACTTAACAATTGTCTCACTTAGCAACAGAAATTTTGGGCTCAATTGTGATCATACCTTGAGGACTACCTGTGTACTGTATTTACCGTGGAGAAAGGAAACATATTGATTTCAGCTGGCCAAAGGATAATTATGTTCACTATGAAGCAGACTTACTCTGAGTGATACTAGAACAAACTGAGTGAATTTTTTCTATTCTCAAGCCTGTTCTTTGATTAGAGACAGGGCAAAAACTAAACATGATTTGATGCACTGTAAAATATATAAATGCACTGAAAGACCAGCTTAGGGATAGATTCTCATGGAGTAAAACTAACTATGAGGTCACTAAGAGTTCATCACAATATTAGGGCACATAATCAAATCAATCAAAATATACTCATATATATTTATCCTCTACAAACTGTTTTTCATTAAACATTACAATTTGGAAATCATTTTGGAAGATGATTTGGGATTCTCTGGGACATCAGATTGTACATGCTACTATAGAAAGAAAAATCCAATCCAGTTCCAAGCCAAAAGAAAGGCGCTTGAAATAAAATGGAGGCTGATTGATGAGCAGAACCAACAACAGCATGTAGTTCTGAGACAGCTGACAAATTAGCTGGATGAGTGCAAAAGGATTTTTATATAGTTTGCAATATTTTGTAATTTTGAGGTTTGCTTTGTGTGCTTTTATTATTTGATCGGTAGATTAATCCTATTATGTCCTAAAGGTCATGTCCTGTCATTCTTAATCCCATCACCTGGAGCTGAAGATGTTTTGTTTATGAATAGACTGGCCCAGATTTCTTAATGGGCACAAAATCTCCATCTCTAAAGACTTCAGGCATCTGCTGGAGGCTGTTGTGGGCTGCTTTCTGACTTTGATAAGATTTTTCTCCATTTCTCCTTTAGGAAAATACAATATTCTGTCTCTTTTAATATTCCACAAAATATTTCATTTTTCTAGGAGAAGGAGGTCTTCCCATATTGATTTCAGACAGCAGAACAGGAAACAGTGGGAGGGTAAATGTGTCAGTGACAGGGAGATGTCGAGGAAAAGTCTATCTCATCTGTACCCTCATCCCCCTTTGAATATCCCATGTGCAGTTTTGGTTACTAATTTGTTCATTTAAAGCATTTCTGTGTGCGCCCATCTAAAACCATGTGACTCTGGATAGCATACAAATGAAGAAAGAAAAATCAAACTGACAATACAAAACAAACATAGCATTAAAACCCAATGAACAGAAAATGGAAATACAGGTGGTCCTCACTTAATGAATACTCAGCATGCCCCAAACATTAATTGTTTATTTATTAAATTTTTATCCCATATTTATAAATCACTTAGAAAATATATCTAATACTCCTTCCTCATCCTATTTTTCCAAAACAATCCTGTGAATTAGGTTGCTCTGAGAGAGATGGCCACAGCCTCCTGGTTTCTAGGCCAACACCTTAATCATTACACCAAACTGGCTAAAATAAAATTATCTTAATAATAAAATTTAATAATAAAAATAAATGTATCTTTGGAATAAAATTTTGTAATAGCAATGTGCAGCCACACCAGACAAATGGAATAATATAATTTATCCAAATATAATCAGAAATACCATGAATAATACATAAATATGAGATAAAATATTAACATATGCAAAGTGACACGCAAATAATATTAAAAAAATCTTAAATGTTTGCTGTATCCGGTATTTGTTGATTTGTATCTCTTCCATGTTTCCTTTTTTAAACATTGGAAGTATAAAGAAATGTATAAGTGTCATATGGCAAATGTAAAGTTTGACAATCGTTTTCAAATATTAAAGTCAGAATTATGATCAGGTTGTGCAGCTTCATTAAATACAGTCACAAATGTATCATTTTCTCCTCCTCCTCTTTCCTCCTCCTCCTCCTCTCTCCTCATTGGAATGGAATTTACTAATGATATATAAAACCATGGTAAAATCTAGGTCAGTATTTCCCAAAGTGGGGTACGCGTACCCCCAGGGGTACGGGAAGAGTTTGGTGGGGGTACGCGTTGCACCGGAGTTTAGTGGGGATCACGTGGGAATATCCACTGCACCGTGCTTAGCTGCTCCCACAGAACAAAGAAAGAAATAGGCGCGTATCACAGTTTTTACACGGGAACTGGGAAACTGGGAAACGGGAACAAAATAACTTTCGTTTATTTTGTGTATGTACCAAAAAAATAAAAAATAAATATATTTTGATTTTTATTAAAGCATATGTTTTTTATGAGGGGTACTCAGCATTACAAAATTATAGAAGGGGTACACATATGTCCAAAGTTTGGGAAACACTGATCTAGGTCATATTTTCCAAAATGCTACTGGGTGAAAAATAATGCCATAAAATAAGAGGAAAAAGAAAACAGAGATAAAAAGCTAAATCCAATATTATAGTTAGTTTTCTGTCACTGCGTGTGTGAAGCCCAGTGTTGAAACCATATCTTTAGACTTTTACAATTTTAACGTGCTGTCATCAGTCCAGCTGAAAAACAGCCTCAGACTCAGCCTATGCACCAAGAGTGACTTTATGGCGCTTAGAATGTATTAACAAAGTGCTCATTATGTGTGCCATTGAGAGTAGTCTCTGCACAAACAATTCACCACTATTCCAAATTGTCAGAACAGCCCTGCAATTCCCTCCCCTCAAATCTAGATAACAAAATTCAAACAATTTTGTACATGCAGACAATTGATAACGTTATGTACAGATGTGAGACTCTGGGTGGTACAGCGTTGCTTGAGGAGAGAAGGGGGAGAATCATAGTACTGTCCTGTGAAGATAGATTCAAAAGTTAAGTCTCACTGAGTTTCAGTCACACATCCTTTCATACGGAGGAATGCAGAGCGATAGATTTTTTTTTTCCAGGCTTTCTTATGGCTCTCCATGAAATTTATAGCAGCACTAAACAAATAAAAAATTTTTAAAGCTACATTGTAAAACTGCTGAAAGTCAACTGAACGGACCATATAATTTTAAGATGGCAATGCAGTTAAAATGTACGAGAACATGTACTGGAATACAAGGTAAATTCTAATGTATCCTTTGATTTCATGATACATTTTATATTTATATAACAAGTACAGAACAGAATAGAATAACAGAGTTGGAAGGGACCTGGGAGGACTTCTAGCCCAACCCCCTTCTCAGGCAGGGAACCAGTGGTGGGTTGCTACTGGTTCACCCCAGATCAGGGACCGACCACTGCAGGGAACCCTATACCATTTCAGACAAACAGTAATTTGGATTGGACAAATGGTTGTCTGATCACTTCTTAAAAACTTCCAGTGTTGGAGCATCCACATATTAAAAAGTAATTACAGATGCAGTTTAACCTGAGGCAAGAAAAATGGGACACAACAAACTTGTTTATAATCAATTGTCCATTACTTGGAGATGAAATGCCAAATTTATCTGTGCTGTTTCTAGATATTAATTCCACAGCATGCATAAAACATTTCTGAAACCAGATCTATTGTGGATGGGCCACTCATGTGAAATGTAAACGAAGTTTTTATTAGGATGCTGTTTGCCTCTCAGTCTACCTAATAGGGAGGAGAAATACACTTATGGAGCCTCCATTGTCCTTCATGTTGAAAGAGGGCATTAAAAAAAGTCTTGCAATAGTTTGTGATTTTGGGGGCAGGGTTTCTGTGAAAGGATTGCCAGTAAGATCAATCTGCATTGTAGAAGTTAGGCATGACCTACCTGAGCCCTCAATTTTCCAGCAAACCTATAGTTAATCTGCTTTTTTGGGGGCCATATTCTAATACCTCTCTGAAATGTTGTTAAATGTATTGCATTGCTTCATCACCAGCAATTCTATTACATATATCAGGGGTGTCAAATTCGCAGCCTGCGGGGCGGATGCGTTATATGCTGGCACTGGCCCCGCCTGGTTTAGCATAGGGGGGAAAAATCCCAATATGTCATGTGACAACGCAAGTTTGACATATATAGTCAATTCATTCTTCAGCAAATCAGAGGGGGTAGAAAAGGGGGACTTAATAAATGTGAATTTATTAAGGAAGAAAATATGTGTCTTCATCAGTAATGGAAAGAACCACTCTCATCCATTAAATAAGCAGCAAGAAAAATCTAACTTTTCTATTTCAGCCTCCCTATTTCTGCTACTGGGCTAAAAAAGTGACAGCACTGACAACTTTGTGATGAGATAAGCCCAAACTGTTGCAGTTTGGCTCAAAACATTTAGGGGAGTTAACTTCTATATTTGTCAAGATGAGGTTTATAGCCAAAGGCTTGTTGCTTTTGCTTATTTTCATTTTATTCATCAACTATAATTACATTAACAGAATCTGTCGTAGATATCTGAAAAGACACCTAATCCAAAATAATGCAAAAGTTACTTTCTTCAGTGGTCACTTTTGCACTTTCAATTGGGAGTTTATTATGTTAGCTACCCAGTCATTTTATGAAAGACGTTATTGTGAACTAAATCCTGAATATAACTTATGACAGCTGTATACTTGAACCATCCCCTCTCTAACCAAAAGGCAAACTTTCCAAATGCATTTTTTTCCCCTTGTCTTCATGCAAGCGTGACATGAATATTAAAGCTGGATCTTCCACTTCATAAAGAGAAGAATACGATATTGTGGATACAAGGTTTAGAATGGTTCCTAAGACTGCAGAGGACAACCAGAATATCATCATGAGATCTGCCCTGTCATTTGAGAAGCAGATGGCAATTTATGAAACTCTTCCTCATTCAAAAGCCTAGTGCTATGACTGTCATTCCAGTGACCTAAATTACTCCTGAAGATCATGTCTTCTTAGTAGAAAAAAATGTTCTGCC
Source organism: Masticophis lateralis (assembly GCA_030761175.1). Taxonomy (NCBI): domain Eukaryota; kingdom Metazoa; phylum Chordata; class Lepidosauria; order Squamata; family Colubridae; genus Masticophis; species Masticophis lateralis. Next base: position 122,458,395 of record JAUDYJ010000003.1, on the reverse strand, counting down.
CCTTTGGAATAGTATGCTAGGCCCCTTGCATATAGCAAATATGACCTCAAGCTGCAGGTCTTTTTATTAGAATGCATCTATCCAAACATTGTTATTGAAATACAATACAAAGACAAAACAAATTAAAAACTGTGTGATAAAATGTATGCAAAATCCCAAAGAAATAATTACAATGAAGGGAAGAGTTCTAAAAAAAAAACAATCAATAAAATTTACTCCAAGCTATAGTTTGAAGAAAACTGCTGAAAGACCGGGTTCAGGGCAGATAATCATGGAGGAAAACTATCTGTGTGGTGGCTAAGAATTGACAACTATTTGATGGCACATAATCAATCAATCAATCAATCACCCATGTATACTCAGTGTACAAAGTGATTTTTCTATAAAATTAAAATCTGCATTTCTGTTTTTTGTTTGAAAAATCTCACCCAATGGTTTATCTGTACGTATGCAGAATTTCCTACCATTTTAGTTGTCTAACCGAAGAAGCTCAGTTTCTTCTTTAAGCAACTGAGGTAGCTCAGCTGCTTAAAGATGCTGGAGATAGTCTCTACCCTGACAGTTCAAGTCCAAGAGCCATGTAGCAGTGTGAGCTCCTGTCATTCTGCCCATCTAGCATCACTTTGACAGGAAACACGATGGTATTTTGGGTGTACTGTCAGGCCCCTGCTGGTGCTGGGGATGTGACACCCAACTTCAAGGCAACATTGGTGGTGAGAGAAGGCCCCATATGATGCCACAGGATGCCACTCATCTTTCTGGTGTGGAGCTAAGTCGGTCCCTGTAGGGCACCCTGGATAGCGCATGAGCAGAAACGAAATGGACTAGCACCCTTCAACAACCAAATGACTACTCTGTACTAGCCAGTCACAGTAACAGAGTTGGAAGGGAGCTTGGAGGTCATCTAGTCCAACTCCCTGCTCAGTCACATTGTAGTCTCCTTGCTAATTCTACCATCACCATATGCTAAATAAATAAATTCCTTTCAGAGATGCATAGGAGACAAAGATGGAAACTTTGGTGAATAATTAAATATAGCAAAGTGATGTAAAGAACAAATTATGGAAACTAGCTATTAAGTAAGTTAATGTATCCGACTGTTAATGCCATTTTCTACTGTATTCATTTTAAATTGTTTTGCTTATCATTAAGTGCCAGAACTTACAATATGTTTACCTATTACCTATTACAAAGTTCATTTTACAAAACATGCCTAGTCTCCAGGATTGCTTGTTCCTCTTTAGCAGATAGTTTACAAGCTTTTAGCTTTCAGGATACACTTCTATTGTTTGCTAAGAAATACCTATCAAAACTGTGGATTCCACAAAAGATGCAAGACCTATTTTATGGCATACACAGAAGCATATTTATAGAGCCATATTCTACAGCACATCATTTGATCTAGCTGTTAGGGTCCCAGACTAGAAATCAGAAGATTGTGAACTCTAGTCCCACCTAAGGCATGAAAGCTAGCTGGGTGACTCTAAGCCCATTATATTAGGTTTGGGTAAGAAGCCAGTCAGTTAATTCCTATGACAACTGAATGGATCAACAATTGGTGGAGCTGAAAAAGGTGGACCCTACATTCATGGGAAAATACAAGGAAGGGGGGGGGATTTATACAGCACACAGTGAATGTGGAGTACCATCAGCCTTCAGTCAAAATCAGTCTTCTGCAGCAAAATATATCTTACTACAATTGCCAGAATTTTCAGATCTTGGCTACACTGGTTGACAATTCTGGAGGCTAATACTAGACCAGGAACCCATGTGACTTTAAAGGATTATGTAAAGCTTGCTCTATAGTTTGTAGTTCCTTACAATGTAAGGAAAGATCAATCTTTAATGGATGGGGATAATTAGAATTGCCAGTTTTTAAATCCATTGCCTTTAATACTGATCTTCTACATTGGGTTTACTCTTTCTATGACACAGGTTTTTTTCCCTTTAAATTCCATTTCTACAACCCAAATTGTTGAAAGAAGTTGATTATCATCAGATTATTTTCTACCAACAGTATCTAGTAGCTAAGAAAGATCTATGTCAGGCTGTAAGAAAAGAGCAGAACAAATCATGTACAATAAAAAAATACGGGACTTCCGGTGGCGCCTCTGTCGTTGTCGGCGGTCTCTTCATGACCGCTGGCCTCCCGGCGCGTTAAGAGCCGCTTTACAGCTGGTAAGCGGCTCGAAAAACCCGCTCCTTAATTGAAGGAGTGGGGAGAGCTTCTGGGGGTGAGGTTGAGCCCCCTGAGTCACCCCAGGACTTTCTCTTTCATCCTGGGGAAGGCTCAGAGCGATGGCTCCCTATCCACCCCCAGAGTATGCTCCGTGCCGAGAGGGATCTCCGCTAATTAGTTAATTAGCGGAGCCAGACGTCGTGAGCAACACCACGACTGAACTGACAACAGAAACAAGCTGGACAAGAAAGAAGGCAAGTCTAATGCAAGTATGATTTTTTTTATTGATTTTTTGCAGGAAGGAAAAGAAAAGGGAAGGAGAGGATGAAGAGTGAAAGTGCTTTTAAGATGGCGACGGGCTCTGCTGGAAGAAAAAATGAGAGTGGAAAGTGAAAGCAGTGCTTAGTGCTGAGAGATTTTAAAAGAAACATTTTTATATTGATAAGAATTAAAGAAACAAAGGTTGATTTAAATAGATTTTTTCTGTTTTCTTTTTAATTGAAGTAAGAAGAACTTTGTTGGTCTTTTTTAAAAGTAAAGTAAAGTGAAGTGAAGTAAAGTAAAGTAAAGATGACTCCCAAACCTAAAGGAAGGGGGGGCTCCCCCATGAGCCAGCTGAAGGACAAAGCTGAAATGATTCATCTGCATGGATTGGCAGAGATGGACTTAAAAGATTTTATAACAAGTTCTTTAGTGAGCGTTGTTGACAAAATAAAAAGTTCACAGAAGAATCTTGAGGAGTTGTTTTCTGGGAAGTATGACCAATTAAGTCAAACTATTATCAAAGTAATCTCGGATCTTTCAAGTGTGGTGGTTGAAATGGGGGAGAAAGTGACTGAGATCAGCAGTAAGTTTGACTCTCAGATACAAGAAATACAAGAAAAGTTTGTGGAAGCTGAGGTTCAAAATCAGAACATACAGAATGATATCATTATGCTTCAAATTAAAACTATGGAATCAGCAATTAGATTAAGAGGTATAAGAGAAAATAAGAGAGAAAATTTAAGATCAATTTGTGCAAAGGTCTTTGCAGAATTACTAAAGCTAGAAGATGAGATAATTCTTGGCTATATAGAGAAAGTCTACAGAGTCAACTCACGTGTAGCTAAACAAAGGAATTTGCCCAGAGACGTTGTTGTTTACTTTACTGATAGAAGATTGAGAGATGATATCTTACAAAAGTCCTACTCTGCCAGAGTGCAAGTAGAAGGTATACAAATTAATATTTTTAAAGAGTTACCACCGAAGGTTTTAAAGGACAGAAAAGAATTTGCTTTTTTGATTAAGGAATTGAAGAGAAGTAATATCCCATTTAGATGGGACTTACCAGTTGGTCTAATTTTTAGATACCATGGTGTGAGATATTGTTTGAATACTATTGAAAAAGCGGAACATTTTTATAAAAATATCTTTAAGGGAGCCCCGGAATATGTTAAGAATAAGAAACAAGAAAGAGAGTCTGCAAAAGGTAAACAGAAGGAAGAGATTCAAAGAATGTTAAAAGAAAAAGGAGTACAAGGTGGTTTTCCAGAGGATCCCATTATGGACCTTTCAGATGAAAAAATTGAGCATCCCAGTGAATCCAGAGCAGGAGCACCGGACCTTGAACTGCTGGAGCAAGATTTAAAAAATATTACAATCCGAGATGAACAGCAGCAGAGGTCCAACGCTCCTCAAGAAATGGGGGGTGATGCTAAACAACAGGAAATAGAAGTTAATGAGGAAACTCGATTGGAAACTGCTGATGAGTATCGTGAACTGTTTCAGAGGTTACAGATGCTAACAGAAAGTATTGAAAGATGTGGAAATAGGTTATAAAATTTTTAAAGTTTATACTGAGTTGGATTCATGGACTTTAAAAAGTGCATCCTGAGTTGGAGACTTATAAAAATTTTATTGCAAAGTTTATCCTGAATTGGACTTAACATCCTGAGTAAGTTTAACAGATTGCTGCAATAGTAGCAGCGATCTGCGAATACCCTATTATAGTTTTTTTTGGAATTTATCATCTAGGAGAAAAGAATGGAAATGAAAACATCTTACAACCAGAAGGAATGAACTGCAAAGGGCGACAGGATTTGAAAGAGTTTTAAAAGAACATCTGGGAATGCAGTTTCTAGATCTTTTTTTCTTTCTTTTTTTTTCTTTCAAGGCTTGGAGGAGCTGCATTGGTTTTTTCTTTTAGGTGGAATAGTATAAGCTAGTTTGAATGATTCTACCTAGAGGAGTGAATACCTTCGTGGTTGGATATTATCTATATAAAGTCACACGGGGGGTTTATGTGGAGAGATGCTTTATTTTGCTGATGGGGGCAGATAGAAGACGAAGCTTATTGGAATTGGATATATGTGGAGAAAGAATATTTAACTTCAATCAAGATGAAGAGAAGATTGAAATTTGGATTATGGAAATAGAAAAATTTCTTTTTGGATGTAATTGTATGATTATAATAACATATGCATAATTATATTATATTGCATGTTTTATGTTTTTCTTTTTGCTTTTTAGTTAAGGGGAGTAGTTGGGATCAAATTATTTGATATGAATATGCAGGTTATATTATGTTTTATTAGAAGGGGGATTGAGTTTGGCATATGATTAGTAATGTTAACACCAATGGTTCACAGAAAGGTATAATAATTTTTAAATTGGCTTGAATATTATAATGGTTATTATTATTGGGTGTTTTTTATTATAATATTGTTAACTTTAGATAAATATTAATATCTATGGGTTTATTGTTATATTTTTCTTTTCCCTTTTTTATTCTTTTTTTTCTTTCTTTCTTCTTCCTTCAAAACTTTTTTTCAATTTAGAATTTGAATACATAATAGTTTTTGCTTTTCTTTTTGTTATAAATCTTGGCTGGTTTTTTTTAAAAAATTTGTAGCGGAAGTCAGGGGAGGGATGGGGAGGGAAGGGGTGAGGGTGGAGGGAGGGTGGGGGGGATGGGGAGGTGGGGGTGGGTGGGTGGGGAAATGAAAAAAAATTTTGTATTGTAAAACTTTTTCAATAAAAAAATAAAAAATAAAAAAATACATTGGTGAAACATTTTTGCCTTACTACCTAATCCTGGACATTGATTCACTTTTCATTTTAAAATAAACTAACTCAGTTCACTTGCCTTGCAACTTCCAGTAATTATTTACATTTCCAAATTACATCCTGCACTTCGAGAAATATGCACAAATAATTTTACATGGGAAACATGCACAAACATAAATACAGGAGCAATTCAGCTTGTAAACATTGCATATAGCAAACAATATACACAGAAAAATGCATATGCTACAGAGAAATTTGAAGGAGTGTTTTTCTTTTATTAAAAAGTTATGAGAAAATGGGATAAAACAAATAGAATGGTGAAAAAATTAGAACCTAGGGAATATTTGATTTCAAGTATCATCATCCCTCAAACCTTAACTCTATCCTTCAAATTATGGTGACAATAATTTATTTTACCACAACAGTCAAAAAACCAATGCCACAAATTCAATACACTGTTCTTCCAAGATGTTACCCAGCATAACTATTCTGGAAAGAAGAACAGGTGCATTTCATCTCATCATGGATGAGCCTTGAAATGTGATTCTTAAATTGTTGGGACAATTATTTTATTTTGGGATAGTGGGACTGCCATTCTGACAGCATCTGAAAAAACACAGAAATGATAGGCTATCAAATAAATACATCCTTATTTCAAAAAGTTAATTTGCTCAATAAAATGCAAATATCCATTTATGTTATGATAAAATTAGATTTCTATTCAGTTAGCAACATAGGCCCTAGTTGAAATCAACATCATTATGACTGATTAAATAGCAACTTCCCTAGAAATGATATATAAGAAGCTATTTGTAAATAAGGAAATTCTTGTAGATTCAAAAGAAAATTATTATTATCATTACTACTATAATTATTATTATAATAATTATATAATTATTATAAGCCGAGGTGGCGCAGTGGTTAGAGTGCTGTACTGCAGCTACTTCAGCCGACCGCTAGTTCAGCAGATCAGCAGATCAAATCTCACCGGCTCCAGGTTGACTCAGCCTTCCATCCTTCCGAAGTGGGTAAAATGAGGACCCAGATTGTTGGGGGCAATATGCTATTTAGTATACTGTTGATTGTTGAAAGCCGCCCAGAGTCCTTGGACAGTGGGCGGCATAGAAATATGATTACTAATAGTAATAATAATTTACATAGATATAATCTATATGAGACATAAGATGAAGCTTTCAAATGAACTCTTTCATGCTCTTGCCTTGTATAAGGTGACACATGACCACAAGTTCACTGCAGTGAGTTTGATCAGTATTTAAAATAGAAGGCTCAATTGGAGGCGTAAAAATAGAGAAATTTGTTTTGCTTTTCAATCTGCAGTTTATAAAAATTATTGATCTATATCACTTTTAAAATTACAGGTACTCCTCGACTTACAACAGTCCATTTAGTAACCATTCAAAATTACAACAGCACTGAAAAAATGACTTAGGATCATTTTTCACATTTGGGCTCAATTATAGTTGTAAATTGAGGACTACATGTATTGATCTATATCACAATTTAAAAATGCATCAATTAATTTTGGGTGGTGAAGGAAAACCTCAGCCTAGCGAGACAAACACTAGAAGATGATGGTTTCTGAATTACTGTTGGTAATATATTAAAATTGTTTTTGATTTATACCAGTTTCAGGGTAGTTGTAACAATACAGGTAGTCCTCAATTTATGACAAAAATTGAACCCAAAGTTTATGTTGCTAAGTGAGAAATTGTTAAGTCAGTTTTGCCCCATTTTATGACTTTTCTTGCCACATTTGTTAAGTGAATGTGTTGTTAAATTCAAATAGTCACTAAGCGAACTGTTGTAAGGCAAGGACTACCTGTATATGGGATTCTTAATACTAGTTTTGACTAGAAAACCTTTAATGATTTGGCTGTTAAATGTTGGTTCAGATATCATCATGTAAATTGTTACATTACATTCATTATGTTATTATAATGTGCTGAAACACTGTTTCCTCTGAGGTAATTTACATGTCGTCTTGTCCTGACAAGAAAAAAATGTATAGAATAGCTTTCTCTTTAAATGGTAAGCCACCTTTTTTTTTTAAAGAAGCTTATCAAAATTTAAACCTGTTTAATTTTTTTAAAAGAGTTATAATGTCCCTATATTTAGATTGAGATATAATAGTGGGAGGTGACTTAAGTGTGGGTTGATGCAGCATTTTAAAAAATCCCAAACAAACTCTAAACATATTAAGGTGGACCCAAACTGAGTCATTCTTACTGTAGAACCATTAAAGTAACTGGGATCTTAAAATATGCATTCCAAGCACAGTTTTGATCCTAATTATTAAAAGGGGAGAGTACTTGATGAATTTAAATTAACCTGTCATAAAAATAGAAAAGTTGCACTAATTTGGCTAAGAACTACTTTCCATCACAAAATAGGGATGACTAAATCAGTGTATTTCTTGCTGGAACCCTTTCCTTTGCATTTGCTGCAAAGTCTATTCTGTATCTTTTCTACATTAATCTGAAGATTCACTTCCTACGAATGGCCCAGGTTGCAATGCGTTTTCTTTTAAATACAGATTTCTGAGAGTGAAACTTTATGATTGCTAAAAGGACATTTGTTTTATTTTATCCTTCCCCTATCATTTTTTTTTTTGAGAAATAACTCAGGATAATAAGCACACATAATACTTCCTCCTCCTCCTCCTAGTTTCCTCACAACAACCACCTTGTGAGGTGCGTTGGATTGAGAGTGACTGGTTTAAAGTCACCTAGCTGGTTTTAATGCTTAAGGTGGGATTAGAACTCACAGACTCCTGGTTTCTAGCCTGATGCCTTAACAGGGGTCTCCAGACTTGGCCAACTTTAAGACTTGTGGACTTCAATTTCCAGAATTCCTCAGCCAGCCATGCTTGTTTGGAGACCATAGCTGGCTAGGGAATTCTGGGAGTTGAAGTCCACAAGTCTTAAAGTTCCTTGCACTAGACCAAAGTCCCAAGGCTATGGGGTTGTATGGTGGAAAAGATGGAAAGGAAAATAGTCCACATCAGAAGAAGTTCATTGCTGAAGTTCTTCTGAGGCTGGTGAATACATCTGTTGATGTTGTCCCTTTTGAGCTTCACCAGTGCTAGATTTGAGAGGTAGATGAAGATAGTCCTTACACATTCCCACAACTTCCCCAAAACATTTTAGAAATGTAAATGTAAATGCATGTGGAGTTGGCATTGGAAAAAGGGACACACACACACACACACACACACACACACACTCCCCCACAACACAAAGTATCTTCTTTGATCCTGCCCAATATGACCCTGAAAGAAATCTGATTATAGCATTTTCTTAGCCATAGCGTCTTTTCACCTCACTTGCATAGAGTTACGCTGTAAATGTACTTTATCTTAAAATATGTTTTCAAAAAAATGTTTTGGTACATTATTTTAGTTGAGTTATAACACTCAGAGAAGTGTTGCAGAAATATGTGAAAGATGAAAGATTATTATGTTCTGATCTGCACATTAAAACAGAAGGTGTGGATTATTCTGTTTATATATATACATTAGAAAATGCTGGATTCTCAAAGCTGCATTGTATTGCTATTTTGACATCCAGGCATTTTACTTTAAAATTATCATATCAAATCTGTTTAATCATTTTTTATGAGATCTATCATCACATTTTTCTTTAATAGTATAGTCAATATGTCTTACCTCAGAGGTCTGTTCAATTCTATGGTCCTTATTGCAGAGAATGGGACTGTAGTCTAAATACAATCGGTTGCAGGAACTGGGTATGTCTAGTTTAATGAAAAGAAGGATTAGGGGAGACATGATAGCAGTGTTCCAATATCTCAGGGGCTGCCACAAAGAAGAGGGAGTCAAGCTATTCTCCAAACCACCTGAGGATAGGACAAGAAGCAATGGGTGGAAACTAATCAAGGAGAGAAGCAACTAAAAACTAAGGAGAAATTTCCTGACAGTTAGAACAATTAATCAGTGGAACAACTTGCCTCTTGAAGTTGTGGGTGCTCCACACCCAACACTGGAAGTTTTAAAGAAGATATTGGATAACCATTTGTCTGAAGTGGTGTAGGGTTTCCTGCCTAAGCAGCAGGCTGGACTAGAAGACCTCCAAGGTCCCTTCCAACTCTGTTATTCTGTTCTGTTCTGTTCTGTTCTGTTCTGTTCTGTTCTGTTCTGTTCCGTTCCGTTCCATTCTACTCTATTCTATTCTAAATACAAGTATCGTTGTAAAGGCCTTTCCCACATTGCAGCACTCATGGCTTGCCTCCCATGAGGCAAATAGCTAGAAATGACGTTGGTTTAAGAAATTATTTTCCAGATTTCAAACTTTTTCTCCAGTTTGGTCATCCTAATGGCCAAATGATATCTCCAGGTGTAGCGCTCAACTGGTAGATTCTCTTGCTTCTTTTCCCTCCCATCCATGCCATGAAACAAAGCCCAGTTGCTTTGTTTAATATATTTGAAAGATTGGTTGGGAAGGAAAAAGGGACAATTCATTACCGTTCTTATCATTTAGGACAGAAGACCCATTTTACCAAGTTAAAACATCAGCAATAAAAAGATGGCCCAGAAATTCACAGCTCTTCTGCTGGGCCTGTTAAAAACAACAACAAAATCATCAGAATGTTATCATTCCTTTGCTGAGCCTGTTAAAAAAATAAACAAAGAAACAGTTTCACAATTTAAGCAATAAACCAGTTAGGAAAAACAACAATATAGCTTTTTAGGTCTTCTTAATTGCTATAGAAGCAAAAATTGGGCAGAATCTTGTCAGCTTTTACTCAGTTGGAAGAAAAAAAAAACTATCAGCACTTCACTCTTTCTCTGGTGAGCCATGGATAGCGCTTCACTATCTGACTGAAGAGAGCCATTTTGGACTAGGGGTTAAGGGACCAGGCTAAAAAGCAGGAAACTGTGAGTTCAAGTCTTGCCTTAGCCAGGAAAGCTAGCTGGGCGATTTAGGGCCAGTCATCTCTCGCAGCCCAGCTCACTTCAGATGGTTGTTGTGGGGAAATGTGGAGGAGGAGGAAGGAGTATTAGGCATGTTTATTGCCTTGAGTTATTTATCAAAAAATAATACATACACCTCAGGGGTGGGTTCTACTTACCTTTACTACCGGTTTCCAACGGGATCGCTCTCTCTCTCTTGCTTCGCTCGCACACGGGCCTTGCTTCTGCGCATCCACAAATTGCTTCTGGTGACGTCAGGTTCAGTGGGCGGAGCCTCCTGCCGGTTTTACTACCGGTTCTATAGAACCAGTCCGAACTGGGGGCAACCCACCACTGCCTCCAAAGCACCTGAAAGCACAACAAGAAGCAATGGATGGAAACCAATCAAGGAGAGAACCAGCCTAGAACTAAGGAGCAATTTCCCGACAGTTATAACCATTAATCAGTGGAATGACTTTCTACCAAAAGTTGTGGGTGCACTGGAGGCTTTTAAAAGAGATTGGACAATCGTCTGTCTGAAATGATAAGATTTACTGCTTGAGAAGGGGATTGGGCTAGAAGACTTTCAAGATCTCTTCCAATTCTGTTTTAAAAAAACCACCAGTCTCTCGCTTTTCATGACAGCCAGTCCAGAAGTGGGTATGATCATCAGAGTACATATTAGCCAATCAGAAAGAAGACATTTGTGTAAAATGAAATGACATGTTGCAAATGGTTAGCTTGTACCAGCCGAGGAGGGAAAGCACTACTTTTGCTGCAGAGCAAGGAAACTTAGATGAAGTTAGTTTCCAACAGGCTAGGAGTGGGATAAAGACAATGTACTGCAATCTGTTAAATTTGTAAAGTAAATACCCTTTAATTTCATTAAATTGAGTGTAAATTTTTACTTGAGGACATTCATGAAATAGATGAATATAATTTTGTTTTCTTTATTTTAAGTTAATTTTTGTGACTTTAATGAACACTGAATAGAGTAATCTGTTAACATTTGGAAAAATAAGTCCTGTAAAATATTCTATCTGTAATTTCCCTCCAGTTTATAAATTTCCACTGGTTTCATTAAGAGATGTGGGCAAAACAATAGGAAACACAAAGGTTTGTTAGATAGCAGGATACCATCTACGGATCTCTGCTTATATTTTATCTTCCATTATGAATTTAACTTATGTTGGAAAGCAACTTTGGAACCAAAACAAGATCCCCCTCCCCCTCAAATCCTACAGATTCTGCTATTATCAGGAAAAATGGCAAAGTCAGAATATCTAGGAATTTTTCCCTCATTGGAGTATGGGAATTTCTAGCAGGAAAGGAAATTGTATTGAACAAACAGTGACAGTAGCAAAGTTTTGATAAAAGTCTTTTTCTGTGTTAAAATTGTATTTGCAATTTTTCTTCCCTATCTTATATGGGCCCCCAAACAAAGTATTATATAGGCTACCCCTTCATCTAAAGCATCCAACAAGGAAAGTCCATTCAAATGGAAAATCTGTCAGATTGTTATCTATATCTGCATTTCATTTTTGTTTAGAAGGGAAGGCGGGATATAAGGTTTCCATCTCTGGCTTTAAAATAATAAGTTTAAATGAAATCCAGACAAACTGGAAACTAGACAACTCTTTCTTCTTTTAATTTCTCAGCAAAATGCAGCACATTTTTTTAAAAAAAAGTCCAAGGCTGCTGCTGGCCCAATATTCTTACCTTTTATTTGGCCCCACCCCCAATCTATTGCTGCCTCCTGAGTCCCAGTTGATGGGCTATAAGGAAAAACTGTTTAAACTCTTGCCGAGGGGCTTCGAAGGGCCACTCTACAACTGATCAGTGGTAAATACATGAATAGATTGGTGCCTGCAAAAATAAACGGGCAGACCAGTGCCTGCAAAAATACATGAGTAGACCAGTGCCTGCAAAAATAAACGGATAGACCAGTGCCTGCAAAAATACATGAGTAGGCTGGTGCCTGCAAAAATAAATGGGTAGACCAGTGCCTGCAAGAAATAAATAAATGATACAGCTCCGCAAGTAATTAAAAATCTGGTAGACCAGTACCTCTGCTAAATCCTAAAGAATTGTCACATGACCATCAAGCCATGCCCAGAAAATAAGCCACGCCCACAGAACTGGTAGTAAAAAAAATTTAGAATCCACCCCTGATGCATATGCAAGTAGATAAATAGATACCATTTTGGTAGGAAGGTAATAGCATTTGTGGTGCCTCAGTGTATAGTTATGACCTTAGTAGCATCTCCAGACAACATTGGCTCCCTCAGCTAAGAAATGGAGATAAGCACTGCCCCTATGACCAAATGCATAAATTTGCATAATTTATCTCCCAATTTTGTCTTACGGAATTCCATCTTCTTGTTTTTCTTCTCATTATGTCTAGGACCCTGTTTCGCACAATTTCTAATACCTCATGCTCTCTCTAGCAGCTCAAGCAATGTCACCTAAGAGGCTCTTTTGAATAACCCCTTCTGCAAAAGTCTCTTTCTGATAACTACACAGCCAATTGCTCCTGAAAAGCATTTAAGTACTACAAAGCAGTTTAATATATTATTATGGAAATTATGGAAAAATTATAAAAATTATATGCGTGATTGAATGTCATTAAAAGTAACATAAACTCTTGACTGTCATTTTTGGTTTTGTCTTGTTAATTTTAAGGCCCGCTACTTCCCCATATTTTTCTATTTCCCGTAATAATATTGGTCCTGTTTCCAAAAAAAATACCAAATCATCCGCAAATGCCATTAATTTATATTCTTCCATTCTAATTTGGGTTCCCTTAGACTCTGGGTTTGCTCTAATTTTTGTCAATAGCGATTCTAAAGTCAAAATAAAAAGCAGAGGTGACTGTGGGCATCCCTGGCGGACTCCTTTCTTTATTTCAAATGTTTTTGTAATTTCTCCATTTATTATTATGTTTGCTTTTTGTCGCCGAATTTCATTTCTCTAATTTGACTAATCATATATTTCCAATTTCCAGTTTTCAGCTCTATGCAGCATTCTATTCACGTTCAGGAAAATATAAACTGAACTCCAATTATAACCTTATTACTGAGACTAATAAGACAGAATGCCTGCATACATTCCGGCATCTACTTTCTTATAATCTATAAATTATAACCATTCAGCTAAATAGCAATAAGAGCCAATATTAAACAAAACATAGTGTGAAAAGTAAAATATAGGCAGATTTTGACTTATGTTCACAATTGGGACCAGAACTTCCATCACTAAGCAATGTTGTCATTATATGAGACATGCCCAATTTTACGACCTTCTTTTGCTGCAGTTAAGCAAATCATTGTGGCTGTTAAGTGAATTACACAGTTGTTAAGCAAATCCCCTTGATTTTGTTCCTCAGAAGCCAGCTACAAAGGTTGCAAATGGTGAATCAGGTGACCGTGGGACTGTGCAACCATGATAAATATATCCTGGTTCCCAAACCTCCAAATCTCAATGGTCATAAGTGTGAGAACCCATCATAAGTCATTTTTTAAACTACTTTTGAATAGTCACTAAACAAATGGTCATAAATTAAGGACTACCTGCATAACCAGTGGTGGGATTCAGCCAGTTGCACCATTTCGGGAGAACTGGTTGTTAACATTCTAAGCAGTTTGACAAACTGGTTGTTGGAAGAAATCATTAGGGCAGAGAACCAGCTGTTAAATTACTTGAATCCCACCACAGTGCATAACTATATTAAATATTATAGAACAGGAGTGATGTTAATATTGTCCCTCTATGCATATTTATCAGGAAAACACATTCATTCAACAGAATCTCTCACTGAAGGGAACAAGAGATTAGAGATGAAGCACTGATTCATGTTTTTACTTATTGTTTTGTTACTTCCTGAATAAAAAAAGAAAACCATAGTTTTTATATATTAACCTGGAATCACACACACATACACACACACACACTTACATATGCACAGACACATAGATAAAGATATACTTACCGTATATATATTAATCTGGAATAATGAAATAATTAGAGTAATAGATTAGGTTTGAACTCCTGGGACTCTTAAAGCTTTCCCTCTTTAAGACTTCACTTTTAAGACCTCCATATCCAATAACTATGAAGGCTTCCCTGAATTAATGAAGGACAAGCTGTCCTGAATTATTATTATTATTTTAAAGGATAGAAATTACAACTATTAAAAAGGTGCATTATGTGTATAGCGATATTATACTCTTTATGACTTCAGACAAAATAAAAAGTGGTTTCAGGCTATGAACTGAGTTTGATTATAGGACCAAACTTTCTAACAGACGAAAAGAAATAATGTCTATATTACTGAGTATTCTGATAGGTAAAGATTTTATCTAGCAGTATTGATTACTTATCCTAAACTGAAAGTTCCATTAATTCTAAATGGATAGGGGTTCTTCCTTATAGCTGTCCTCCAGGAAATGTTCAAGTAGAACAAAGTGCTTGCTAAATCCCCTTTATCAGTCTTGAGCAAGTGTCGAATTTAATACTTTGAAAGTCATCATGAAAGCTTTTGCAAGGTCACAATGACTTACTGTACTTAGGCTAGGTGTTTCTCATACTGGTTGTGATATTTCTTATATTTGGACTTCCCAAACAACTGCTTCTTGCATTATTTTTCTGCTATACAAACATGGGCTACAAATTTTTGTGTTTTAAGTAGAAATGGAAAACCTGGAAACTTTATCTATGGCAGGGCACATTTCAGGATCTTATGGAGGGTTTTTCTTTGGTGCCCAAATCTGATCCATGTTGCATCCTTCAATGCAGAAATATGTGGCCAGATTTCCACACCCAAGCACAGGCCTGTCTTTCTTCAGTTTTGGCAGTGCTCAGGAAACAAGGGAATCTGAAACACTATCAAGAATCCCAGGGCAATAATAGACGGTATGCTGATTGATAAAACGGAATGTTATATTTCTTTATAAGCTATCGGCTTTCAACTCATCTAGCTCTCCTGGAACTATTCCCAGGTTCTTGATGTTGGAACCCTGAACATATTATTCAGCAATTAGAAACAGCTGGTGTGTGGTATCAGCATATCTCTGAACTAGGCTACTTTCCGAAGTTTCCACTACTTCTTAAAAACGTTATTTTAAAGATTCATGGCTCAGTGGTTACAAGTCTTTTCTACATAAAAGAGCCAGCTTTTACATCTGTGCAAACTTCAGTGGATCTAGCTGGTTCACTGGTATCTCTATGACTACAGAGGACAATGAATAAAAACGTATCTGTATTTACCATTCCAGCTGCTCCTATACTGTGCTCATGTTGGCTTGACTGTAAACTGATTTTTCAACCCACCCACCCCAAAATTTGCCCAGATTGAGATACCCAGTTGCAAAGCTTGCAGGCTGCCTTGGCTAATTTGTCCACTGCTGCACCCCTCCTACTATTTTGCCCTTTCTTTTCTGTGGGTGGGTTTTTGTGTATACTTCGTGTACAGGTTTGTGTTCATGTGTGAGTATGTATTAACACATGAACACAATCTCCCTGCAAATAAGTCCAGGTCTTATTTTCTTTTGGGCCCTAAAATATGCACTAGGACTTATTTGGGGGGGGGGGGTTGTTTTATTTTTTTCCATGTATGGGAGGTTCACTTCTTCTGCTTACTTGTGGCTGGGCAGGAGTCCATATGGTGTGCCAGTACTACTGCCACAAGGGGGGAGAGGGGAGCTGCTCCATTTGCCCCGCACTGGCTTACCTCAGGGCCCCTGCAGCCAGGCCACCCATGCCCTGACACCTGCCTTGCCTTGTGGAGGTAGCTCCAGCAGCCCCTTCCAGCAGGACCCTGTGTGGCTGAAGCCACAAGTCAACGCAGGACAGGGTGGAGCTTCCCCATACTCTGTGCACCAGCTTACCTCAGGACCCCTGCAGCCAGGCCATCCATCAGTGGTGGGATTCAGTCAGTTATCTCCTGATTGGGCGAACCGGTATCGGCCACTGCGGGAGGTTTCACCCACCCGCCTGGACATAATGTGTGAATACTGTACATGCCCAGAAGGCCATGCACATGTGCAGATGAGGCACGTGAGCGTAGCGAGTGTGCACACTCACATTTGCGAACCGGTAATGAAGGTAAGTAAATCCCACCTCTGCCATCCATGCCCCGACATTTGCCTCACCTTGCAGCCACAGCATTAACACACCACTCAACCTCTTGGTCTGTTGCGGCTGCAAGCAGAAGAAGTGGGTTGGCAGCCACGTAAGCTTCTGCCAGTGGTGGGTTCCTCCCGGTTCGGCCCGGTTCTCCCAAGCCAGTAGCGGTAACAATATGACATCATCGAAGCGGTTCTGCCTCCCCCCCACCGCCCCTGAGTAGATCAGTGCCTGCAAAAATACATGAGTAGATCAGTGCCTGCAAAAATAAATGGGTAGACCAGTGCCTGCAAGAAATAAATGGATAGATTGGTACAGCTCTGCAAGCAGTTAAAAGCCTGGAAAACCAGTACCTCTGCTAAATCCCAAATAATTGTCACATGACCATCAAATCGGTAGTAAAAAAATTTAGAACCCATCCCTGATTTCTGCTGCTCATGGCTACTAGTGCTGCCATGAAGGAGGTGTTGAGGCAGGGAACAAAGTATATACACACATACTGTATATACACTAACATGTACAAGTTAAACTAAATTTAAATATACAAAGTTAAAGTAAAATGTGTATGCATACAAGTTCAACTACCAGCTTTAAGATAAAAATATTTATTTATTTAATAAATCTTACAGCTCTTTAAATAATTTAAAGAAATAATCTTACAAGGGTAATTCTGGGTGATGTACAAAGATTAATACCAACATAAACAATAACCCATTATGCTCATGTTAATAGATGAATTAAATTGGCTCCAGAGTTACTCTTAACCAAACAAAAGTTCTACAATAGCACAATATTACAATAAAATATTCGACAATAGCACAATGTTAATACTTCCTTAACATATAGAATGTTTAAATGGGTAAATTATTATTATTATATAAATTATAAGTATAAATTTTATAGTAATTTTTTTTGCTTTCCTGCAGCCATCTACTATTCCGGTATTTTTAAAAATAAGTCCAGTTATACATCTAATGAAGCAATAACACACTGCTGGAGTGATTAAATAAAAGGAAAAAAAAAGTAGGTAGCTTAGCAAAAGAAAAAATAGTCTAAAGAAATGCAGAGATAAGCTTGATGAAGAAATGTATGAGCTTTAATAGTGGCAACTTAGTTATGGGAAAATGAAAGATATGAGAAAGAACAAAGAAAAACTTTATTATAGTCAGTCACTAGCATCCAACATATTAAAATACCATATAAACAGTATATAGAAGTATAAACTTATAAAATGAACAGTAAAGAATGATACAAAGTAGGGGAAACAGACATACATCATAGGCCCACATCACAGGCAGACAGCATCATAGGGAATCCAGGTCTAAGTAAGAATAAAATTTAAAAAATGGTTAAAGAACTCAAAATAACTTTGTCATTATTTTGTTTTTCATAAAAGGAGGCAGAGAGAAACCGGCAGGTTTTCAAAATTCTGTACTTATACTCTACAACACTAGAATTGCATTCCTATTGTTCTTACAGTGTCTTTTTCCTGACTTTGTATTTTTTAAAAACATCCTCAGATTTTAAATCAGCAACATTGGAAAGGCCAGATAAGTGTTATAATCACTGTCCTATTGTGGAAATTTTAGTGGCCATACTGAATCACTTGAAGAGATCTTCTGTCTCTATGATATAATTAAGGTTCAGCAGTTAGCTTATAAGTAATTAATAACTACGTCACAGGTAAAATGAACAATAATATCTGCAGCCACAGAAACGAGAAAACAGCATATGGAGACTGAAAGGGTCAGTAGGTTGACGATGTCTGTACCTGCCATCCAAAAATTTGGCTGGTCTGTACTGGTAATAGGGCAACCTGACAGTGTTGATAAGTCCTTTGGCATCTGAAATCAGACACTAAACAGAACTACCTAGAGCTGACAGACTCAAATATCGTTGTAGTGGCCTGACAGATGAGTGAGCTTTGCGTTTTTGTGCTTCTTAGGACTTAAAAGTACCAAGGCCTGAGGATGATCAGATGTCCAAAGTTGTTCCAGACAATTTGTAAAGGTTCACCCTCCATATGCCTCCATTCTCTGGGGAAGTCACCTTTTGTTCTCCATTTTTCTCTGCTCTCTTTCTGTTCTCCTTCCAAAGTTTTGCAGGACAGTATTTAAAGGCTAAGGCTACCGTATCTATTCTTCAAAAATCCAGAAGACCTCTTGATGACAGAAGAGACATCTTGGCTGCTATTTAATGGAGGTTTGGATTTTTGCCACTTAGCTAATTTAGCCTTCTTTTCTTTTTAAAAAAAAATCCAGATCTGTGTATTTGCAGATATCCAAGTGGGATAAGGAGGAAAGAAGAAAAAAGAAATAATGTTATATATGTTGAGAGAGTAAAAATGTGTGTGAGAGGGAGAAGAAAACAAAGAGCAAAATGTATGTTTCAAGTAGAAGTATATTGCTTAGTTAAACTGAATGATATAATATAGCTTTTTTTTTAGAGACTCAAGAACCATTTTTGCTAAAAAGTGCTCTAGTTATCTAGTTTATTTATTTTTATTTGTTTAATTGTTTATGAAGAATTTATAAGACCACCCAACTACATGACAAGTCTGGCAGCTTACAACAATAAAAAGAGTATAAACACAACAAAACAAAGGAGAAAGAACAATGCACATCCAGAAGAGTAAAAACATCTGGCCTAACACACATAATCCCATAAGAGGCTTGTCACCCAAGATAATCCGGGGGGGGGGGGGGCATTTTTAACGACCATTTTAGCAAGAGCAGATTGGTGTCATACATATCCCTTCGAGATAAGCTGTAACAGGCCTCCTTGTGATAGACAAGACCTGCTCCCTGGATTCTGTGAGGCTCAGTTATTCTTTAACTGATAGAACCAACCCTGTCTAATTGTACAGGCAGGAAGAAATTACTGGAGATAGACAATCCCTCATCCAGGTTCTATGTCCTGAATGGGTTTAGAGAAAGTTTAGAGCTCACAAAGCAAAGATGTTTAAAAGTCTAACATCACACAGACACAGAGAGAGGGGTGTGTATGTGTCTGTATTATTCAGAATAGCTGAAAGAGTTCAGATTTGTAATGATATGAACAAATGATAATCGCCATGTTTTCTGCACTCTATGTCACTGTGATACAAACATCAGCAGTAAGAAAAGGAATTCTTGATAGATGACAAAAAACTCCAAGATAGGGCCAGGAAAGAACATAAACACTAATCTAGGTAGGTCTGCTTTATTTTACATTATTCTTTATTTTTATGTAGTTTAAAAAACTTGGAAATCCATTTAAAAGCCTTCTCTTTTTAGGCTATTTTAATGATCACCATAAATGATCCATAAGAGACAGTGATACTGCAAGCATTGGCGGGCAAAGAGGGCTAATGATCCTTGTATTAGAGATGATGAAGACTTTTTGATCTCAGACTCAAATATAGCCCACAAAATCATTTCCATGCCCACCATGCAATAGAACCCAAGCGAGTTTAAAACATAAAGAAGAAACATTTTGCATTTTTAAAATTTATTGGATTTCTCAATAAATTTCAGATTTAGTTTTTGAACTCGGAGGTTCTCAGATCGTTGATTATGATATGTCACAGGCAGCATAGAAAAGGGGATCACAGTTTACAATTGGCTTCCATGGGGAAAATGAGAAATAAAGCTCAGAGTGAGTTTAGATAAATGCCTAAATTAAGCCGTAGCTCTAGCAGTCTCTCAAAGCCAATTGTCAATCCCAGCACATTTATTATTTGGTTTTATTCACAAGTTTCACTCCAGTTCATTCATCATTTTAAGGTGGGTAACTTATTTCATTTCAGTGTATTTAACATTTAACGTTGCATCTTCGTTTGTATGAGGTTTTTATGATGTTTGTAAGCCATCCAGAGTCATAAAACTCAGAGATGGATGACATAAAAATATAATAAATAAAAAATAAAAAAATAAGAAAATGGTATTGTATATATTTGGGAGGGGGGAGAGAGGTTATAATTCCTGATATGCACTGTGGGTTGAATGAGATTCTAGGCACCTCCCCAAATGCTGTAGATTCCTGTTGTAAAGCTTCTGTTTCTGGCTTGGTTGTTAGTACTGTATATGGGAAATCAGCAGAGCTTTCTGTCAATGCTAACAGACATAGAGTGTTGGGATGTGAAATTAGTATAAAGTGAAAAACTGAAGAATCCATCTTCAAGTGGTTAAATAATAATTGAGAAGATAAGAAGGTTGCCAGTGAAATGCGCACATCCTGTCTAATAATTCATTCCTTTTCAAACAAACCAAGTCCTTGCGACTTTTTAAAAGACCACCAAAAAATGGTATCACAAAGAACTAAGCAAGGTGGGTCTTCTTTAAGTTGAGTGGAGTCTTTTCCATAACTTTATATTCTTTTTCCCAAGGGTTTTTCTCTCAAATGTGTGCATCTTGTTATGAGAGTTTTGATGGGAAGAAACGTGTTGTGGAGGGAGAGAATGAGCACCTGCCTGTAAAATGGGGTATAAATTGAACAAACAAATCAACGTGGGACTGCGCAAATCCAAAATGAGCGCCACAGGACAGCAGAGAGAAGCAGAAGAACTCTTCATGGTTACTTGTCTGGATCAGGGGTGGGCAACTATGCAAATTTTACATATGGATTTCAACTCCCAGAATTCCTGAGCCATGGCTGGCTCAGGAATTCTGGGAGTTGAAGTCCACAGGTCGTAAAGTTGCCATTGTTACCCACCCCTGGTCTGGATTGTGGCACCCTAATACAGGTATGGTTTCCCACCTTTTCCATCTTTCTTTGGCAATTACCCACAAATTCATAGTGTTGACAAATGTTCATGTTCTCTAGCTCACTTCTGGAAGAGTGATCTCGGTGTCACAAAGTGAAAGCATCACATAGCAGACTTGTGGAACGGGACAGTAGCAGCTGGCAACTTTCTAATTCTTTGGCTTTCTAAAACTTCTCAAACCTGTCTGATTTAAACAGATACCATATAAAAGAAAGAGAGTCTGAGAGGTGATGCTCGGTGAGCTGAAATGTATTTCTAAACCTAATCACTTGTGTGGGGTTCTGAATTTGTTTCCATCCAGTATTTTTGGAGGGAAATGAGATTTATTTGGGGACACCTTTCCTTTTTCTTTCCTCCCTTCTTTGCTGAAAGTTATTCATCAATCATCATGAAGTGCAGTAAGAACTTGCACTATGGTTTGGCACAGTGGACCGTTACTGTGCTTGGCTTGCTGCTAACCTGTTATTCATATGCTCTCTTGCACAATCAAAAAGTTTTTCCATTTACCATCCACTCCAGATATCAGCACCATCCATCAATTGAATTGCTTGAAAATGGCATAGGATGCAATAAGTCTCTGTGTTCAATCTGATTCACTAATACTAAGAGAACACAGCATTTCCATCTGGAAACTATATTCTGAAGTAAATTTGGCACAAGTTCAACGTTATTGTTGGAAGGATTTCAGAAGATTTCTTGCTTTTTGGATCTTGGGAACTTGTAGCGAGCAAGAGTTTCACGTACAATCACCTTATGTTTAACTCTTTAACATAAAAACTAGATGATTTTCCTCTAAAGAAAGATTCATGAATATTACAGGAAGAGATTATTTGTTTAGAAATTGGGTCATTAACAAGATTGGGCAGAGACAAACCATTAGTTTATACAAGAGCCATCTCTTACAAACATCCTTCCATGTAAAATGTAAAAACTGCCATTGCAGGCATCTTTCCTACCAGAACTGATCATTTTTCAGAATCAAATCATAACTATTCAAATGCTGTGGAAATAACTTGCAAATGACTTCAAAGAAATGAGCAGTTTTAGAGAAGTCAAGGGCCCCTTTTGTCTTTCAGTTGTAAAAAAACTGTTCTCTCTCTACAAGCCCACATCTCCAAAATAGAAGAGGCCAAGACAAAAGTGCATATTTAATATTTAATATAACTTAATGGAAAAGTTAAATATGATTTTTAATTTGAATATGCCTAATATGATTATTTCTGTGTATTTTCATTTTTTTAAAAATCACATTTTTAAAATAATGGGCCAATTATTGAAAAGCTCTGTAGGCAGCAGCCAGCTGATTGTGCATCTTGATATAAGAACAATAATACAAACTTTACAAACTACTTTTTTAAAAAATCACCCAGAGCCAAAATAGAAGAACCTTGGGATTGGTTAATATAATATTTTTCAGGGCATGGGGAGAGGCTTATAATAATAAAAAAGTGACAAAGGACCTCCTTCTCCTCCCCCCTCCTCCTCCTCTTCCTCCTCCTCCTCCTTCTTCTTTCTCCTTCTCATTATTTTTATTATGGTTCATTGCACAGTCAGCCAGATGTTCAGACTCAATTTGGCATTTCTCCCGCCACCTACTGAGTCCTTCCTAAGGATCTAGGATAGATAGATATGGATATTTGATGGTCTTAGAGGTATAGTCGCAGGGTGTAAGTTGTTCTGAGCATAGCTGCCTTTTGCAATTGATTGATAGTGATTTTGTCAATGCCAATGGTGTTCAAGTGATAGTCCAGTTGTTCTGGGATTGAGCCCAAGGTGCTTATCACTATTTGCTAATTATTATTATTGTTATGGTTCATCACATAATCAGCCAGATGTTCAGACTAGGCATTTTTTTCCACCTATTGAGTCCTCCCAAAGGACTCCCCCATCTACTTCAGGATTCATGACAATTGAGGGAGTTCAAGGGGAATGAAATAGAGCTGTTCCCAAATGTATGCATTAAAAAAGGATTACTTCCTTTATGAAAGAATAATAATAAATCACAAACTAGTATAATTTAGAAGTTAAATAGGTGGATGTAGTCTTAGAAGATTAGTGTTCAAAATTTATCTCTAAGTTTTGCTTGGTATAAATGTGTACATATTGTAGCTGGTATACACTCAAGGTATAATCTAAAGTAAATTGCTTATTCTTTGTTTGCTCATGGTAAGATGTGTGTAAATACATTTTGTGATCTTCACTTCAACAAGAAGCTCCTGAGAACAATCGCCAGCCTCTTTGATGCATCTTACCACATAAAGCAGTATGTAAAATCATGATGTTAAGTGACTTGAACGATCCACATTCAGTGAACAGTGGCAATCTTGCTTCTTTAAGGATGTTAGACTGAGTGAACATCAGTTTGCAAATAAAGCTGCATCCTTAAGCACGCTCATAAGGGAGCCAGGAGACTTAGGCAAATATGCTTTGTGCTTCACAGCATTAATGTTATAATGAATAAATAGTTTCATCCCCAACATGTGAGGAGCATATGCATATTGTTCATTTTATTTAAAACATCTCATTTTTACAATGACAGTCTTTGGATTGCTGAGAGCTGAAGTTAAATGACACTGCTAGAATAACCTTGATAAAGATCTGTGCATCAGAGTTGCAGTGAGCTCTGACTCTGCTATGCAAATGATTCTTCTGCCACAACTAGAGAACATGCTTTCAAGAACTGAATATTTCTTCCTGTGTGGTGAGTGAACCTTGTCCTAACGACTCTTTCCCATCACTGCCCACCAAAGCCTCCTTATTGGTTTAACGGTTTCTTACCACTTCCACCTGACTCAACGACGCTTAATTTTGAAGGAGGGTTACAGATATCTTGTTACTGGGGCTGTTGAGGCAATAGATAACATCTCAAGGGGCTTGGAATGATGCAAAAAAAGATTTTGTACATGTGTAGGCAAGAAGACACAACAGCAAAATACTTGATATCAGGACATATTCTCTTCCCTGCTTGCCCCTCCCGTCCCCATAACTACAATGATATGTGTCATTTCTGTTTCACAAATTGGAAGTCTGTACTCCATCTTCTAAAAAAAAAAGAGCATAATATCTCAAGCTTCGGGCATAATCTAGTTAAAGTTATCTTTCTTTTCAACATTTTAATTAAACTTGATTTAATTAAATATAAGAGTGAAATGAAAAGAATTTAACAGTAGAAAGCAATACCGTTGTGGTTGCTGAAAAATAAATGTTACTGACATGCTATTATTGACCTATGTGAACCTATAAAAAAACTGCAATCTAATAATAGTATTCTATGCAAAAAAAGTAAGTACCACTGAGTACAATCAAGTTTATCCCTGGGTAAGTGAGCATTGAGCCAGTCATTCTCTTCAAGCCCTAGGAAGAAAGCCATGGCAAATTCCTACTGAAAATCATGCCAAGTGCAGGCACTTGTTCAGGTAGTCGCTATGGGTCAAGTCTGACTTAAAGATGTACAGATACAAAAAGTGAGCATCAGCATTATTTTTATTTAAGAAAATGCTTAGATGTATCTAAATGGATTCTTTAACTTAATACATGATTGTATACATTTTAGAATGATTTTATACACAACAAGGTGAAACCGCAGCTGCCAGTTCTTTAGCTGGTGTTGGCCTTCATATGCATTAAGTTTTCCCCAAAAAACTAGGATATCATAATGTATCCACATAGTACTGTATATGTGTAGATCCAAGCAATGTGGACTTTTGTGATTGATAGATGGAAATATTGTCGATGTGCACATTTTCTGTTGTCTACAGCTTTTTGATATGGCACATAGTGCTTGATAATCCCTGAGATCACCATAGCTGGTTTGTGTCATAATCTTTCAACTTTCAACTTTTCAGATCTTGATGTTTTGTGATCTTTTCCAATTCTCTTTATGATTTTCTATAAAAAGAATAATAAAAGCCAATGGCTGACTGTGTGAGGAGCCATAATTATTAATAATAACAATAATAAGGGCCATGAAAGAGCAAAAATTGAAGAAAAGAAGAATCAAGACATGCCTAATAAAAATTATTGGCATAGCACTAGAAAAATTAAAGCTTTTGAAATCGTAAAGCAATAAATAACAGCAACATCTGGGGAAACTGAATGTTGCGAGGCAAGTATCATCCAATTTAAGCAAAATCAGCTCTTTCAATCAGATCACAGGCAATTCCATCAAGGATAAATGGCAATAGAAATTCTGAAATTGTAAAACCAAACAAAAAGGAAACAAGACAGTTTGGGGCTGGGGTGGAGGCGGGATCAAATCTATGGGAAACTGAAAAAGTATATAATAAAAATGCTGGATGGATAAAAGATTTTGAAGATGAATTTTTTTAAAAAAATCAAATAGATAAACTAATAAAAAGAGTAGGAATGGTTAACAGTTAAGTGAAAAGGGGGTGAAGGTTACAAATACGGTGGAACAGCATAGGTACAGACAAAATGCAAATCTATTCTATCAGTACTATTCTATTTATCAGATCACTGTAGCTGACAGTTGTAGGAGATGAGGCTGGGCTAGAGGGAGTGGTCAAACATGTCATCAGTCATGGGTCTCTGTGTGCCCACAATAAATAAATCTTTATAGTCATTCCAACTGCCTGACTCTCCTGTTTTCCCCTGCGCTTGACACAATAGAGAAATGAGCACCAAACAAACCAAACCATGGCATTGGAGAAGAAGCTCTGCCTCCATCTCTAGTAATCTTGATCAATTGTTTCCTGTGTTACCTACAGTGAGAAAATTGCCACCCCTTTTCCGTAGCCCTGGTGATGGTCTATCAATTATATAAAGGGAATATATTAATAGGGCACGAACCATTGCTAAAGAGTGCATTTGTGACATGCCACAGCAAAATAAAGGCATCACCAAATATTTGGGACACAACAGATTCAAAATCAAATATCAATCTTGTTTATATTTCTGTTCAAGATAGATAGATAGATAGATAGATAGATAGATAGATAGATAGATAGATAGAACAGAATATATATGCTCCTGGAAGCACGAAGCCGAGAAAACCAGCCTGAAGATGATGAATGAGACTTCGTCGAAATGTCGCCAAGACACTTCCAATTTTACGCGGGAGAAGACCCGAATAACCAAAGACACCCCCCCCCCCTCTCTCTCTCTCTCTCTCTCTCTCTCTCTCTCTCTCTCTCTCTATATATATATATATATATATATATATATATATATATATATATACACATATATATACATATATATACATATATATACATATATATATATACATACATACATACATACATACATACATACATACATAAGTTTTCTGAGATTTTCCCGGGTGTTTGTATGTAGGTCTTCGCTCCTAGAAGCACGAAGCCGAAAACACCAGCCTAAGTTCAAATCCAAGTAAGGGTATGGCTAGCTGATGAGAGCTAAATAGCTTGAAATAGATCTATACTAGTCTCTATTTCTTTATCAGTGAAATTTAAATTTCACACACACACACACACACACACACACACACACACACACACACAGAGAAAATAAAATAGTCGTTCTATAGCTAATTGCTTTCAAGGAAATGTACAATAAAAGCATGTTAAACCCATATCAATCAAAACATGATACAATATAAAAACAATAAAAACTGCAGTTGAACACAATAGAGACTAAAAGAAGTACGAAAAACACCCTAAAAATAGCACCCTGTTTCTCTGAATAACTAAGTGAAATTGGATACATCATGTTCCTGTATCCTTAGATTTTTGTTTTCTTCTTGGCATTCATCTGGCATAAAAGTGGGGGATAACACAGCAGAGCGTAACTGCATAAATAAGTTGTGATCAGCATATTCCTCCAGGATTTTCAAATTAAGTCACCATATCAGAATTGGCAACGATGGGGCTCTTCAAAATCCCTCCCATAAGACGAATACATTCCTTTCAGCTCAGAAGACCTGCCTAAGAGGAGTGTACTTTACATAAGCACTACAGAACTCTGCTTTGGTATCTTTGACAGATTATGCCAGTTCAAATGTTTCAAATGAAAATGTTGATGCCTGAACATAAGCAAAGTATGGGCTTATGGGAAATCCAAGTACATTTAGATTTCCAAGACATCGGCTTTGTTTGTCTAATTGTCAGAAGCTTCCAGTAACTCAGAGATGCTCTAAGGAAGCCTTTAAAAGTACGTAAAGTTGAAGGAAGAAAACAATGGCTACATTTGTACAGATGTACAACACATTTCCTCAGTAGATTTTGTTAATGTATATTTTGCTTTCTTGTTCTTTGTTCCATGCTAGTTCGAATATATGCTGATGGAACGGACAAAATGTCCTAAAATATAAACAATCTATATAATAACTCAAAATAGAGATAGCAAGGAATTCTGAGAAGCACACACAACTGTTTCATGTTAAAATATTATAAAGAAATACAGATCATGTGCAGTACATCTGTAGGAATAATTGCTAACATGACACTACTTAATGAAGCTAGCAAAGAAAATCACTAGCTATGGATAATATCTTCATTTTTCTGCATTAAACCATCAGTCCTGTAGCCTTTTCTTTCTGAATTAGAAGGTTCAAGCTGTAAGGACTGTTTATTCAGTAGCTTTCCATTTTTCCATTATGGGCAAAATATATACAAGTGGACACACACATAATTTATATAAATTGTTCATATGCTTAAAATATAGTTTTTACAGAAAAGAACTAAAAGAACTACCTAAAAAAAAAACCGCCTAAAATTCAGTTGGTAAAATTGGTACTTTTTTAATCAGTGAAATTGATTAAACAAACAGAAATCTTCTCTTGGTGCCTTCCAACAAACTTTAAAATCTACCATAAGAACACTTCTTCATTTTATGAAAAATTGAATCCACGCATAACAAAATGGGCTGATTTTCAAATCATGTGACTCTTTGAGAAATCCATCTTTTAAGTGCTTATATTATGTAAAACGGCAGACATAGACAATGAGGCTATTTAAGGCTAAGTTTAATTAATTATCATATTCATTTTAAAACACAGCAAGTACATTTCTGAAACTAGACATTAGTTCCAAAGGTAGAAAACAGAAATCCCATTATGATTATTAAACGGTTCTACCTCGATGGGAGGGTGGAATGTTTTTGCTGTTTGTGCGTATTTTTCACATCCAGTTCTTTCACATGTTTATTAACTACACCAGGCTGGTATCATGTCTGCCAACTCTCCTAGAGTGACCCAAACAGCTGGAAGGCAATGGGGAGAACAAGTGGAAGAGTCGAAAAACTGAAAACTGAATGAGCAGCACAGAGCAACAGCCATGGACATGGTACCGACTTGCTTCTAAGAAGGGAAGAATCCTGGATATGCTATCCTGCTGGATGAGTGTACCGCACTTATTTATTTAATTTACTTATTTATTATTTCAACTTATATACCGCCCTTCTCCCCAGAGGGACTCAGGGCGATGAACAGCCAAATTAAAACACATATAGTACAAATATTAAAAAATTAAAATAAATTAAATCATCAGCGTTTCAATTTAAAATCTCAAATCTACAAATTAAAATACCCAATTTAAAACCCAAAAATCAATAATATCAAGAATTTAAAAAACCCATTAAAACCAAATTAAACTAGGCCAGCTTGTTGAAATAAATGAGACTTCAGGGCCTTTCGGAAAGCGCGGAGGTCCGGAATCAGTCGAATTCCAGGAGGTAGCTAATTCCACAGGGCAGGTGCCCCCACAGAGAAGGTTCTTCCCCTGGGGGCCACCAGCTGATATTGCTTGGCTGATGGCACCCTGAGGAGGCCCTCTCTGTGCAAGCGTATTGGCCGGTGGGAGGTTATCGATAGCAGCAGGCGGTCTTGCAAATACCCCGGCCCTATGCCATGGAGCACTTTAAAGGTGAGAACCAGTACCTTGAAGCACACCCGGAAGACCACTGGGAGCCAGTGCAGCTCGCGCAGGAGAGGTGTTACGTGGGAGTGCCCTGTCGCTCCCATAATCACCCACGCGGCCGCATTCTGGACCAGTTGGAGCTTCTGGGTGCACCCCAAGGGGAGCCCCATGTAGAGAGCGTTACAGTAGTCCAGGCGAGACGTGATGAGTGCATGGGTGACTTGCACATGGAGTCCCGATCCAGAAAGGGGTGCAACTGGCGCATCAGGCGAACCTGATAGAAGGCCCCTCTGGCCACGGCCACCATATGCCCTTCCAAGAACAGCCATGAGTCCAGGAGGACACCCAAGTTGCGAGCCCTCTCTGTGGGGGCCAATGACTCACCCCCAATAGCCAGCAATGGCACCAGCTGGCTATACCGGGATACCGGCATCCACAGCCACTTGGTCTTGGAAGGGTTGAGACGAAGCCTGTTCTTCCCCATCCAGACCCGAATGGATTCAAGGCACTGGGACATCACTTCGAGGGCATCATTGGGATGGTCAGGGGTGGAGATGTACAGCTGAGTATCGTCAGCGTACAGTTGGCAATGCACCCCAAAACCACAGATGATCTCACCCAGCGGCTTCACATAAATGTTGAACAGGAGCGGTGAGAGGACCAACCCTTGCAGCACCCCACAGATGAGGCGCCTCGAGATCGACCTCTGCCCCCCTGCCAAAACAGACTGCGACCGGTCGGAGAGATAGGAGGAGAACCACCACAACACGGTGCCTCCCATCCCCAAGCTCTCCAACCAACGCAGCATGATACCATGGTCGATGGTATCAAAAGCTGCTGAGAGATCTAACAGGACCAGGACAGAGGAGCAACCCCTGTCCCGAGCCCTCCAGAGATCATCCACCAATGTGACCAATGCCGTCTCTGTGCTGGACCCAGGTCTGAAGCTGGACTGGCACAGATCTAGATAGATGGTTTCATCCAGGTACTGTGGGAGCTGTCACACAATGAAGCGAAGGTTGGAGACAGGGCAGTAATTTGCCAAAACAGCCGAGTCCAGAGAAGGCTTCCTGCGGAGACCAAAGTGACTTCTGGTGGACACTATCTTGCACACAAGAAACAAAATCATTGGGAACTAAGAAGGGAGATTGGCCAGAATATATACCTGAAACCAGAGGTGGTTCACTTACCTTCCCTACCGTTTCACAAAAACGAGTGTGCATGCATGCGAGCTCACTTTGCTCGCTTGCGCCACCTCTGTGCATGCGCATGGTCTTCTGCACATGTGCAGTAGCCATGCATTACATCTGGGTGGGTGGGCGGAGCCTCCTGCAGTAGCCGCTACTGGTTTGCGCAATCTGGAGAGAACCGGCTGAATCCCACCACTGGTGGCCATAAAATGCTAGTATGATCTGAGAGTAGGAGATAGCTGAAAAGCAAAAATATTGAGTAAATTACATAATCCAATCAAGAACTTGTCTTATTTATACAATATTTTACACCCAAAATCTTATTGTCTTATCTGGCCCAGACAGATATCAAAGCAAAAACATTGTGAAACTATCTATAATGTCTCATTTTCTGCAGGAACATCCAGAAATGGAAGCGTATATGGTCTTTTGCAAAACATGCATTTGTGACTTCTTGATAACCCATTCATGATGGAGAAGGATACTGCCAAGTAGAAGAGCAGTTTGGAAAAAGAGAAGAATTTAAAAATTTTCCAGAGCGCTGATGGGGTCATAGCCTAGATTCCACCATCACACAGTGACAAATAGCCTCACGTTTCCCGCCATCTTAACCTGCACAAATAATTTACCCTGGAAAGGATTAGATTTAACTGCAAGAGTGAGCATGAATACACACACACACACACACACACAATTATACACAGTAATACTGACAATTAAAAAAAATATCCCTGCAGAAGATAAAATAAAATAAGGGAACTGAAGAGACTGTGATAGTTTCCCAGTTTTCTTGCAGAGATCTGGAAGAATAGAAAAATGGTCACTGCATGTCAAGCCCTGCTGAATGGTGCCAGCAAATGAAGGTGAGACAATTGCCTGGGGGTGGGAGGGTCAGGTCATCCAAATAGAGGCTCAGATAATGAATACAGACTTGTTTTTTCAGAGATTTTTAAACTATAGCACTATTTGCCATTTTCTGTGATTGATAGGTTCAGTAAACCGGTAGCTAGTATGTTTCTAGATAGTGAAATAGCAAAAGAAATATGCGTGCAGACATGCAAAAGCTTGTCACCTTATCTGCTGCGTTGCAAAAGAAAGCATAGGTGCTACCCAAAGGCAATTATTACAAAGTTGTGGGGTTTAAAAAAAACTCTTTTCACTAAAAACAGATGACAGCTTGGACAAGGATGACAAATACTTGTTGACCTTTGAGGTTCTGAAGATTCAATTAGGACTCACTTTCTGGAGTTGCTCACTCAGCAGATGCTGAAAATACTGCAAAGGCCACTGAAAAAATGTCGGCCTGTTTTAGGACTCAGCCCAGAGAATTGTTGTGTGGCTTTTGTCACAGACAATGCCTCTGTAATGATTACCAAACATAAGGGAATCCAAAGCTTCTACAGATAAAATGAAGTGCTGGGAAAACGTATGTGTTAACTATTTATGTCATTTAGTGCATCTAGCAGCAAAGCACAGGGCCAAAGCTCTATCTATCACACGATTTTCTGGTGTAATACTATTATCATTTCTAGGGGAAAAAAGGGGGAGCCGATTGAAAAGAATCCCTCAGAAAATTCAGTTCATTAAAACCGAAGGTTCCTTAATCCTGCTGCAATTCAGATGCTGAGGCTGTCACACAGAGTTGAACGGCCCCTTTGGTGATATTTTGAGTCTTGTTCTGGTGATGATAACAAGCCTGTTCCATCAAAACAGCAAAAACATGATGAACCGTTGTATCATCTAAATCCACGAACCAGACTTGCCAATATATTCAATATTCTCTTTCTGCATCTATTAGTTATACCTCTATTCAAGAACGGTGTTATTCAGAATGAAAAATCTATGATTCAGAGATTATAGCCTGCCATGATAAAGCTGTACATTGGCTTAATAGGATGTCATTACCATTGATCATACAGAACAGCAAAGTTAATTACTATTTGTTGATTGAGGGAAGCTTTCAAGAGTACAGTAATAATAATGCTTATTTATATGTCTTGCTGCATTGCAGAAGATCAAAAGGATCTTAACAGATTATCTGAAATTGCCAGGTTCCTTACTGAAGCAAAGAGATTTTATCAGACTACTGTATAAAATGCTTCAGTATGAAGTAAAAGCTTCCATGAAATGACTCAGTCAAATGTTGTTTGAGACAAATTCTGAAAGAAAACCTTTGCACAATATCCTGATGCATGACTACAGAAGAATTAAAATTATTATTGTATAGATTCAAGAAGTAGCAAAGTTTTTTTTACAGATCTATCTGTCATTTACCTACTGAGGTAGGTTAACCACAGTGTTGACATCACCTATTGAAACTACAAGATCTATACAGGGCAATCGGACTTACTAACAGGTGTTCATCCATAGAACAATGCTTTCTTGTTCAAATATTTTTGGCAAGCTTAGGAAGAAACGCCACTAAAGTAAGAAGCTCCTTTTGGAAGTCAGCAGATGATGCAGTGGAGGAATATGCAGAATATAAAACTATTGGAAACAATCTGTGTGTAGCAACAGAAACTAAATTATTGTATTTAGAACAGTTACAATTAATGATCACTAATTTTCATATTTCAGAATTTAAAATAGACGTGCAAAGAAATAAGCTTTTTAAGAGTTCGGTTCAGTCCTAGTGAATTATGCTTTAATGTTTAGATACATTTCTCTTTTTTTGGTTTAGAGAAGGCGGCTCCCACAATGCCAAACAGTATTAATATCTTCTTTTACTGGAACTTTCCCTTCAGAGCTTGTGAGACAGACTATGTAGCAAGAGGGTAGGAAGTGTTTTGTGCAAACTATATCCCCATTTCTGATCTTGACAAGTTATCAAGCATTCAATGATTGGGTCAGAGTAGATCAGAGTAGATAAAAACAAGGACCAGGATGGAATGTGAGATGGGGGGGAGGGGGAAAGCCCACATTCACTTCAAATCAAAGGGTGAATCAGAACCAGATTTCAGAAGGTCTCATTGTGCATTTGCCATTTGCATTCCTCACCATCCATTGTTCCATGGTCTCTTCCTGTCTACTCACCTGCCTCTTCTGACAAGCATCTTCTATATCTTCCCTTGCCACTTCCACTATTGGGGGAGGGCAAGCAAATAAGAGCATAACAAGCTGGTAGTGTTGGTCTGTTCTATTTTGCACCATTCTGAAAAACATTTGAAGAGTCTGCCTGACCTAGATATTGGTCCCTCTGAATGGATTGAGAAGCCCTAGTTTTGAAGGATGGCATCCAACTTTTTAAAGTAGAAAAAAATGGACTCTTAGCAGCTGCTTCTAACTCCTGACAAAGATCCTGTTGAGAGAGAGGGAGAGGGAGAGAGAGAGATCAAACTAACTGAGGAAGGAAAAAAAATAAAGAATTTTGATTTAGTAGGGACAGAGCATTAGGTCAGTGGCCAAGGAATGGAAAACAAGAAAGGGTAGAAAATAGAATGGAATGCTCTAAAATAACATGTAAGCAGATGAATCACATCACCTTGTTGCCTTTTGTTACAGACCTCAAAGTTATAGCCTTTAGAATGACATTCTAGCTTATTAACATTTTGTTAATTGCCTAACTACCAATCAGCTGTAGAAAACACTTCCATTTCTATTGACATTCGACTAGAGCAGGGATGTCAAATTCACAAGGCTGGATGCGCCACATGCTGACCCTGTCCCCACCCGGTTTGGCAAAGGAGAAAAAAGTCCCGATATGTCACGTGACGCCGCCGTGTCTACGCGAGTTTGACATGCCTGGACTAGAGCTTCCCTGAGCTTCATGCTCAGTAAAGGCTTTGGAGGAATGATGGGTTGCCTCCAGTTCAGACCGTTTCACAAGAACCAGTAGTAGAACCGGTGGAGGCCCCACCCACTGCCCTGAATGTCATCATCAGCGATAGTAAAGGTAAGTAGAGCCCACCCCTGCTTTGGAGGTTATCTCTCCTAGCTGATATCTCATTACAAGAGCAGAAACAAAGTAGCAGATTTTACTGAAAACCCATCAAACAGGAAGGACTAAAGAAAAAGATCCCTGTTATAAATTTCAAGCCAATATAGAACACCAAGTCTATGTCTCCAGTCACATTAGTGTGCATACAATAAGTGACTGGCATGCCTCATGAAATGCCTCATGAAATGACCAGATAGATAGATAGATAGATAGATAGATAGATAGATAGATAGATAGATAGATAGATAGATAGATAGATAGATGATAGATAGATAGATAGATAGATAGATAGATAGATAGATAGATAGATAGATAGATAGATAATTTTCATATTGTGATCTGCCTAGGATAAATTAAATTGCACTCTAAAGGGTGGATATAAGAAACTTGCTAAATAAATCAAGACTGCTGTAAGATTTCTGTAGATAAATTGACAGTTTAAACATTCACAAACAAAAGAATCTATCATCCTCTCCCCCATCCCCCAAAAAGAAAAAAAACACTTTATTTTGCATAAAGTGTATACTTATTCATATGCAAGGATGCATGTTTAGGTATTTTAATATAACCTAAACAGAAAGACGGTACTTCTTGCCCTAGAGAAATATCTGAGGACCTGCAGAGGATCTTTATACCTGCTGAGCTTCCCACAAAAACAGATGGCTAATAGAGCTCTTATTCTGTTTTTATGGTGCTTGATTTTCAAAACTGGACTCAGACTACTGTACAAAGATCCTGCAAAGATAGGAAGCTATATAGCTGATTCACAGCAGCCAATAAAATTGGCAGTCAATACAAGAGAAGAGGGAATTGATTGATTGATTGATCAAATTTGAATAGCTGCCCATTTCACCCACACCGACTGTAGGCGGCGTACAACAACCTGTGAGAAAAATAGATTTATAGTATATAAATCTATAAATATATTTTCATCTTACCTTTTCAATATTGCTTCCAAAAGTGATTCGCATCATCATCAACAAAAAGAAACAAAGAAGCATGAAAGGAATAGAAATGGAGAAGAAAACAAAATGGCTGGCTAACCTATTGCCTGTTCAACAGCAATTATACAGGCTATAGAAACCTTTTTTTCCTGATCTGTAAATATGGCATCTGAACTTTCCTTCATTACAATGTTCTTCCCAGGAATACTATTTACAATAACCAACAGTTTTGGTTAATTTCTATTGTGGTCCGCCAGCAGCCTGCGGAGCTGGCAGCAGAGTCAGACAGTGAGGAGTCTGGGGAGGAACATGGGCCAGTCCTGGAGTCTGGGAAAGACTCGGATGAGGGCTCTGCATCAGAGGCAGAGATGGGGCCATGGCCATTTGGGAGTTATCTGTGGACTCCGGAGCCTCCAGAGTCAGACATCAGAGAGGCAGAGGAACAGGGGGAGCCTATTCCTTGTGCGCGCATTGCAGAGCCGCCAAAAGGCAAGAACAGTTAAAACAAAAGGGACAACTCAGGAGTAAGGCTTGGGGATCATTGGCCCCTCCCATAAAACATAAAGGAAGAGCAAAGGCACATGGGCCTTTGCAGGAAGCAATGTTGTAGATGGTGTTGGTTTGTACTTTGAAGCTCCATTTTTGACACTGTGTTTCTGTGTGGGTGTTTACCTGCCTTATCCGAAGAACTGTGGCAGGCTTCCGTTGGACTATTTATAAACTCTTGGTGATTCAGCACGTGTTGTGAATGAAAGGAATTCACAGCCGTTAAAATAAAAAAAGAGGGGGTTTGGGACTAATTTTGTCTTTTTACTATATCAGGAAGCCTAGGTCAGAACAAACTTCTGTCCTTTCTATGCTACCGACTTTGACAATCTGTGGGCTGCCAACTCTTTCTCTTTATATTAATTAATATAAATACAGGTAATTCTCGACTTACAACAGTTCATTTAATGGCGGTTCAAAGTTACAATAGCCCTGAAAAAAGCGAGTTATAACTGTTTTTCACACTAATGACTGTTGTAGCATTCCCATGGTCATGTGATCAAAATTCAGACACTTGGCAACTGACTTATAGTTATGACGGTTGCAGTGTCCCGGGGTCATGTGTTCACTTTTTGCATCCTTCTCACAAGCAAAGTCAATGGGGAAGTCAGACTCACTTAACAACTATGCTACTAACTTAACAGCTGCAGTGATTCACTTAATAACTGTAGCAAAGGTTGTAAAATGGGATAAAATTCACTTAACTAATGTCTCGCTTAGCAACAGAAATTTTGGGCTCAGTTGTGGTTGTAAGTCAAGGACTACCTGTAGTTATTTTGTTAGAGCTATATAATTTTTTTTTCTTGTGGCTCATTCATACAATTTCTTAAATTTTACGCTTCCTATACAATAAATATTTTTATTTAAAAAACAAGGTGTCGAGCTGCCAAGGTGTCGACAACTGAGCACACATTGGGGGGGCCGGAGATACCCTTACCTGTATTCTGGTGGAGGTGGCACACAGTGTTAGGCGGATGGGAGATGTCTTTAGAAGCACCATAACATCAGGAGCAGGGCGCCTGTGCCCCCCACCCAACGTTGATCTCTGCCGGTGCGAAGACTGATGGAACCATGACCGACTTTGATGACGTCACCGGGAGGAGGTCGTGATTTATAACAGGCTGGGAGGGCGAGGCATGCCTGTGTGGGCTATTTAAAGGCACATGCGCCTGTCAGCTGTAGCGCTGTTATTATTTCGGCCAACGAAGTCACAGTGATCACCCGGAGCTGACGCCCGAATAAACCATGTTACAAAAAGAGCTGAAGCCTTTACGTTTCGGTTTTTCGCTGCGCTGCTGTCTGGGATCCTGAGAGGACGCCCTCCTCCCGACATTGAAGGGTGGGAGTGTTGTTCTTTAACAATTCAGCACTATTTATTGATTACAAAACAATCCACAGGCCTCTGCTTCCTCACAATTGAGTTTCTAACATTAAGATAATCCGATCAGAGCACTACCAGGGCACAATGTCAGTCCTCTTGCAGAGATACACATTTATGACCTCACTCACAACTGCCAGCTTCCATTAATGTTTTCTTCTTATGAAGAGATTTGCATCAAATTCTTTATATATTCAGTCAATGGTAGAGAGTTTTGTGGACCTACTAAAAATAATAAACCAAGAAACAAAATAATAATAATAATGATATAATAGGTCACAATCATGAGAGGGGATTCTCATTGATTAGTCTCCAGTTCACCCACACACACCACTTCTATGAAAAAAGCTTGAAGGAAATAGCAGTGTTTATCCTTGAGAAAAGAATATAGAATATGATAGCATTTTTTACATTCATGAAAGGATATCCCACAGAAGGAGGTCAGGTCATGTTCTCTATAACTCCAGAGAATAGGACACAGAATAATCCTTCTCATTTATAGCACACTGAAGATCAGAAAAGATTTCTTGCCAATAATAACAGCTCAACAGCAGAACCATATATGCAGAGAAGTGGTGGCTGTCCTTCATGCTTCAAATGCTTGGTGCTCATCTGTTGGAGAGAAAGATTAAGATGGATTCTTGCCCTAAGAAAGGAATCAGATTCAGTGGTCCAAATGGCCCGTAACTTTAACTAACTTTTTAATTCAAACAATTGTTACCAACCTGCCTTCCATTGAGGACCTGTATACTGCCCAAGACAAAAAGAGAGTAAATATGAAAATATTTACAGACCTTCTTCACATACTGGACATAAACTGTTTCATCTCCTACCCTCAAAACAACGCTATAAAGCACTGCACACCAGAACAACTAGACACAAGAACAGTTTTTTCCCGAATGCCATCACTCTGCTAAACAAATAATTTCCTCAACACTGTCAAACTATTTACTAAATCTACACTACTATTAATCTTTTCATCATTCCCATCACCCATCTCCTTCCACTTATGACTGTATAACTGTAACTTTGTTGCTTGTATCCTTACGATTTATATTGATATTGATTGTTTCCTGATTGCTTATTTGTACCCTATGACTATCATTAAATGTTGTACCTTATGATTCTTGATGAATGTATCTTTTCTTTTATGTATGCTGAGAGCATATGTACCAAGACAGATTCCTTGTGTGTCCAATCACATTTGGCCAAAAAAATATTCTATTCTATTCTATTCTATTCCTAGAATTCTTTTGATCTCCTTCCTCTATTCTGAGGGATCTCTAAAAGCTTTCATTTTTCAGATGTAGGAAATTCTGATCTTGGAAGGAATGCTGTGCACTTAAAAGACTCAAGGAAAGTGCAGGTTTCAAGAGTTCCAAAATCCTCCCAATCATCTAAATGCAGCAGATTTTGAAATGATTTAAGAATTGGCTGGAATTTAATTCTTTCCGTTGCATTTAATGAAATGCTTATAAAGAAACTGAAAAGGTTGAAAGATAAATATATAAATTCTTTATTTGCATTTTCAAAACAGCTATCTGGTAAGTATCAGAGTTGTGAAAAAGTTTGACATAATGGTTAAGTTGTCATCTAGAAACCAGGGGAGTGTGAATTCTAGTTCTGTTTTAGGCACAAAACCAGCTGAGTGATCTTGGGCCAGTCACTTTGAAAACCTGCCAAGAAAATTGCAGGAACAAGTCCTTGTAGTTGCCAGGAGTCAACACTGAGTCAAAGGTGTATACACATACACACAGAGAGAAAAGCTCCTTATACTTATCTCTATAAAGTTAATAAGCATCCTTAATTAATTAACTAATTGGCTTCTTTGTCTTCTAATTCACTTCATAAACTGTTTTCATTAAAAGCATTTAAAAATTCTAAAATCATCTAAAAACAATACAACAAAACACTAAACAATGTTATGCATTCCATACGTAAATAGTACAAAAAAAATATAAAAGTCAGTGTCGGAGTGTAAAAGCTTTTACAAAGCTTGAGAAATAATTGGGAAAAAGTTTTGCCTGGAACCAAAATATATATTAAAATGCCTCCAGATGTCTTTCTCTCTGAAACGTTTTTCATAAGTGGGGGCACACAACTGATAAGACACAGCCATTTGATTCACTTTGCTTCAACCTGTAAAAAAAAAAGCTTCTAAAAATGATGAAGAATCAAAAGAACCAAAAGAATGAAACTCCTGTGCTAGGACACCCTTAGGAGTTTGACAAAATTACTCTGCAAAAGAATTGCTTGGTTCTCTAATCACTGCAAAATATTTTCTCCTCACACTTTCTCTTCCTATATTTGTCAAGATGTCCCTTTTCCCTTTCTATTGTATAATCAACTATGGGCCATTCTGAAAACTATTGTCTTTGTAAAAACTGTTTCTTTCAACCTGAACAGAAAGGAAATTGACTACCTATCAGTGCGATGGAGAAAGGGGCAGCTTGCAAATATATTGTGCATATCAATCCCACAACCACGTTTGGGATTATTTTGAGCAGGATACAAATCAACTAAAATAAATACAAAAGACCAATAAATATCCCCCCCCCCCCCAAAGTTCACTGTATCACATATATAAGGAAAGTTGAGAAAGATTGCTTTTTGAAATCCTGAGCAGCTACTGCCAGTTTTCAAATAAAAAATACCTCAGAAGTTAATAGTTTGATTTGGCCTAAGGCAACTTCCTACATTACTAATTACAGATCTGATAATTGCACCATGTCAATAAACATGTGTATTGTTGTTGGTTAAGTATCTGCAAGAAGATCGAAGTTCTTTGTGAAATAATAACTCAGTTCAAGGATGCAGTTATCAGTCCAAATGAAGCAGCAGGGGGAACAATCTAAAATTATAAATGGGTTGCAGCAAACAAACAATTTAGTAAATAAACAGACCTTTTCCTTAAAAGTGTGCTGCGAGTTTCCACCTGACTGGAAAGAATGTTCTTGATAATATTAAAGGGCTTATCTTTTTTTAATAGTTGGTTCAAAATAAAAGAAAATGTGATTAAGAACCAACTTCCTATACCAATTTAGGAATTTTCAAAAGGTTTGAAATCTATAATGGTATTTCAGTACAGGTAGTCCTCGACCTACTACCACAATTGGGACCAGAACTTCTATTGCTAAGCAAGGGGGATGTTAAGTGAGTCATACTTGATTTTATGACTCACTTTTTTGCCATAGTTTGTTGCGGCCCACTGGGCAGCCAGCGGAGCTGGCGGAAGAGTCGGACAGTGAGGAGGTCGGGGAGGAACATGGGCCAATCCTGGGGGCTGGGGAAAGCTTGGACGAGGGCTCTGCATTGGAGGCAGAGGGGGAGCTAGACAGCAGTGAGGCTGTTCTCAGTGTGCCCATGTGCAGAGATTCCAGAAGATAAGACCAACTAAGAAAGCAGGGTCGACTTGGGAGTAAAGCCACACCTTGGAGGTGACTGGCCCCTCCCATAGGAAACAAAAGAGGAGTGAACGGCAGAAAACAATTCATTTGTTCGTTCATTTCAAGAGTGGAAAGTTCTGTTCGTGATTCTAAGAGACGCTATGCCAAGTTTTGCCTTACACTGCGCTTGGAAGCTAGTTATCTGGCAGCTTTCCAAGCGAGATAAAGTTTGTGTTGATAAATATTCCTCTGAAAGACTGTTTGCCAAGGCTTGCTGACTGTGAATGAAAGGAATTCACAGTCGTATAAATAAAAGGGGTTTTGCTGGGACCAAGACTCTGCTTCATGCTTTTTAAGGAAGCCTAGATCAGGACATAGTTTTTAAGTGAAATCACAGATGTTAAGTGAATTATCACAGTTATTCAGAAATGCAGCTTCTCCCATTGACTTTGCTTGTTGAAAAACAGCTGGGAAGGTCCCGTATGGCAATCATGTAACCCCCTGGGAGACTGCAATTGTGATCAATACATGCCAGCTGCCAAGCACTTAAATTTTGATCATCTCATCACAGGGAGGCTTCATTAGTTGTAGTGGGAAGACCAGTCGTCAGTCATTTTTTTCAGGGCCTTGTAAATTCAAGTGGATGCTAAAGGAATGTTTGTAAAATGAAACAACTGGTAATATAAAGCCTTTCTACTGATTTTATAACATGGGAGGCAAATGCCTATGAACAAATTACAGGTAACCCTTAATTTGTGACCATTAAAAAGCATTCAAAGTTATCATGTTGAAAAAGGGACTTTCAACTGGTCCTTGCATTTATAAAAGTTCCAGCATCCCTGCAGTCACATGATTGTGATTTGTGAGTTTCGCGGCTGGCCTGTATTTTGTACCATTTCAGCATTCCAAGGTTGTAATAATCATTTCGGATCTTCCCAGCTGGCTTTAACATGCAAACCGCATGATTCAGTTAACAACCATGGCAAAAAAAAAAAAAAAGTTCAGAAAATTAGGCAAGACTCACTTAACAACCATATCACTTAGCAATGGAACTTTTGATCCCTACTGTCATTGTTAGTTGAGGATTTCCTACATACTACAAAATATGCTGCAAATAATGTAGGATGTTTATAAGGAACCATTTTGGTATCAGGGCGGGGTAACTGCAAGGATGTGTTGATGTAAGCCAGCAGGAAACATGCTTCACTGAAGATGATTTTACTGTTGAAATACTATACATTTTATGACTCTTAAGATTACAGGTAGTCCTCCACTTACAATCAGAGGTGGGCTAAACTTTCTTTAACAAAGGTTCGCTGGTTGTCAGCACATGCACATGCACGCTCGCTTTGCTTATGCACACCCCTCTGGGAGAGAAACGGAGTTTCAAAAGGGCTCCTAATCAGCTCTGGCAGCTCCGGTGAGAACAGCAGGGTGGCACGGAACGCCCCTGGGCCAGCCAACGAACCAGAAAGCAAGTTATAAAGGGATAGCATAGAACAAGGGCAGGTGGGCGGGCCCAGCCAGCAATCAGAGCTAACGGTTCACCCAAAACTTTGCGACCATGCAACAGCCCACCACTGCTTACAATAGTTCATTTAGTAACAGTTCGAAGTTACAACGGCACTGAAAAAAGTGACTTATGACCATTTTTCACACTTATGACTATTGAAGCATCCCTGTGATCACATGATCAAAACTTAGATGCTTGGCAATTGGTTCATACTTATGACTGTGGTAGAGTGATCACTTTTTTTTCGATCTTCTCACAAGCAAAGTCAATGGGGAAGTCAGAATCCCTTAGCAATCATGTTACTACTTTAAAAATTGCAGTCATTCACTTAACAACTGTGGCATGAAAGGTCATAAATAGCGCCAAAATGTATTTAACAACTGTCTCAGCAAGAGAAATTTTGGGCTCAGTGGTGTCCGTAAGTAGCTTTTCCATTCTGTTATGATCATTTTCCAAAATTTGACATGGATGGTGATAGTGATAGCAGCATTTACTCCTGAACTCCCTTAATTGTGCCAGCTCCATTGTCACAAAAAAGACATCAGGAGAAAGGATTCACTGTGGAGAGATTTTTGGTTTTGCTAGGGAGAAATGAGAGGCAGATTCTTCTGTTTGTGAAAGGCAGGATTTTTTAAAAATTCATGCATATCTTTAATTTTAATTAATTTCATTTCTTAAAGCATACATTGGACAGTCTTCAGAAATTACTACATTAATTTCTTTATCTTAAGGGAGGCTAGTTATGTTGTTTCTTAGTTAGAAACTGGAAGCTATAAAT
Source organism: Masticophis lateralis (assembly GCA_030761175.1). NCBI lineage: Eukaryota > Metazoa > Chordata > Lepidosauria > Squamata > Colubridae > Masticophis > Masticophis lateralis. Next base: position 122,415,849 of record JAUDYJ010000003.1, on the reverse strand, counting down.
AACTATTGCTCTTGATAACTTAAATATTCATTAAAAAAAAAGATCTAGAATTTAAATGTGCTTTATCCAGTAACAAGCTGATTGCACATAGCAGCTCCCTTTGATCTTGGCTGTTCAGTGTACAAAGATTAAAAATGGGGGAGGCCAGGAAGGGGCTATTTAAAAAAAGATGTACATAAATCCATGCCCCCTACACGTCTTGGGATTTCCTGCTTAGACTGAGGTTTCAAAAGGGATGAAGGTGGACGTTCTACAGTCATTACAATTCTCCATGAATATAAGGAGAATTGTACATACATTCTTTAAAACAAGAAACCATCATGTCTGAAAGATATTTTTTAACGTTTGAGAGGAAGTATGATGAGATATCAAATGGATTTCATTAAAAGTACGGATTTAAAGACACCAGCATGAGCTTTGCGCATGCAGGACACTCCTTCATCTCACGCAATAAAGCATAAAGTCCAAATTTGTGTGTTCTCTTTTTTCAGTCAACCATATATTTTTCTCAAACTTTAAGAGGTGGTGTACACTACGAAGGAGCCAGTGAATTGACGGTTTGTCTTTCTGCTTTTAGACACATTGCTCTATATTTTTCACTGAAAACAAGACCACACCAGCTATTTTTAAACTCTGATGAGTCAAGCATTTAATGTACCCTTCCTTCCAAATCCTCAGTCTGTCTGGGGGCTTGTTGAAACTTGCCAATTTTTTCGGGTAAGAATCTCTGTCTTGACTGCGTGTCGATGTTTGAACAATGAATGCTATCCCTGGCAAAAGCTGTCAGTCGATGTTTGAACAAAGTGTTACAAAGCTCAGTTTCCATTAATATATATTTGATACACTGCTTGTACCAAGTAGCCATAAGACAATCCAACATTCTGGGCTCTAGTTCTAACTTCATCTAATTTCCATAGTTTCCCATACTGCTAAAAGCTTTTTCTCTCTTTTCTTTAGCCTGTGCTTCAGAAAAAAAAGGGAGGGGGAAAGAGGGAGGGGCAAAAGAAGGTGGAAAAAGTACTGTCCCTCCCCCCATGCTTTTTAACATGTCAAATCCTTTTACTTGTAACATTTTCTTAGTCTTTTACAGATAAGCACGAAAACCTTGAGCTGGGTAAGAACTATTTCCTTTATACATTTGTCTCTTGCATCTGAAACCAAAGCTGCATTGGAATAAATTTGGGCATAAAAGCTACCATTCCAGCTGTGAATATTATTAAGGTCTCTGAGGTATATTATGGGCTCACTGTTTCTGAATTAGTTGCCTAGTTTGCAACAATAACTTTTCCTGATCAGAAAATCAATGCCGTCACACTTGCAAACTTAACTCATTATCTAAGATAAAGAGCCTCCCTTGAGGAATATTCAAGGTCTCGAATATGGAAGTAGGAGTCTTTATGCTAAGTTTCATATTTCTCTTTCCAACAACACCCTGTCTCCAAGCATGTGAGGGCTTGACATTGTGTGGAGGTCATAGTGGTTCACTTCCTTATATCCACATGTCTTCTCCATCCTGCCTCTTGCTCTTTCTGACCTTCTCATGTTGAACAAAGCAGTGTGCATAATCATGTGGTGAGCTAATCTGTGCTCTAATGAACATGGTTACAGCTCTCATTTCTTCTGTTAACCCAACTGAAGGTTGCATGGAGGTTGGGAAGAAATAGGGAATAAAATTGTGAAACCTAACAACAAATAGGAAGAATAGCTGAATGTCCCCATCCTTTTTGCTGGTTTAAGCTTCCCCTCACTCAATTCAATAGGAAAGACTCAAAGATTCAAACCATTCCATGGCATCTATCTACATCTCCTTAACAAAAAAATAGCAAGCACACTACAATTACATCTAATTCATTCTGGAATAGGTGTAGATTTTTGTTTGGGTTTGGTGTTTGCTTTGTTTTGGCTAGCTTCAAAGAAAAAAAAATCTGTTTTCTTAAAGTTCATGTCATATCGTCCATGACAGTAAAGCCTTGATTCTATTCAAGTCTAACCATTACCTTTGTTCTGAATATTTTAAAAAAAATAAACCCCTATGATGACCAGTTCATTCTTTTTCAGTTAAAAGTTGAGTCTAGGTAATCCAGACATTTACGGAAAGTATTTAATATCTCTCCCGTCAGAATGTAAAAGAAATTTGTCGTGGATTTCTACAGCAGCAAACTGGTACATGCGTCCAATATTGATTCTAATGTGACACAGATAGCAGCAAAAAAAAATGATTCATTTATTTGAAAAAGATGATCCAAAAAAGAAATAAATGATTTTGAATAAACTGGGGAATTCTGGGAACATGGAGGTGTGTGAAGTTCTTTAAGGTGGCAAACAGGAATAGAGATAAAATCTTACAGCTCAGAAATACATTTATAAAGACGTAAAAACTGAAAAATGATGCATGACAAAAATGAGAGGAACCAAAGTTTTAATTTGTGGGGAAATTATCAAATAATCAAAGCTTTGTTTCAGTATCTGAACAGATTGGTATGTTTTAAAAAGCAATGATTCCAAATCTATGCATATTTAAAGTCTGTGTGTCTTAAAATGGGAAAAGTTGAGAAACGCTTTTAATAGCTATCCGTCTTTCCTTTTGTCCTGTGATGTTTCTAAACAAGAAAAAAAAATTTGGAAAAAAAATCAATTTTGCCACCTTTTTTTAATTTTTAAAGAAACAAAAGATAGATTTGACATATATGCAATGTTCTTAATACTACTAAGGTTTTTTCTTCCTGTTTACAAGATCCTGAATCAGGTAAAATCCAGGGAAACCATTTGCCTAGACCCTGAGTTAGCAAATGTGATTTTAACAGATAGATAAAAGAGGAGTAATGTAATGGAAAATTACTTCTGGCATCTGGAATATTTGGAACTATCACAACTAACTGGCAGTAGTTGCAGTTGTTACAAACCAATTTCTATAAAGAAGTGGTATTGGGGAAAATTTGTACAAATTGGCTGTTGATAGAAACATGGAGATGTGTGAAGTTCTTTAAGGTGGCAAATAGGAATAGAAATAAAATCTTACAGCTCATAAATACATTTATAAAGACATAAAGACTGAAAAATGATGCACGAGTCAAAAATGAGAGGAACCAAAATTTTAATTTGTGGGAAAATTATCAAATAATCAAAGCCTTGTTTCAGAAGCTGAACAGATTTGTATTTTTAAAAAGCAATGATTACAATCCTAAATATTTAATGTGTATAGGATACATATTAATACATATTCTGATAACATTTTAATTTCTTTTATGTTAACTTACTCAACTGTATAGGGAACCAGATTTTTAATTTTTTTGTTATTTTACACTCATTTGTACATAAGTGGGTGGCTCTTATCTATATTGTCTGTCTGTCTGTCTGTCTGTCTGTCTGTCTGTCTCTCTCTCTCTCTCTATCTATCTATCTATCTATCTATCTATCATCTTTTGGAATTTTATAGGAACTGTCTGAATCAGACTTCTAAGACCAAACCTTAAGGTATATGATTTCACTTTCCATTGTGCTCTTCTTATACACCTGTTTTACTCATCTTGGTAAACAAAATTATAATGAAGTCTGACTGAAGGCAGATGTTTTCCTTGGACAGACCAATATGATCAGGATGATTAGTGATTTACTGTAAGTGGATACTTCAGTCTTCATCAGGCTGGAATTCTCCAGATGTGCTAGTTTACAGCTTTCATTGCATCAGCCAGAGAAAATAGGAAAGGCTGGATTAGAGAACCACAATTATAAAGTGCTCAGCTCATTCTTTATAGCTTCAAACTGATGTAAAACAGAGAGGGGGGCAGGGAGGGAGGGAGGGAAGGAGAGAGGGGGGAGAGGGAGGGAGAGAGAGGAGGGAGAGGGAGGCAGAGGGAGGGAGGAGGAGGGAGGGAGGGAGAGAGAGAGAAGATTCATCTTCTGTTTTTAACCCATGCTATATGAGGCAAACCTGTCACACAGCTTCAGGAACTCACATACCCTCCCTCCCTTTACAGGAGATGCATGAGTAACATCTATTTTGGGCATTACAGTGAAGCATTGCAACAGGAAATACAAATTATTTTGCTTTCTGCTCTGCACGTTTGAATATTTGTATATTCAGAGACAATTTTAGTAGAGCTGTTATAAAACTAGGAATTTAAGTTTGGGTATTCATTTGTATCATTTTATTTTTTCCGTTACTGAGCCTTGTTCTGATTTTTTTAGATTTTTGAAACTGACAATAAAATGCTTATTATATGGAGATGTTTATATACTATAAGTCTTTTTAATGTACATTAATGTACATTATCAATTAACATAAATTATTCTGATATACAACTTTGGAAATATATCGTTTATTTCTCAAATTTATGTATTTCTCAAACTCATTTGCTGCCCATCTCCCAGTTCAGGCAACTCTAATTAAACCTCATAAAAAAAATAAGAAGCATATATAACCCTTTTCTCTCTTTGGGTGGGGGGGGGGAGGGCAGAGGTAAAGGGGCATATTTTTAAATAAATAAGTCATGTTATAGATTGTTTGCTTTGCTGTTTTCTGTGGCATTCCAGAATGATCAATTTGCAGGCTGATTGCCAATTTCCTCCTATAGAAAATTCCTACTAGTTCAGGGTTTTTTTTTAGTGGACCTTATTAATTGTCTTCTAAATCAGTGATCCCCAACCTTTCTGGCTTTGCGGACTCAGTGAGGATGGAGAGAGAGGGAATAGTTAAGTATGAGTGGGGGGCACATGCACAAATGGAGCTGCATGTGCTCACTCGCTGTTTGCACAAGTGGAACTGTGTCCACACAAATACCCATACGCTCACCTGCCACTTCCACAGCCATGTTCCAAATGGGACAGGGCCCAGTAATGGGCTACAGCCTAGGAGTTGGGAACCCTTGTTCTAAATGTAAATTTTACCACTATCTTAATATAAATACCCAATGCAAAGTTTATACATGTATTACATGTACATACTGACATACATACACACAGCAATATATGATTTAAAAATTTCCAGGTCTGGGAGTTGAAGTCTACATGTCTTAAATTCCAAGGTTGAAAAATATTGTATTAGAAGTTGTGTGATCACATATTCTAAATTGAAACAAAGAGCTTGTGTTCTCTCCTTTTATATGGGCTACAATTTTCCAAATTCATTTGCCACTAACAAGGAATTTAAATATTAAAATCTAGTCTTCAACAAGGACCAGGATGCCTTCTTGGTCATTTATATGTTTATTTAAACAATTTATTAATTGCCTCAATTGCCAAAGCAATTCTACAACAATAACAATGTAAAGAAGGCATAAACATAAACAGGTAAAAAAAGGCATAAACATCTGGAGAACTCCATCAGTCTTCATAAGCAACAGTGTTCTAATATGTAGAATATATGAAATTACCACACATACTAATACAATATAAACCAATTACTAAAGATGTTATTACTCAGATGACATAAGAACCATCAAGCATCCACAGGCATACTTGTGATCTCTTTTATAAACTATGTAATATTTTTATATATCAAATATAAAATACACACTTAAAAGGGGGCATTTTAGCTTTCAGTGCTGAATATAATTTTAACAATAATATTTGAAAATTCAATTAAATGCATTGTTTTATTGTATTTGCAATTACTTACAAATAGAATTGGGTGTCAAATAATAGAAATCTGACCTACATACTAAAGTAAATAAATTAATATAAATGAATAGCCATGGATTGTTAATAAATGCAATCAAGTTTGAAAATTTCATATGCCACATTCTATTTAGTACATAGACACAGCATACCATCTGCTGATGTTTATTTTTTTCCTCCAGTCAGTAAAAGCCTTTGTTTAAGTCAAAATTCAAGTGACAGAATCAGAACAAAAGGAAAAAGGGCAGAAAAACCACATCTGAATAAATTCCAAATATGACTTCTAAAGGCAGACAATATAAAAGCTATAATCTTAGTTTAACCCCCACACTTTCTAAACACTATAATTATCCGACATCTGCTGGTTACTCCATTTTGCTATTGGATAACCTTAATTACCCTGTAATATTTCCTGACACTCCCCGAAATATGCCCCATGGATGATAATTCATTCACAGATTGGCCCCATTATTAGCTACTAATTCCAACAATCAAGACAAAGACAACTAACAGATGACCTTGAATGATTACCGACTTAGTAAATGGGATTTATTTTATGCCTTTAAAGACCTACTGTTTTTTTCTGACTGCACAAAGAAAGATCTGAAATTAGTTTTTTGAAAAAAGGTAGATGTAAGAGATATTTGATAAATGCAGAAGAATTGTTCTCTCCACAATACTCATCTAAAATTACACCATTGAAGATGTTTCTTTTTCTTTCTTTCTTTCCAGTTTCTACAGTTACAAAGCAAATGATCTGTCTCATCATTTCCTCATTAATCCAGAGGAAACAAGCCAAGGTAAAGTGTTCAATGCTGCCATCTAATTTATCTCTACTCAAGGCACTGTTCTAGAAGAGAGCTTCTTAACCCTTTACTTTTAATGACTCTGATAATCTTAAAGAGGTGGAGCTACCAGCATCCCATATTATTGTTGTTATTGTTTTTGTTATTTCCGATTCAATACTGCCAGAAATCTACCAGTGTAGTGCTTGTCAGCAAAACGTATATTACTGATTTCTTTGCTCTTTATATTTAACCTAACATTATGCTTTATAAGAACATTAAAAGATGGAACCTGATTTTAATGGAAGAAGAATGATCTCAGGGAAACAGTCAAGGCTCCCACAATTTTATCAAAGTCAATAATTTAATCTAATCCTCTCCAATCTTGTACTGTCAACCTGTTAATACTTCAACTGCCCAAATCTCTGGTCCAGCACAAGAATATTGCCATAGTCATAATGTCATGACAGTTCATCTCCTTGCCTATTTCTTTCCAGATGCTTTTTGGACTATGATTGCCACACAGAGACATTGTTTCATTCACTGAACACTACTATTTCTTATCTTTTGGTTTAATTTAAATCCAGAATTTTGCAAATGGATATAGAAATGGGAGAGTTTGAATTGGCGGATGTTTCACTTACATTAACTGCCAGTCCAACTGAGTTCTCTAACTGCAACATGGAAGACACCCTTAGCGGGGGAAATTGTAAAAAAAATAACATGGGATCTCCCAGCAATTTTATCTACTGCTTGTAGTAGCAGATAAGCCTACAAGGTGAAAAAAAACCCCTGTCATGTATTAGTGGATTGACAGTTTGGTCTAGTGATTAAGGCACCAGGCTGGAAACCAATAAATTATAGTCCTGCCTTAGTTCTGAAAGCCAGCTTTGGACAGTCATTCTCTCTCAATCCATAACATCAGGTTCAGGCAATAAGCTGATTGGGCAATTCCTGTAGCAATCAAAAAAGAAACACATCCTACACTTACAGAAAAACACTAGGAAAATAAGAAGAGGAGAGGAGAAGAGAGGAGAAAAGATATTAGTGAATTATTTCAACCTGCATTTATTTCAGCCAGAGCTAATCACAGCTTATTTAAATTCATAACTCTGACATTTCTGGAAGCATATAGTAGATTAAGATGCACCCACATACAAACACATGCACACCAGTGGTGGGTTGCTCCTGGTGCAGACCAGTTCGCAAGAACTGGTAGTAAAACCAGTGGGCGGCCCCGTTCACTGCCCCAGATGTCATCATCAGCGATCTGTGCATGCACAGAAGCGATCCCGTTGCAAATCAGTAGTAAAGGTAAGTAGAACCCACCCAAATGCACACATACCTGTATATATAAAACAAGAACCCTAAAATAACCCATTAACATAGAGGGATATAGATGTCTGTGTGGAATGAGCATGAACATTCTTATTCTGTTATGAAATCAGAATGACAGAGCATTATAGCAGGGTTCACTTTTCATTCACCACAAAACCATTAATGAAAATATTTTTTTTTCTTTAGCTACACCTCATCTTTTTCAACCTAAGACATACACATTGTGACCAACAGCATACTGCAATCAAGCATTTTTCTCCAAAGTGATTAAAACGAATATAACTCAGGTCAAATGACAAAATTATTTACCTGAAACATAGTTTGGATAGCAGAAACTGGAAGCAACCTTTTCATTCTGTATCAGTATTGTTTACTTATTTATTCACCATAATTGACTAAATGTTTGGAAAAACATAATACAGCCTGAGTTACTTTATGAACTATTTGTTCCAAAAATTAATTAGAACACCACCACCCCTGCAAAAAAATATACCCCAAGCTATCTACAAAGATTCAAATTTAGATTTTTACAGCTACCTATATTAAAACTACTACCACATTAAGTTCTGCCATAGTTATGAACTTTACCAGCCTCCGTTGTTCCAGTCTACCTCTAGAATTCAGAAAGCCATTATAGCAAAATTGAGAAGAAATATCAAACTAGCTGAGTAGGAAATATCAAAGTAGCTTCATCTTTAAGAGGTTCTCTAGCCAATAACACTAAAAACTGACTCCTATTGTAATCACCTGTAATCACCTGGTTCCTACTGTAATCAACAACAAATACCTGCTTGGCGAGGAGGATTATAAATTAGTACTTATTTATTAGCTATATCTTTATTTATTTATTTTTTTGCATACAGTAAAAATATGTGATGCCTATTGCTCCAAACTAACTACTATATGATTCTGTCTTGATTATGATTTTAAGAGCAACTTATTTGATGTCCCTTCCAAATACTGCAGATTTACTGGATTTAACAGAAATTCTCAAGCCTTGTGCAAAAAATGCAAGTTAAATAAAAATAGCAATAGGACTTACTTATAAACCTCTTCACAGTGCTTTACAGCCCTCTCTAAGTGGTTTACAGAATCAGCATGTTGCCCTCAACAATCTGGGCTCTCATTTTACCAACCCTGGAAGGATGGTAGGCTGAGTCAACCTTGAACTGGTGAGAATAATAAACTTCAACACTTACTGTTCCTCTGCTACAAGAAACAAAGTTCTTTTATGTCCATTTACAAAAGTTATTCCTTGCGTGACCCATACCTTGGCTCTTTTTTAAACCTGGCTCTGCTGTGGGGTGAGTTCTACCATAGTTGGTCATTAGTTATGACTGATCTTTCCATCATTCACAGAGTCAGATCAGGTTTGTACAGTTTCTATTCAAGCCCAAGGTGATGAATGAGTAATGCAAGATTCTGCATGTTGTTCTTTTGCTTCCAGTGATCCCAACTTCCTTATTTTGAGAGGGGTGCAAAACTGCTTGCATACTTGGGAACAGCGATAAAAACAAATAAACATGCTATCAATTGCCTGCAAGCTAAAAAAGTGACAGTGGAGCTGAAGTGCATAATCCCATTTATTCATGTAAGCATGCCATTTTGAGTTGTGATGCCCAAACAGAATTAGAGGAAAGATACCTGAGGCGGCACTACATTTTGGGTTTGTCTTCTTCCTGTCCTAAGGCATCCAGGTTACTAACTGAAATTAGAAAGTAGGAATGTTCTGTCTCTGCCCTTGGGATGCTGGGAGAAGGAAAATAATCATCTAAAGAGGAGGAACATGAAGTAGGCTCAACTCTAATCTTGGTCTAACACTGGGACTGAAAGAGCTCACTACAGTATCCTTTCGTTTGTCTTAATTTAAGGAACAATTTATGGCTATAGAACACTCAGCTGGGCTCATGTACATTTTCAAGTATTTATATTACTAATGTGGATGCTTTGCTTTTGTTGCCATTACATAGTACTTATTCCCAAGCAGATAAAAGCGCTATACATTCATTAAATGCAGAAGATAACCCATGCCAGCTATGAAGGACTGTCAAGGATAGACTCAAGAGCTTGAAGTGATGGGAAGAAAGGAGACCCAACTATAGGGGGTAGTGCTCATCTCCATTTCGAGGCCACAAAACAGTGCTGTTTGAAGAAATTTTGGAGCCACATGACCAGCATGATGTCACAAAGTGCTGTTTCCACAGTACTTTGTACTGTGGAACAGCACAAAGTACAAACAGCACAGTATTTAAGTAGATAAATAGGCACTGGTACCTATTTATCTACTTGTATTTGCATGCGACGAGACCATTGTCAGCCTCAGTCAGACCAAGCCAGTGCTCTAGACTTGCAACTTGCTCTCGCAACCTCTATGACCTGCTCACTGCTCTTGCAGTGCCTTGCATAGCACACTTAAATTTAGCGTACTTCACAATGGGGAAGATGGCATCCCGTCTTCCTCCTGGAGCCCATTACAACACAGAGCATTGGCCCTAGCCAGGCTGGGCCAGTGCCTCGGATCTGAGAGAAAGTTGCATGTCTCCCCAAGCGACCAAAGTGCACACGGCACCAAGAAGTGCTGGAAGAAGTGCCCGTGAAGTGAGAAGCAAGTACAGGTGTGTTTCCCTCCTGCTCTGGAATATGGAGTGAGTCTCCATCCCCACCGTCACCCTTACCTTCTTAGGCTAAGTGAAGAGTGATTGGGAGGGCGAGGGGTGGGGCCAGGCAGCTGACAAGAAGCCATAGCAGGGGGATGAAAGAGATTCATTTATCTGGAACTTGAAATGACTCTTGATTTAAATCATATGGTAAAAAGCACCTAAAGAAGAAGAAAGAACATCAGCCAAAAAACAAAACAAAACTCACAACCCTAGCCTGTTTTTGGAAATGGTTCAAGAGGGAACACACACACACATGAGAGAGAGGGGGTGGGAAACAGAGGGAGGGAAAGAGAGATAGATGAGAAAGAGAAAAGGGGAAAGAGAGAGAGAGAGAAAGAAATGAGAAAATGATTGAGGGAGAGAATGAGGAGAAACGAGAGAAACAAATGAAAGAGAGAGAAGGGGAGAGGGGGGGAGATGGACACAGAAATGAGAGAGCTGGAGGGAGAGAATGAGAGGGAAAAGAGGAAAATGAGAGAGAGAAGGGGAGAGAAAGAAAGAAAAGAAAGTAAAGAGGCAGGGAGGGAGGGAGAGGGAGAGGAAAAAGAGAAAAACAAGAGAGGGAGGGAGGGAGGGAGAGAGAGAGACCCATTTCCCACAGAAAACACCCAGTGCCACAAAACCCAGGTAGGTGTGGCTGGGGGAGGGGTCATGTGACTGGGTAGGAGTGACGTTGAGTTGGCCACCTTCACCTGGGTTTTGTGACTCCCAGTATTTTCTTTTCTGTGGGAAATGGGTCCAAATGGCTCTTTGAGTGTTAGACCCCTGTACTAAATGGACAGGAGCGAGGTGAAGATGGGCACTCGCCAGTGGTGGGTTGCCCCCAGTTCGGACTGATTCGCAAGAACCGGTAGTAAAACTGGCGGGAGGCTCTGCCCACTGACCCAGACATTATCATAAGTGATCTGTAGATCTTCTGCACAGAAGAGCGTGTGGGCGCAATGCAAACCAGTATAAAGGTAAGTAGAACCCACCCCTGGCACTCACACCATCTCACAACTCTCGGATCTCGAACCCAGGCTGTCGGTTTTCCAGCTTACAAACTCAGCATCTTAACCACTGAGCATTCTTGCCACCAAAAGGAATGGCAAATCAAATAAAATGATTTGTCCTGGCTTTTAACTTTAGACGCCTTTCTCCGGATCAAATGCCTTTCTAGGATGAAAAGACCCTTTCCATTTTTTAAAAAATGAAAAGTCTAACTCCACAAGTCTAACTCTGATTTACTAAGTATATTAAATTTGTGCCATTGTGCTATTTGTAACTGGACGTTGTACAAAGTAATATGACTGGAGATGGAGTGGCAAGGATAGACTTTATAAGTAAACTGTAACTGAAAATATATTAGCTAACAAAAGGATGGCTTTCACACTCACTGATTCCTACAAAGGATTGTTGGTTTGTTGACCCTCCTTTGTCAATGACTGTTGTCCTAAATGGGGCAAACTTGATGTTAGGAACAAATGGTGTCCTTTGGCGATTAGTCGGTACTGCTCAACTGTCTCCCAACAGGATTGGATGTGACCTCTGTCTAAGCCATTTGAGTCTGAATTGTGTGATATGGCTTGTCAGATCAAACTAGGTTAGCGTTTCTGGAAGCTTACAGAGAAGGAGAAAAGGGAGCGGGTTAATCCAGCAGAAAGAATATAAGAGGGCGGAAGGAGAATCTGTCTTCTCAATCAGATACATTGATAAAAGGGTCAAAAGCATACAGTATCTCTGGGGTATCCCTTTGACTCTCACTTTCTGTAGTTATTCAACACCAGGAAATATACATTGGCTTCCTAAAAGCCTAAAAACATAGAAGAATGGAAGATGGGAGAAAAATGTAAAAAATGAAGTTATCAAAAATATATATGATGCAAGGAATTTCTCATTATTCATCAGTAACATGATTCCAAAATAATTGTCAAATGATGGAATTCACCCGTTACATCTCATGAAAAATATTATAAAGGTGTGTGGTTTTTGTTTTTTTATAATATAGAAAATACTGAAGGATTACTGTGAATACATAATTTCCTGTCCCTGTTTAAAGTCAATTAAGTAACACGAATATAAAATCACATTTCCTCTCTTGTTTAGAGAAATTTTTCCAGATTCTTTATTTCTAACATAATAAAGAAATATGATCTGGTTTAATGAGCACAGGAATTAGACATTGCGAGTGACATGAAGAAGACAGGTGTTGGAAGAGGAAATCTGGAGCGTTCGCTAGAGATGTTATAAAATGTTACCTGTTCCATTTTTTTTAGGGAAAATAGCCTAATTCATACTTCTCAGGTTACTATGTGAATGAAAACCCAGATAGCCCTCAACATGTACAAATTTTGAAATGCATTCTCAAATTAAAGATGCACATAAAACACATTGGATCCATGGATTCATACATGTATCCAATCTATTGGGCGAATACAAATACAAGTAAATGTATTATGTAGGTCTGATTTTAAAATCATTCCCAGAATGCAGGGAGAATTTGATACAATAAAAGTATACCAAACTGAGCTAGACTATTTTTTTAGAGCCAGCTATTTCAGCAAGAAAGATTTTTGACTTGCTATCCATCTGGATGTAAAACCAGAAAAGTGAAACAAAGAAATGGGCTCAGAAACCCACTTAGCAGGACATGCAGCATTGGCCAAGATCTAGAAAAGCAATTAAGTGCTGATGGACAGTCCTCCTTCACCTAAGGACCACATTGTTAACCCCAAGACTTCTATTATGAAAGTGGTGCTGACTGCCTGAGATACTATTTGGGGAGGAAAAAAAACTGGTTTGCATTACAGTATATTGTTAGTATTTTATTCTTACGTGATCTAGAGAGATTTATTTATTTTAAGACTGCTTGTAGATCACCTGATGTAAAATCAGGACATGAATAATTTAAATGAACTTCAGCTGTCTTTGAACATCTTTCTGAAATATATCTCGCAGAATGACACTTGCATCCGTCTTCTGAAAGATAGGGCAGTATGGATGTTCATTTATTTGATGAAGCCCGATTCTACTCAATATGGAGCACCTTATGCAGATTGTGTACTGTTTGCCATCCTAGGAAGTTGATTAGTTGTTGTTGTTTTTAACCACAATAAACACTGTAAGGACATCCAAGGACAGGAAGTCTTCTGACCGTCGCACATAAATATTTTATCAATTTCTGCATAGAATCCCCTGAATATGAAAGCTCTGAGGACTGAAAAAACTAAAGTTATCACAGGATACCGATCTCTTAATAATAGAACAGAGTAAAGCTTTCGGCACAAATTAACTAGATCTGCACAGTTTACAATGCCACCCTTAGAAACACAATTATGATTGCCATCTAAAGCTAAGGAACGAGGGCTGCCTGATTAGCTCTGAAGCTGGCTGGAATCCTGCCACTGTAACAGATGGGTATCAGGGACAAGCAGCCAGAAGATCGTATATGTGCAATAGGTGTAAAAGGTTAGGTCACAGTTCCCAGTTACATTGCCATATGGCTTTGCAATCACAGTTGCCATCACAAAGAAAAATTGGGTTTTGAACACCATCTTGCACTGAGGAAGAAAAGTAGGAAAGGATAAACAGTAGAATTCTTCTTGATAACTTTCTCTTTTTCTGCACAGAGTACATGCAAAACTCGGACACACGTTATCTGTTTGATATACTCATAGCCTCTCGTGTATTTTGAAGTGTTAGAGATATGCATGGAAACAAAAGGCAGATATGCATGGGAATGAAAGGCAGCATATAAGTATAACCGAAGTTCTTTAAAGCTCCATGGTTCAAATTGTTGTTTGCTTTTAGCTCCCAGCTATGTAATTATTCAAGATGATTACTTTAGTTTTCACAAGAGAAAGTTTCCACATGTCTCCCTAGATCCTTTAAGAAAATAGAAATAACTTGATCATTTTACATATCTCTTCTCCTCGCCTGCCCTTATATTTTACAAGTGAAATCATTATAAGATCATAAAATGTGCCTAGGATACAGTATTTATTCTCTCACATCAAGGGATATTTCTGATGACATTACATTGGACCTGATAGAGAGAGGGGAGGAAGAATCCACGATAGACACATCACTGAATCCAAACCACCACTAAATTTTCTGTGGGCAGAGAATCTACTTAGACAGAAAAACAAGTGAACCATCACCAAGGATAAGAGCCAGTTTGGTGTAGTGGTTATAGTATCAGGCTTAAAACCAGGTAAATGTCAGTTCAAAGCCAGCTGGGTGACCTGGGGCCAGTCACCTTCTTTCAACCCTAGAAGAAGGCAAGGACAAACCTGTTAGCTTGGCGCCGGAAAGAAACGCGACTCAGCTGTTCGTTCAGAACCTTTATTTAGAGTGCAAACTGAACTGCCGGCTGGGCTGCTGAGCCTCCTTATATCCTGCTCAGGCATGCCCTCCGGCCAATGACAACAGTTTAAACCTCCCGCCGGTGGGATCGACCAATCCCCCGGCGGATGTCCTTATAAGGACATAACACCCCTCCCCTCCTAGTCCTTAGTCCATCAGTCCGTGTGCGCGATCACATACTCGCGCAGGTAGGCGGGACGCCTGACAGTTCTGCCGGACCTGCGCGGCCCAGTCGGTGGGTTGATGTTGCTCCGGACGGGTCGAGCCCCTGCTGGCTCCGGCTCCCCCGTTCGTGACTCTCCGGACTCCGCGTGCTGTCCCCGGGTTGCGCCGCCGTAGGTCCGGTGGCCCTCCGGGCTGTTCCAGTTTCCGCAGTCGGGAGACGGTCGTCTGAACCTCGGTACGGTTCCCGGGTCCTCGTCTGGTGTCCAGGGTGCCCCCAGGTCAGGGGGTGCGGCGGCTGTCCCCGTGGGTTGACCCCCGGGTGGGGGTGGTTGCGACGGTCCCATCTTGGCCTCTCCGGGTCGGTCTGCCTCGCCGGGGTAGGGTAAGACTCCCTTTTGGGGTTGTTGTTGTCCTACCCTGCCGGGGTGGCGGCTTCCCTCCAGGCTGGGGTGTAGTCGGCCCTCGTCTTCTGGGTGCGGTAGGTCTACCCCGCGGGGTCGTGGCTGGCCTATCTCGTTGGGGTGGAGTAGGCCTACCTCTGGTCGGTGCGGGCCTACCTCGTCGGGGTGAGGCAGGCCTACCTCGTCGGGGTGGTTTTCCTCGACCTCCTCGATTCCCCTCCACCTTTTCCGGAGCTGGTCGATGTGTCGCCGGCAGGTGCGGCCGTCGTCCAGCTCGACCTCGTAGGACCTTGGGCCGGTCACCCTCACGATCTGACCCTTTAGCCACTTCGGATCGGCCTGAAAGTTTAGCGCGAAAATCAAATCTCCGCAGGCGAAGCTTCTTGACGGCGGTGGTTTGTTCGGCTTGTCTTTCGGGTTGTACATCGGGTGCAGGCGATCTAGCGGTGAGCGCAGCTTCCTCCCCATCAGTAGCTCTGCCGGGCTTTTCTTTGTTGTGGTGTGGGGAGTGATGTGTTGGGTCAAGAGGAACTGGTCGATTTGTTCCTGCCAGTCCCCATTTCCCATTCTGGTCAGTGTCTCTTTAGTTAGCCTCACCATTTTTTCGGCCTGTCCGTTTCCGGCCGGTCTGTAAGGGGCGATGAGTGCGTGCCTGATTCCGTGGCCGGCCAGGAACTCTTCCATCGCCTTCGCTGTCAGCTGAGGCCCGTTGTCGGAGACGAGGGTGTCCGGAAGGCCGTGCGTGGCGAAGAGTCGTCGTAGGGCTCTGATGGTGGCTTCCGTCGTTGTGGAGGGCATGGCTATAACTTCGAGCCACTTCGAGAATGCGTCGACCACGATCAGGAGGGATTTCCCATTCATCGGCCCGGCGAAATCGATGTGGATTCGCGACCACGGTCCGGATGGTTGTTCCCACTCAGTCGGCTGTGCTTGCGGGGGTGCTGGTCTCGTTGCCTGGCACGGGTCACATCTGGCAATCCACGCCTCAATGTCTTTGTCTAAGGCGGGCCACCAGACGTAACTCCGTGCTAGGGCCTTCATTCTGACGATCCCCGGGTGGCCGCAGTGGAGGGTTTGCAAGGTCCGTGTTTGTAATGAGGAAGGAATGACCACTCGGTCGCCCCAGAGGAGGCAGCCCTGCATTGTGGTGAGTTCTTGTTGCCTTCTCTGGTATGGGGCAAGTTCTTCCCTCTGGGCTTCTTCTGGCCAGCCCCGCAGAACCCAGGATAAAACTTGCCTGAGGATCCTGTCTTTTGCGGTGTGCTGTGCCACCGTGGATGAGGACACCGGGCTGGACTGGTCATCGTCGATGTGGTGGAGGCCGAGTGTGGGTGCTGGATCCTCGATCTGCTCTTTCAGCGGGCACCTGCTGAGGCCGTCGGCGTTTCCGATGATTTTTCCAGGCCGGTGGACCAGGCGGTAGTTGTAGCCCGACAGGAAGATGGCCCAGCGTGTCATCCTGGGTGACATGAAGGTTGGGGTGGGTTTGTTCCCCGCGAGGAGGCCTAGCAAGGGTTTGTGGTCGGTGACGATTGTAAAAGTTCTTCCATATACGTATTCATGGAATCGCTTTACGCCCGCCACCATCGCTAGCGCCTCCTTGTCGATCTGGCCATAGTTCCTCTCGGCTGGTGACATAGTCTTGGAGAAGAATGCAATTGGTGCTTCTGTTCCATTCGGTAGTTGGTGGCTTAGGACGGCCCCGACCCCGTAGGGTGAGGCGTCGCAGGTCAAGGTTAACGGTAGCTCTCCGTTGTACTGGATGAGGAGGCTGTCGGAGGATAGGAGTCTTTTGGCTTTCTGGAAAGCTTCCTCTTCTTCGCTTCCCCACTTCCAAGGTGCCGCCTTCCCTAGGAGTCGGTGTAGTGGTTCAGCAACGGTGGCTTTCTGTCGTAAGAACACACTATAGAAATTAAGTAGTCCCAGAAAAGCCTGAAGCTCCGTTTTATTTTTGGGGGCTGGAGCCTCGCGTATGGCCCTCACCTTGTTTTTAGTGGGGTGGATGCCCTGGCTATCAATTAAATAGCCCAGGAACTCGACTTCCCTGACTCCGATCACGCACTTGTCCCGTCGGACCCGTAGTCCCTTCGCCTGGAACCGCTGCAGGGCAAGCCTGAGCCGTTCCATTAGTTGGGATTCCGATGACCCTGAGACTAGGACGTCATCAAAGTAGGGCACTACCCCTGGAATGCCTTGGAGAAGGCGTTCCATCATCGATTGAAAGATCCCCGGGGCGGCACTGACTCCGAATTGGAGCCTGTTGCATTTAAAGGCGCCCCGGTGTGTGACAATCGTTTGCGCCTCCGCAGTTGTCTGGTCCACTGGCAGCTGCTGATACGCCTGCGCCAGGTCCAGTTTGGCGAAAATTGATCCTTTGCCTAGTGAGTGCAACAGATGTTGCACTACTGGCACCGGATATGCGCTCTGCTGCAACGCACGGTTGATTGTGCACTTATAATCAGCGCAGATGCGCACTGATCCATCTGGCTTCATGGGGGTCACAATGGGAGTCTCCCATGCAGCGTGATCGATCGGTTCGAGGATGCCCTGGGCGATTAGTTTATCCAATTGTGCATCCACTTTTGGTCTAAGGGCAAACGGGACTCTGCGGGGCTTTAGCCGAATTGGGTTGATTTGGGGGTCTAAATTTAGTGAAATGGGTTTCCCCAAGAATTTACCTAAGCTCCCGTCGAAGACGTCCTGGAAGTCTTCTAGGAGTTTGTCGAGTTGGCTAGTCCTGATTTGGTTTATTCCGCCAATGGTGAGCCCTAGTGGCCTGAACCACTCCACTCCAAGTAGGGTCGGTCGGGCGTCCTTGACGACGGCGATGGGGAGGTCTCCGTTGAAGTCTTTGTATTGCACCCTGATGTTTGTGCGTCCCAGGATGCCAATGGGGTGGCCACCGAAATCTACCAGCTTCGCCTGGATCGGCTTCAATTGTCCCTTGGAGATATTAGGCTGGAGCTTCTTTAGGTTATGCCAGGCGATGATTGAGAAAGGTGAGCCAGAGTCTATCTCCATGGGGCATGGTGCCCCTTCCACGTGGACGGTCACGTGGAATTTTTCGGATCCTTCAGCTGTGGTGTGGGCGATGGTCGTCTTGTTGACTTGCCGGCCGTTGGATCGCCGCTCGTCGTTCCGCCTCGGCTGTTGGGATCGTCTAGATGACCTTTGGTAATCGCGGTCCGCAGGTCTTTGCCACTCGAATGTTGGTTCTGCCGCTCTGCAGGCCTCGGCGATGTGGCCCTTCCGTCCGCATCGGCGGCATGTTGCGTCTCGCCAGCGACATCTGGCGCGAGGGTGGTCTCCTTTGCAGCTGGCGCATCTGTCCTCTCGGTTGCCATCTTGTTGGTTTTCCCGCCTTTGGGGCCTCGTGACCTTATGGACGGCCATTTCTCCATCCGACTCAGAGCACGTGGAGATGTCCTCGGATGACTGTGGTTGGTCTCTGTGGATCTTGTGGATCCCTTTCGATCGTCGCATCGCTGCTGCCGCTCTGTCGGACGTTTCCGCCGCGGTTGCTTCTTCGATAACGTCCTTGAGGGAGATCTTTTTCCGGCTGAGGAACTTCTTTTGGACTGAACAGTCCCTCATGCCGAAGACGATCCGGTCTCTCAGCTGGACGTCCACATTTTCGAACTCGCAGCTGGCCGCGATCTTCCGGAGCGCCGATACGAACTCCTTGAAAGTTTCCCCTTCGTGCTGATTCCGTTGATGGAATTCGAAGCGGTTGGCTAGGGGAGTGCTCGTGGGCGCGTAGTGTTCCTGGAGGACGTCTTGGAGCTCGGACCATGGCATCTGTTCGATGTCTCTGGGTGCCACGAGGTCCATCGCCATCTCCAGGACTTCGGATCCGCAGTGGGCCAGGAAGAGAGCCCTCTTCCTGTTGTCGTCCAAGTCGGTGAAGCCGCTGCCCGCCAGGAATTGTCGGAATCGCACCATGAAGGACTTCCATTTTTCCTGGCTTGGATTGAATGGAGCCAGAGAAATTTGGGGTCCAGACATGGTTCAGTGACTTTGCTCAAGTGCTTCAGCTCTTGGATGGCGGTAGCGGTCGTGCTGTTGTTCGTCGGTTCTTCTTCAGTCCTTCGTCGCCAGTGTTAGCTTGGCGCCGGAAAGAAACGCGACTCAGCTGTTCGTTCAGAACCTTTATTTAGAGTGCAAACTGAACTGCCGGCTGGGCTGCTGAGCCTCCTTATATCCTGCTCAGGCATGCCCTCCGGCCAATGACAACAGTTTAAACCTCCCGTCGGTGGGATCGACCAATCCCCCGGCGGATGTCCTTATAAGGACATAACAAAACCTCTTCTGAAAAACCTTGCCAAGAAAACTACAGGGACTAATCCAGGTAATTGCAGAAGTAACAATATTCATTCATTTTTCACAAGAATGGTGAAATGTAATCAGTAAACATAGT
This sequence comes from Masticophis lateralis, assembly GCA_030761175.1. Classification (NCBI taxonomy): domain Eukaryota; kingdom Metazoa; phylum Chordata; class Lepidosauria; order Squamata; family Colubridae; genus Masticophis; species Masticophis lateralis. The sequence goes on along the minus strand of JAUDYJ010000003.1, from coordinate 122,396,123 downwards.
GGATATGGGGCTCTGTCTTTTTGTGAAGGGCAGAAAGATTCTATTTTTTCAATTCATTCATTTGGAATGAGTCTTCTCACTGCAAAACGAGTCCAAAAATCTCTATGTAGTTTAAACCTTCTCTTTTTTCAAAATGGGTTGCAGTTTGCATTTTTTTAAAGTACAAAGTATTCTGAAAGCTGCTACTTGTATAAATATACCTATTTTTCATTTAGATTCAGGATTAAAAAACTAGAAATTATATTGGAGGTATAGCTTTTTTGAGTGAGAGGTAACTTGCTTTCTATACAGCTCAGTGTTCAATATTCTTTGTGTGCAAATGCTAGGCAAGGAAATAAGAGAAACTGAAATTTTCTAAATATACACATTTTGAGGTATAACTCACACATATAATTTCACTTCAGCACTTTAGAAATCTGAAGAACAATTTAAAAAGTCATTCAAAGTAAAACAATGATTCAGGAAATACGAAATTAACTTGTCTGATTAAAGAAAGAACAATAACTACACTTATTAGAGTGGAAATTTCTTATGAACGTTTTGCTGAAAAAAGAGAAAAGCATATATATTCGGAACCATTGTAAAGTGAAAGGGATTTTCGTCACAAAAAGAAGCATGAAATTTAGATGATAAAATTGACTTCTCTAATTAGAGAAAGGACAATAACTACATTTATTAGTGACTGGAAATTCCTTATGGAGTTTTTGCTAAAAAAAAAGAGAGAAAAAAATGAACTTGTGATTTATGAGTTTGATCAGACTATAGAAAGAAGGAAAATATGTTATAACCTTAGAGAGTAATTATAATTACTGTTAAAAAAACCTGGAAGCCTCTTCTTAATAATGTTAGAAGAAAATGTCCATCTTGGTTTAGTTCCAAGTGGGGAGGAAGGCATTGGAAACATAGAGGCTGTTTGAAAAGATGCTTTAATGGTGGACAGGACCACATAGTTTGAGGTCCTGGGCAATTGAATACATGGGTGAGGGAGAGATTTATACCCTCTCTTGGGTCCCACCTCGGAGCTTCCTGTTCCTGTGTAAGGGCAGGTATCCCATTGGTTCTCAGACTCCCATGGTGCCATGCAGGGGTAACTTTGAAGCTTGTCTTGAATCCCAGGCTTGGTTGAATCTTGCTGGGTGATGATGTAATGAAGAGAGAAGTATTCTGAAAAGGTGTTGGGCAATTCCTATTATGTCTTAATGGCTTTGTCCTGGTTTGGATCTTGAGTGAGGGCTAATCCTATCATGTCCTGAGGGTGAAGGTCTTTTGTTTTGTAGATAAACTGGCCAACCTTTTGCCTTATAGATAGGCACCAAAATATCTGCTGGGGGCAGGGGCAGGGAGCTGAGTAGGGATGAAATGCTACTAGTTTGCTCCGGTTTGGGTGAATCAGTAGTGATAAAAACTACCGGTTCAGGTTAACCAGTAGTTTTAAAAAAGCTACTGTTTCGGGTCAACCAGTAATTTTAAAAAGCTACCGGTTCCTCTGAACTGGTATTTCTGATGATCAGCAGTGCCGCGCGGTTTAGCTTTGCTAGAAAGCAAGATTTCCTGCTTTCTAGCAAAGCTAAACCGCGCGGCACAGCTGATCCCTCTCTCACTGTTCTATTTACCTTCCCAAGCCTCCTTTTGGTGTGTAGTGTGCATGCGTGCACAAGCAGCACGTGTTTGATGAGCACTGCACATATGCATGCAGTACATATTTAACCTGCACTGCGCATGCCAGTGAACTGATAGCAAACTGTTCAGATTTCACCACTAGAGCTGAGTCTCTGAGTTTATGTCTTTAGAAACATGTTTTTTCCTTTAGGGAACATATAACATTCTGCCTTTTTAATATTCCCTAGGATTTCATTCTTCTAGGAGAGGGGTGGGTGTTAACTTCCTACAATAACTTTTTGTTTTCTTTTTTGTTCTTGTTTTCTTTGCTCTTTTTAATTTCCTTATTATTTTCTTTGTTTTCCTTACTTCTCTCTGTCAAAATTTGTCTTGTTTTTATTCTTTTAAACAATTATTTAACAAAGATTTACATATAGTATGAACTTTGATAATTCAGATTCAAAACAGGATGTTTTGGACAGGAAAGTGAACTTTTATAAGGAATTAGCCAGATATGCTTGAATGAAATGCTGCTGGGAATTGACATTTTCCTCTGTTATTTTTGTAGCTTAAAGTCTGCTGTCTGGCCACTAGTAGATTAACCAATTATTTTATGTTAATACCAATTAGAAGAATCTCCTGGAGAATAGGCTGGCATTTTGATTATTTTCCAGAATGGGGGGGGGGGACATATAATTTTACTATAGTTTACTGAAAATCCATCATTTTAGTGATAATTGTTTTAGATTCCTAAGATGTTTGTTTGTTTTGTTTTGTTTTGTTTGTTTATCATATTTATGTAGCTGCCCATCTCACAAAACATGTTTCTGGGAGACTTACAATAAAAAAATAATAATAAAATAGCAATACATAAAATAACAATATAAAATAGCAATATAACCATCAACAATATAGTTATTTTCCAAGGTTCATTGAGGAATAGGTGACTGGAAGAGGAATGCCTCCCACAAATGACAAATGTGATCCAAAGTATGATATAATATTTAAAGTGTTAGACTAGGACCAAGGAGAGGCAGTTCTAGAAGCTTACTGTGAATTGTGTGAATTGAGCTAGTAACAATTAGTTCAACCCTACCCCAGGATTATTTTTAGGAAACAAATTAAGAGGAAGTATTCACATATTTGCTTTACATATACATATGCATATCAATCCTGACTCAGCTTTGAAACAGTGTTAGTAGTTTATTCCTGAAAAGCCATGTTCTCCAACCCTGAAAATATCAAAAATAGGCAACATTAGGTTTGTTTGGTTTTTTTGTTAGAACTGAATTCATTTTTCCAATATGCCAAACAATATACTGTAAATATGCCAAACTTTCAATCTAATTCTGACATCTCCAAACAGTGTCATAATTTCTCATCAATGACAGCATATGAGTAGCCATATAAGATTGGATACAAAATGCTGTGCCTAGTTTTTTTGTTTTTTGTTTTGTTTTGAAAAGTGCAAATATCTTCAGTAATAAGATTAAGAATCTAGAATTTCTAAAACCCAGGGGTGGGAGAATGCAAAAAATCCAGCCTTTTTTTTTTTTAACCTTGGTAGAAAGTTATGAATATTTAGCTCTTTAAAATCTGGGTTTGATTCAATTAGGTTTCCACTAGATTTCTTTCATAGGCTTCTCAATTTTAATAGCATTTTGACAAGTAAATACTACAAAATACTGTAAATAAATATGTTTCCTTAACTTGTCTTGAATGATTTGGTAAACATTTTTTTTTATTTTGGGAGGGAGTGTAATTCATTAGAATTTAGATTTTTTTTCTTCAAACATAAGAGTGAAAGAAAGTGGATTTTTTAAAAAACTTAATGTCTGCTTAAACACAAAATTAATGGACAAGTCTATCTCTAGAGAAAGAAAAACAGTATTAAGAATGACAGAAACACCCAGCCAGAACCAGAAAACAGAGCATCTTCACCTATGCAGTATGACAAAATAATACATTGGATTTTGATAACATTTTGAGTTTTGTTGCCTGTCTCTATTTGAAAAAGAAATGTTTATATTCAATATTCAGCAGTATTAAAGATCAGTAGTTATCTAAGTAACACTGACACACTATTCATGGGATTCAGGGGCTTATAATATAAAATTAAGCCATTCTTTTGCATGAGAGAACTGGATATCTGTATTGGACAACTGGATTTGCTATCAGGAAGCTGCAATTTGATTATATATAATATGATGACCTACAACTATCAGAAACCTCTAAGTATTAGCTAATAGTTTATAGTCAGTTATACCACAATATAAAGCTGTGGTCAGAACAAACTTCACATGACAACATTTGCATTTTTTCCTCTACTAAAAGTTTAAACATATGAAAGTGGGTGGGTGAATAGATGGGTGGTATTGGTTAGTCATTCCAATAAATATATATTGTTTAGATAACTAACCACATCCTTTTGGGATCCAGATAAAAATTGTCTAAAATGCTATTTGAGGCTTTACGAATCTTTTACAACCGCTTCTCCCTCTATATATTGTAGCTTTTACCATTTCAAAGTCTTATTTTGAAAGGACGAGACCATTCTTTTCTTTGATCATGTGTTAAAATGAGTTTTGATTCCCATTTCCAAAATCCTATATAGAAAGGTTTTCTTTTCTTTTTCCTCTTTCTTTTTTTTAAAAAAGACACATGCAAAATTACAGCTAAACTTTTATGAATCTAATTCCGGGTGTTAGTCTGTATTTGCAGCTTTGTCTCCTTTATTATAGCTTTCTTTCCTTTTCTAGTCAAAGATGAAGGAAACATAATAGGCGCTTTCTTCAGGAAACAGATACAATCTTCAAATGTTCCCTCTTAAAGACAGATTAATGAATGGATGCTTGTTTTAATTCCTCTTACATTTCATTGAACTATTCTGCTTTGTAAAAAAAAAAAAAAATGGAAGAAGTAGTACTGTAAACAAGTAAGCCACGAATGAGGTCCAGGCACAGATCTCTACATCATTACAATTCATTTACCAATTAGAATATTAAAAATCTGTTTCCACTTTGCATCCATGTTTGCAAAAAATCAGCAACAATTTTTTAAAAAGAGGTTCAGTTTTCATATAAGGAAAACTTCCAAGATGAAATAAAATATAGCTTATTAATCAGTGCTGAAACTAGTAGCATTAATCTTTTGCCTTAGCAGACGCAGGGTCAAATCTTGCATAGCCTAGTCTCTCATCACTACTTCAAACTATTTCCAATATTCATTTCCTAATTTAATTTAATTTAATTTAACCAATTTAAAATGACCACCCACTCTGGAAGGCTCTTGGCAGCTTGCAAAACCCATAAGAAGAGTGAAATAATTAAAATGTACAATAGAAGTTTCAGCCTAGACTGAAACAACTAAACAACAAACAGTACAAAAAGTACAAAATATAATGCCAGGGTTCCAAGTAACACTCCCAACAAAAGAAGACTCCGAGGCTAGAAGTTCCTCAAAGTTCCATTTTATTAGAGATGTCATATTGGCATATCTGGGAAAACCCAAATCTGAAAGCTTCCAGGTTTTCCCCACCCAAAAAGAAAGTCCCTGCCCCAGCACCCACATATCCACCACGTGATCCATTCAATGCACCATTCCAACTGGAGATGCCTCCCAGTCACGCCACTTTGGGTGCAGGGGCAGGATGTCCTTGACTCTCAGAGAAAAGAATGTTATTATGGCTATATATCTCCCCAGCTCCATACAATCCCCCCTCCTAGTTTCCCACAGCACTAAATGTGGCAGCCCTGAAGATCCAAAGTAAAAGATGGCTTCCAGAGTTGCCATATAATGTGTCAGGACTTCAGTACTTTCTGGAATCCTGGAGAAGTGAGCACTGCCAAATACCTGGAGGAATTCTGTTCTAAGAAGGTAAGGGACCACATCATTTATGTCAAGTAGATTACATTCACAAGTTGGAAGGCTCAAATATGAATCTGAAGATCCATGAAGATCCTCCAATCTTCCAAGTTTTGATCGGGACTTCACATCTCTAACACTGAACTACTACCCAAAAGTTGAAAATTATTATAGAGTTGACAGCTCTTCCGTGCTCTTTTCAGAACTCCTAGTCTTTCAATAGTCATTTTCATCCCCATACTATGTATTGTATGTCAGCTAGAAGGAAGAATAATTGAAGTTGTACTGTAAGATAAGATCAGAGAATGGTACTCAAGTATTGATTTGCTCACTACTCATGTAATCAATAAAACATAAAAAGTTAGGAAGATCAAGAGTGGATTAGATCAGATTCCTTTTTGGTCTAGCATTTATGATGTCCATCCAGATGTCTATCTAAAGTTGAACATGAGTGTGATTGCTACTCATTGTAACTAGTGAATGATAGGCACAGACATACATTTGTAAACTGGGGGCAAGGTTTGATTTTGCAAAATAAATTATTGTAGGTATTCTTCATTTGCTGATCACACTGGCAACAGATGATTCCATTGCTAAGTGATGTGGATATGGTCTTAAGTAAAACACATGATAATGTCCAACTTATGTCAGTTCCAGCTGTGGTTGTTAAGCAAATCACAAAGCGTAAGATCACATGACTGCAACTTGTGATCTCCCATCAACTTTCCCACTGAGTTTGTTTGTTGGAAAAGAGCTGTGAAGATCTCAATACCGTAGTGATCACGTTACTATGGGATGCTGCACCTATCATAAATGCATACTGGTTGCCAGGTTTTCAAATTGTGATGACATGAGTCCAAGGATGCTGCAATGACTGCAGATTTGGCAACCAGTCATAAGCCTCCTTTTTCAAATCTATTATAACTTTGAATAGTCACTGAATGACTGGTCAGTAAGCAAGCATTACCTGTACTAAAACATTTTAACCTAGTGAGTTCTGAGAAACCAACCTATGGGGTTAATTTGGGTTTCATTAGTGTCATATGAGCCCAGCCATACAGATGGCACCAGCATCAATATGCTGGTTCCAAAGTTGGATGAACAGAAAGGGCTAGAGAAAGACATAGTGATTTATTCCAGTATTATCTACAAAAAAGAATTATAGCTCAAATCAAGGGTCCCCAACTTCTAGATTGTGGATCAGTAACGGGCTGCACAAGCACTGTGCAGAGTGTGCAAGCTTTATTTGTGCATGCACATTATGCAGGATTAAGGTTAGGGACTACTGGCTTAAATGGTAACTAAAGTGGTCCTCCCCCCCCCCCATGCCCAAGTATAACATATCAAGCATGCTATTAGGAAAGAGCAATTGACATACTGTGAGCAGAAAATTATGATGCAGAAGGGGACATTTTCCAAAGCACTCAAAGGGCAGACAAGGAATAATGGGTGGAAACTGATCAAGGAGGGATTCAACCTAGAAATGAGAAATTTTCTGACAGTGAGAACAATCAACTAATGGAACAGCTTGCCTTCGGAAGTTGTGGGAGCTTCATCACTTTCAAGAAAAGACTGGACTTCCATCTGTCAGAAATGATATTGAGCAGGATGTCAAACTGGCAGCCCACAGGCCGAATGCATCACGCACAGGCCATGCCCACTCCAGCTCCTTAAATGGGGAAAATGTCACTAAACGTCACATGATGGCAATGTGACGTGGTGAGTTTGACACCCGTGGTATACGGTCTCCTGCTTGAGGAAGGGGTTGGACTAGATGACCTACAAGATCCCTTCCCACTCTGTTATTCTATTCTATTTAAATTAGAAAGCCATGAAAGTAAAAAATTATGACAGTGAAAGGGAAATTCCTTGGACAGCCAGAACACTGGTGAATCCTTTGAGAGAAAAACCTATCTGTAATAAACAAGACTGGCATATGGAACATGCAAAGCATGAACCTTGAAAAGCTGGATATCATCAAGAAAGAGATGAACCAAGGTTAAACATGGAATTTTAACATAAAGCTAGAAAAAGAAAATTCCTAGAATGAGAACTTCAAGGGAATAAAGGAAAGAAACCCCAAAGGACAAATAAGATATCTTTTTGCCCTAATAAAGAACACTTGGCACTATTTACTGCGCACAAAGGAACAATAAGGGGCAGTGACAAGAAACAACTAAATGATTTGAAGCAAATCAAAAATAGATGAAAGGCACATACTGAGGAATTGCATAGAAATAGCAATGATCTTTAACTATACAACAAACAGTAATCTGATTCAGAGCCAGATATATTGGAAGACAAGATAACATGGGCATTGAAACAGTTGCCAAGACCAAAATCCCCTGGAACTGATGGCATTCCAACGGAATTGCTTTAATCAGTACTAATAGCAGCAGATAAAAATTATGGGACTCTAATGACCAGCCAAACAACTGGTAAAAAAAAATCACTGTTCATCCCTCTCCTATAGAAGACTGACACAAACATCTGTTTCAACCACACAATAGCCCTCATATCACATGCTAGCAATCTTTTGTTTGAAAACCATTCAACAATAACCAGACCCAATCTGGTCAATAACCAGACCCAATAACCAGACCCAATCAAACTACTCAATCATGTAGTTTGAGAGCTGCTCAAACTACAGGTTGGTTTCAGAAGAAAAAGAGGCATTTGAAACCACATTACAAATATCTGATAGGTTGTGGAACAAGAATGTCAATTTCTAAAAAGGTATATTTAGACTTCATTGATTGTGACAAAGGCTTCAGTTCTGTTGAACATGAAAAATTATGGAAGTATATGAAAGAAATCAGCAATCCAGAACACTGATTTATTTCACAAAATCCCAGTACAACTGTCAAGAAGCACCTAATGGAACAACTCATGGAGATACAGACTGATTGAAAAGGGGAAAAGATGTGGTAGGGCTGGATTATATTGCCACATCTATTTCACTTATATACTGAGGCAGTTTTGAAGAGCCTTAACTTAGATGAATTGGAAGTGGGAATAAAAACTGATGGCAGAAACATTAATAACCCAATATATGCATACACTACCACACCATGGCAGAAAATGAAGAGGATATAAAACAACTTATCCTGAAAGTCAAGGCAGAAGGTGAAAAGGCTGGATTGTATTTAAATAAGATTGAGAAAGCGAAAGTAATGACAATAGCTGGACAACAAGTGATAACAACAAAAGCAATTCCTATGTGATTGGAATTACATAGGAATTAAATAATCCAGGGTTTTAATTTCCTCAGTTCCAAAATTGACTACAGAAGAGACACTGAATCTGATAATAAATGCAGAACATCACTTGGGTGAATTGCAATGATTAGGCTGGAGAAGACCCAGAAGAAAGAAATCAGTCTTAATTCCAAAATAGCAAAATAAATATTACTATTTTTCCTATAAATAATTACTGTTGTGAAAATTGGACAGTAAAAAACCAAATAGACAAAAAATAGTCTCTTTCAAGCCATTTGGAGGTTTATCTTATTTGGAGATATTGCATATAACTTGGACATAAAAAAATGAATAAAAGATCATTATTTCTTTGTTTTCAATCTTTGCATGTTTTGATAGGTCTTCCACTAGCCCTGCAGCTGCTAGTCCTGATTGCTTAGCCAACAGTCCTGAGTCTTGTAGTCCAGAGTTCCTCAATCTTTCCGGTGGGGCTGGGGCTGTGTGAGGGGATGGTTCCTCACAGGAGATGGGCAAGCACACGCACGGCTCCTTTTGAACTTCTGGAAAAGCTCTCCTCTTCTTCAGAGCATGCAAGCCCTATAACTACGTCAAGGTAGAGCCTTACCGGGGTTTATTATTATGGTTCATTGCACAGTCAACCAGATGTTTAGATTGGATTTGGCTTTTTTTCCCACCTATCAAGTCCTTCCCAAGGACTTGGGATAGGCAGATATTGTTGTTTGATGGTGTTAAGGGTATCATTGTCTTATCCTCCTCCTCCTTCTCCTCATCGGATAAATATCCTGCAAAAATAAGCTTAATATATTCAGCATTATTAGTAGCAATATCTTCAATTTAATTCTTTCCTTTTTTGTGTTGTTTGTTTGCGTACTTATATATCAAATTATACCCTACCTTTGTATAAGATAAGAGTATGGCACTTCACACAAACAAAATCACAAAAACAAATTTGTGTTTATTCTTGACTTGGAATCAGGATCAAACCTTTCCAGTTCTGGTTTGCAAAGGAGCTTTTTAAAGGAGCTATAGCATTCCAAACAACAAGATAGGAGTAAGGAAAATTTTATAAATCCAAAATTCTTTGAAGACTCATTCACGTAGTGCCAAATCATACTTTGGAGTCATATGCGATATAACCCATTGATAACCTATTATTCTCGACTGAAATCTATTCCATGTGAAGGAACTTTAAGTGCTTGGTTCATTTGTGTGCAGTATATATGACAGCAAAGACTGATCATTTTGACAATAAGATGTCTAGGTCCAGTTACAAATTAAAAGGATCTATTTTCAACCCAACACCTCTACGGTTGTCATTTATAATTAAATGCATTTCTAAAACTTTTTCAAAGGAAAGTCTCAGAAGCTTAAGTGCACACTTGGCAACAAGCATTTGGAGACCCTGTGATTAATTATATGGATAACATCTCAAACAGCAGTGGAAAAATGAGAGACCATAAGCCACAGTTTACAATAGGAAGTGTGTGATCTCAGGCTTTTAAGTCTTGATTAAAGGAAAAATTAATTGTATAAATTGCATGTTTTTAACTTGGTGTTTGTTGTCTCAGAGCTTGGTAAATTCTTTATGTAATTGAGGTGATTTATGACTAAGGAGACCTCTATGATGTGAAATAACTCAACCTGCTAAAGTTCTGTGGCATTTATTTGACATCTCAGCCACTTAGTGATGGTTGGATGAAAGTTTCCCTCTGGAATCATTACAGTTAGTGAGTCAAAAAGCTCTAGTTAAGTTAAAATAAGTCATTCGTTTAAAAACAATTAACAGAAAATAGCACCTGTACCCAGCAATTAACAGCAGTCTTAAACTTGACAAATTATATTACCAAGGCAGAAATAGCATTGTGAACATGATATATTCATCTTGAATCATCAAAAGTGACCCACACAAAGGAAAATGGGCTTTCATGCTCACAATTGATGTGGAACTAAATGCCCATACAGTGTTTATACATGCTCAGTTGGAAAACAAATGAATACAGTACAAATATGCTGTTACAGTGGTTAAACAACTAAAATGTAGAGAACCTTTGTCAATCCACTCCAGTTGGCCAGAGATCTACTTTCTTCCCACATCTGGGATTTACTTAATTTCTTTAATGGAGCCCTACTTTTAGTCAGTTTAATTACATACACTAACTATAGTGGTTTATATGAAGAACTGCATAAAAACAAACTATTCTTCTCCAGGTAAACAAAAACCAGCATATACTGCGATACTTTTTCTTTTCTTCTAGACTAGACCCTGCAGTTTTCTTAGCAAGCTTTTTCAGAAGTGGGTTGCTACTGACTTCTTCCTAGGGCTAAGAAAAAGTGACTGGCTCAAGGTTACCCAGCTGGCTTTGTGCCTAAGATAGAACTTCTTAACACCTTGTAAGCCGCCCTGAGTCTCCAGAGAAGGGCGGCATATAAATCTAATTAAAAAAAAAAAAAACTAGAACTCCCAGTCTCCCACTTTCTGGACTGATACCTTAACCACCACACCAAACTGACTATTCTAATAGTTATGTATTCTAATAGTTATGTCATAAAAGTAGCATAATGAATAACCCAAAACCAGGACAGGAACAGGCAGATTTGCATAGAATTTGCACAAACCAATATATTAATGTAAACACTATAATCAGTACTGTTTAAATAAGAATGCAGAATATCTCACAGAATGAGATGGCCATAATGGGTAACTGACATTAGCCATTTGTAAGGATGATGGGTAACATCTTCAACTCTATAGACTATATATATATATATATGCTTAGTACGATTAAGAGGCTACATATATATTTACACACGTTTATATGCATAATATCAGTTCCCAGAAATTTCGGAGTGGCTAAGAAAGCCACAAAGATAAAGCACTTATGCTTTCTTTCCAGTGGTATATTCCCTTCCAACTGACCCAAGTTCCTCTGGAGACGATAGAGACTGTTTACTGCAGAAATTAGAATGTGATTTCTGAGTTCAGCGCTAGGAGTGCTGGTTCTTGGAGAACAAAGCCTTCTTCAAAATTGAAGAACATCAGGAAAGAAGGTACCGGTAATTAGCAATGGGCAGCAATTGGGACGTGATTGACATTTCCACCATAAACCCTGTAAAGGCATGAGACCCAAAAGAGTGGCCATCCTATCCATGCTTTACTGAAATTTATTGAGTAAATTATTATTATACATGTGAATGTAACTAATTATTATTATGTACAGAAGATGTTTTCCTACTGTTACAGTTCTGAAAAATATGTCACCTTTAAAGCTGCTGTTTCATTTTAAAGAGAAACTCCCATTGAAACAGATGAAGATGTATCTGGAAGTAACTATAGAACTTCTTTTGATTATTTCCTGCCTGCCTAACTGCCTGCACAACACTTTCAGTTCTTGACCATCAAGTCCACCAAACATTCAAAGTATGTTTGCCTTCTTCAATTAGTACAAGGGACCATAACCAAAGAAATTGATTTAAAATATGTGAAGATGAAGTCACCAAGATAGAGCATAAAAATAAAATTTCTTTCTAAAAACTGATGACCTAAATAGTTAATTCTGAAAGCAGCCAGTAAAACAACATAACAAGAAAAAGCTTTGCAAAATATTGATTTAATGCATCGCTTAAGCAACAGAATATCTCAAGCTAGAATTATCCATGCTCTATTTCCTTTTAACTTGGACAGTTTATCTATTCACTTTTCTCAAAGGAACACACACACACAGAGAGACACACACATTTCTACATGAATTGGTTTTTATCTGAAGCATAGCTGTTCATCAGAGTCCAACTAAAATCCAACAAGTCAGCATCTATAAAATGGATGCATGGTGCTAATCCTAGGTATTTTCATTTTATAATGTTGCACTGCAAAAAATACTATACATTCAAAATTAAAATGTACAAGAGAGCAAATACGATATATGATCTTTACAGGAAGGCAGACAGGAAGTACAGTAGTTTTGTGGCCATAATCCAAGGCCACTTAATTCAGAAATATTTCCCAACATAATCCATGAGACTGATTTCTTTAAGCCTATAAAATCAGACTACAAGTTTAGATGAGTTATTCCTAATGTTGGGTGTATCTTTCCCAGCATATACCCACCATATCTGAACCAACCAAGTACAATGTTCAATCTAGTAGGCTTTCAAGATAAAATTGAAAGGGTGGAAGTATGAAGACGGTTGTCTTCATAGTCTTCTTTTGGCTCTTCCTAAACAATTGTGCTTCAATTGATTAATAATTTGAGATTTCAAGGTCAGCTCAGGGTACTTTGGCACCTGAAGGGAATAACCAACAGATTGCCAGTTGAACCTTGGTTCAACACTAGTAACATAACAGCTTCCTGTTTTTACCCAAGAGCAGAAGGCTAGATTGAAGAGAGTTAGTTACTAGCTTCTATAGATAGCTAATGGTTGAGTGGTTAAAACACTGGGCTTGTCAGTGGAAGGTCAACAGCCCAGGTTTGAGACCTAGATGCAAAGTGATGGGGTGAGCTCCTGTTACTTGCCCAGTTCATGCCAACCTAGCAGTTCATTCAAAATGTGAATAGATAACAAAGGATGAACCCATGTCTTATAGGAATAAAGAGATAATTACTTTGAAACAAATTCCAAAAAGAATAAGAGACTTACGTAAAGATTATTGGTTTCTGGCCACGTTGCTAAACAAAAAACATATACTCTGGACTTCCGGTGGTGCCTTCCTCGTCGTCGGCGGGCTCCTCCATGCCCGCCGGCTTCTTGGCGCATATAGAGCCGCCTTACAGCTGGCAGGTGGCTCGAAAAACCTGCTCCTCAGCGGGAGGAGCAGGGAGAGCTTCTGGGGGTGAGGCTGGGCCCCCTGAGTCCCCCCAGGAATTTCTCGTTTGTCCTGGGGAGGGCTCAGAAGGATGGCCCCCTCCCTACCCCCAGAGCAAGCTCCGCGCCGAGACAGTCCTCCACTAATTAGCGGAGCCAGACGCTGGGAGCAACACCACGATCGAAGCGATGATTGACCAAGCCGGAAAAGAGAGAAAACAAGATAAAGCAAGTATGGATTTTTTTTACTGATTTTTTTACTCATTTTTTGGAGGAGGAGGGAGAGGAAGGGGGATGGAGAGGAAGAGAAGTGAAAGTTTCTAAGAAAGTCCTTTAAGATGGTGACTGGCTTGATTTCAAGAGAAGCTAGAGTGGATGCAAATGGAATCCAGTCCTGGAAACTTTTGAAATAAATATTTTAAATAAATAAATAAATATCTTGCCATGGGAAAAGTGTTTAAAGGAACCAAGGCTGAGCTAAACAGATTTTTTTTAAACAAATGAGAGTGGAAAGCGAAAGCAGTGTTTTGAAATTAAAGCAAAGATGATTAAAGGAAGGGGGGGCTCCCCCATGACCCAGCTGAAGGATAATGCTGAAACTCATTTGTATGGACTGGCAGGGCGGGACTTAAAAGATCTTATAATAACTTCTTTACCGAGTGTTGTTGACAAAATAAAAAATTCACAGAAGAATCTTGAGGAGCTGGTTTCTGGAAAGCATGACCAATTAAGTCAAACTATTATTAAAGTAATCTCAGATCTTTCAAGTGTGGTTGTTGAAATGGAGGAGAAAGTGACTGAGATTAGCAGTAAATTTGATTCCCAAACACAAGAAATACAAGAAAAGTTGGTGGAAGCTGAGGTTCGGAATCAGAAAATACAGAATGATATTATTATGCTTCAAATTAAAACTATGGAATCAGCTATCAGATTAAGAGGTCTTAGAGAAATTCAGAAAGAAAACTTAAGAACAATCTCTGCAAAGGTTTTTGCTGAATTACTAGAGCTAGAAGATGAGATAATTCTTGGCTGCATAGAGAAAGTTTATAGAGTTAAATCACGAGTTGCCAAACAAAGGAATTTGCCTAGAGACGTTGTTGTTTACTTTACGGATAAAAGATTGAGAGATGATATCTTACACAAGTCCTACTCTGCCAGAGTACAAGTAGAAGGCGTCCAAATTAATATCTTTAAAGAGTTACCCTCGAAGGTTTTAAAGGATAGAAAAGAATTTGCTTTTCTGACTAAGGAATTGAAAAGACGTAATATCCCATTTAGATGGGACCTACCAGCTGGCATAACTTTTAGATATCATGGTGTGAGATATTGTTTGAATACTATTGGAAAAGCGGAACATTTTTATAAAAATATTTTTAAGGGAGCCTCGGAATATTTTAAGAATAAGAAACAAGAAAGAGAGTTTGCAAAAGGTAAACAGAAGGATGAGACTCAAAGAATGAATCAAAGAATGTTAAAGGTACAAGGAGTACAATCTGGTTTCTCGGAGGATTTTACTATGGATCTTTCAGATGGAAAAATTGAACATACCAGTGAACCTAGACTAGGAGCACCGGACCTTGAACCGCTGGAGCAAGATTTTAAAAATATTATAACTCGAGATGAACAGCAGCAGAGGTCCAACGCTCCGCAAGAAAAGGGTGGTGATGTCGAACAGCAGGAACCAGAATTTAATGAGGAAATTCAAGTGGTAACTAATGAGTGTCGTGAAGTCCTTCACCAGTTACAGTTGTTATTAGAAAGTATGGAAAATTTTGGAAAATGGTTATAAAATTCTCAAAGTTTATACTGAGTTGGATTTATGGATTATAAAGTCTTTATCCTGAATTGGAGATTTACAAAACTTTTATTATTTTGAATTGGATTTAACATCCTGAGCAAGTTTAACAGATTGCTGCAATAGTAGCAGCGTTCTGTGATTACCCTATTATAGTTTCTTTTTTGGAATTTACTATCTAAGTGGAAAGAACTGAAATGAAAACATCTTACAACCAGAAGGACTGAACAACAAAGGGTGGCAGGATTTGAAACAGCTTTATAAGAACATCTGGCAATGCAGTTTCTAAGATTTTCTTCTTTTTTTTTGATTTTTTTTTTCTCAAGATTTGGAGGAGCTGCATTGGGTTTCTTCTTGTTGAAATAGAATACATTAGTTTGAATGATTCTACCTAGAGGAGTGAATATCTTCATGGTTGGATGCTATCTATATAAAGTCACACGGGGGGTTTATGTGGAATGCTTTATTTTATTGATGGGGGCAGATAGAAGATGAAGCCTATTGGAATTGGATATATGTGAAGAAAGAAGATTTAACCTCAATCAGGATGAAGAGAAGATTGAAATTCGAGCTATGGAAAATTATAATAATATATGTATAAATATATTATACTGTAAGTTTTATGTTCTTCTCTTCGGGGGGTGGGGGTTTTGTGTTTTTGAATTAAGGGGAGTAGTTGGGATTAAACTATTTGATATTACCTGATATGAATATGTAGGTTATATAATTTTGGGGGGATCGAGTATGGTATATGATTAGTAATGTTAGTAATGTTTTTTTTTTCTTTTTTTTTTTTGTTTTTAAATTGGGTTAAATATTATAATGGTTATTTTTTCTGGATGTTTTTCTTACTATTATATTGTTAATTTTAGATAAATATTTATGTTTATGGGCTTTTTTTATTTTTATTTTCTTAATTCTTTTTTTTTTCTTTCTTCTCTCTTCCTCTCAATTTAGAATTGAATATATAATAGTATTTGCTTTTCTTGTTGTTATAAATTCTTGCTGTTTTCTTCTTTTTAAGAAATGTGTAGCGGAAGTCAGGGGTGGGATGGGGAGGGAGGGGGTGGGGTTGGGGGGAGGTTGGGGGGGGTGGGAGGGGGGGTGGGGGAGGGGTGAAAAAGGGGGAAAATTTTTTGTATTGTAAAACTTTTTCAATTAAAAAAAAAACATATACTCTTTAGATGGATAACGCCAGAAGGAATGCTGGTAATGTGGCAGGGAAAGAAAATAAAAATAGACACCCAAAGTAAAGCAAGAGAACTATATGATCAAATGATGGGTATTGAGACACAAAATGGCAGCAGAGAAGAGGGAGGACAGAATACCAAAGGGAAACAGAGGCAAGAATGTGAAGGAATCCTACAACAAGGAGAAAGAGAAGATGAAGAAGAGATCCAGGAAGAAGAGGGAATGCAAACAAGGGGGAGGGGGGGAAAGAGAACAGGAAGAAGCAAAGAAGAAACAACAAGAGAGTTAGTAAAAAATGGAACAAAGTCTAAAAATCTTATCGTTGAATGTGAATGGCCTCAATTCACCATCCAAAAGACACCAAATTTTTTTAAAAATCGTGAAACAAAAACCAGATATTGTGTGCCTCCAAGAGGTACACATAAAAAAACAAGATATAAAATATGCACAATACAAAAAATTAGATAAATTATATTCATCACTGGCAGAAGAGAAAAAAAGAGGAGTGTTGGTGTACATCAAGGAAGGAATAGATAGTGAAGTAAGATATGTAAACCTGGAAGATAGAATAGTGATGATAGAGTTAAAATTGGATTTTAAAAATATATTATTGGTAGTAGTATATGCCCCAAACAGTAGGCAATCAGAATTCTACAAAAAAGTACATCAGGAAATTATTGATCAAAAAATGGAAAATGTATGTTTAATTGGAGATCTTAATGCTATTTCTGATGTAAGAAAAGATTATAAAAGTAGTCGGAAAAATAAAAATAAGAAAAACCTATTGCCCAAAACTTTTATGGATATGGTGGAAGAATTAAACATGACAGATAGTTGGAGATTTCATAATCCTGAAACTGAAGGCTTTACATACTATTCGAATCCACACAGGTCTTGGTCAAGGTTAGACATGGCATGGGTAACCAATGCGTTAATGACGGAAATAGAAAATGTACAAATATTACCAAATAACTGGGCAGATCACAATCCAATAATGATAACGTGGAGGGGGCAACAAAGGAAAAAGAATAGATGGACAATGAATACACAGGTACTAAAAGAAAAAGAATATAAGAAATATATGGAAAAAGAGTTAGAATTCTTTTATAAGGAAAATACAAAACAACAAACATCCCTACAAAATCTATGGGACACAACCAAGGCATATATAAGAGGACTCACAATAGCTTACAATGTAAAACGGAAAAAAGAGAGAGAGAGAAAGAATATAATAAACTACAAGAAGAAGTACAAAATTGGGAAGGTAAATTACAAAGGAACCCAGGGGATGAACAAATAAGAATAAATTGGATAGCAGCAAAACATAAAATCAATATACTAGAACAAGAGAAATATGCAAGGTCATTAAAATATATAAGGCAAAATTATTTTGAAAATGCAAACAAGCCAGGGAGATGGATGGCATATAGGCTCCAGAAAGAAAGAGAAAAAAGAACAATTCAGAAAATACAGGATGAAGAGGGGAAGATTCAACATAGTCTAGAGAAGAAAAAAGAGATAATAGCTCAATATTATCAAGAACTTTATGAAAAAGAAATAGTAACAGAGGAGGAAACTGAACAATATTTAAAAGAGAAAGGATTGAAAATGTTAACAGAGGAAGAAAAGGACCTATTAAATAAGGAGATTGCCATGGGGGAATTAAGAGAAGCCCTGAAGAGACAAAAAAATAATAAAACCCCTGGGACGGATGGGTTGCCAACGGAGTTTTATAAAACATTTGATGAATCACTAACTGGAATTTTATTAGAAGTATACAATGAAGCTCTGATGGAGGCTAAGCTACCAAACACATGGAAAGAAGCGTACATTTCCCTGATACCCAAAGAAGGAGCAGATACCACACTAATAAAAAACTATAGACCAATCTCTTTATTGAATACCGATTATAAAGTCTTTATGAGTATAATTGCTAATAGGATGAAAAAAGTAATACAGAATAAAATACACCAGACAAATCAAAAATAATTTAAGAATGGTAATAGACGTTTTAGAATATTATGAGGTGCATCCAGAGAGACAGGTGGCACTGATCTTTCTGGATGCACAGAAAGCTTTCGACCAAGTAAATTGGAAATTTATGATTCACCAAATTCAAAATATGAACTTTGGAGATAAATTTACAAAAATGATAGCATCAATATATCAGAATCAAAAGGCATGCATCCTGGTAAATGGGGATCAAACAAAATTTTTTGGAATAGATAAAGGAGTAAGACAGGGATGCCCATTATCGCCTTTACTATTTATTTTAACCTTAGAAAACCTGTTAATTAGAATTAGGGCAAATGAGGAAATACTAGGACTAAAGATTAAAAAAGAAGAATACAAGGTCCAAGCTTTCGCAGATGACCTTGTCTTCTTCATAGAAAACCCAACAGAAACAACCCCGAAATTAATAGAAGAGATCGAGAAATTCAGAAAGGTAGCAGGATTAAAAATTAATAAAGAAAAGACGAAAATGATGACGAAAAATATGACAGTTAAACAAGTAGATAAATTATCAAAAGACTCAGGATTACAGGCAATTAAAAAAGTAAAATACTTAGGGATAAATTTGACAGCCAAAACTGTGACAATAAAAGAAAATAATTATGAACCTTTAGTCCAGAAAATAAGAGAAGATTTAAATAAATGGGGAAAATTAAATTTAACCTTGTGGGGAGAATAGCGGCGATAAAATCGAATATACTTCCAAGACTCCTTTATCTATTCCAAACGATTCCAATAAAATTAGGTAAGAAATTTTTTACCAATCTGGATAAAATAACTACAAAATTTGTGTGGGAGGGGAAAAAATCAAGAATAAAATTAAAGATATTACAAGATGATAAAACGAGAGGTGGATTTGGGTTCCCGGCATGAGAAAAATATTATAAGGCGGCAAGTTTATCATGGATCAAGGAATGGATAACCCTAGATAATCAAAGACTTTTGAATCTGGAAGGACATGACTTAATGAAGGGATGGCATGCCTTTATATGGAGTCCCGGAAATAAAACATATAAACATTTCAACAACCACACCATCAGAAAATCTTTAATAAATACATGGCAACAGATTAAATCCAAACACTATATGAAAATCCCCGGTTGGCTATCAACAATAGAAGCAATAACCCACCCTAATACACTAACAAAGCATAAAATTCTAAGATACAGAGAAATATTAGATATACAGGGACAACTGAAATCAAGAGAAGAACTTAATGATCAAGGAATAAAAATCGATTGGTGGCCCTATTCACAAATAAAGATAAGATATAGAAAAGACCAAGAGGAAGAAGGAATTGACCTAAAACAAAATCAATTGGATAAATTACTAGAATCTAAAGAGGCGAAATTAATCTCAAAAACCTACAAATATTTATTGGAATATGATTTGGCAGAAGAATTGGTTAAAGGTCAGATGATAGCGTGGGCAAGGAATATAGGGCATAATATACAATTAGAGGAATGGGAAAGAGTATGGGAAAGCAATTATAAGATGACAAAATCGGTATCCTATAAAGAAAATCATTATAAAATGTGGTATCGGTGGTATCTGGCTCCTGTAAGACTAGCCAAAATGTTTCCAAATGTAAATCCAACTTGTTGGAAATGTAAAAAAACACAGGGGACTTTCTATCATGTTTGGTAGCTCTGCCCAGTAGTTAAGAAATTTTGGAGCAAAATAAAAACATGGATAACAGAAATAACAAAATACGAAATTGAATTAGAACCTGAGGTTTTTCTATTAGGCATGATTAAAGGGAATATTAGAAAAGATATTAAGTATTTAATTTTACATATAATCACGGCGGCTAGGTTATCGTTAGCGCAATTGTGGAAAAGTGATCGCTTGCCAACAGAACAGAAAGTAATACAGAAAATATTTTCATGCACAGAAATGGACAAATTAACTTTACAACTAAAAGATAAGGAGGACTCAAATTATTATATTATATGGAATAAATGGTACCATAAATGGACAAATCAGAGGAAGAGGAAAAATGAGTAAAGATGGAATCTAGAAGAAATTAACGCAATTAAAAACAGCACTGTCAGATGGATATAGTTGGAATAAATTATTGGGTGTATGTATATATGTATATGTATATATAAAAAAATATATAGAAATTAATCAATATGTGAAGTTGAGTATAGTATAAGTATATTTGTCTTTTGTTTTTTTTTCTTTCGTTTGACTAAGAAATTTGTGTATTTTAAATGTTTGTTTTTAAAGTCTTAATAAAGGTTTGTTTTTAAAATTTAAAAAACAAAAAAAACAAAAACAAAATATGAATAGATAAATAACATTTTGGTGGGAAGATAACAGCATTCAGTGCACCTTGGTCTATAGTTATGTTGGCAAAAGGACCACAGAAGCATCTTCAGACAATGCTGGCTTCCTCGGCTAAGAAACAGACATGAACACCACTCCTTTGAGTCAGACAGGGGAAACCTTTACCTTTATTCATAGATTACTATCATTTACTATCTGTAGGAATGGCTAAATCAGCCAATTTTGGTTTCTTTCCATTTCTTTTTTTCCCCCAACTGTGTCAGTTTTGAGAATTCGTTCCTAAAAAGCTTCTACAAAAATTGCCTTGCATTTTTTTCCTAATGAAGGCAGTTTTATACAATTTGCCAGATGGTCTTACTTTGTAAGCCACTTGGCTGAATATTATTCATTTTTTATCATTCATTTTTGTATGCATTTTCTGTAACGGGAAAATTAATCTCAGATCCGGAATACTGTGCATTTCAGAAACAACTGAATCTCAGTTTGCATGTTGAATCACAAATGAGAATCACTTAAGTTCTTACTAAATTTCATTTTTCCACACTCCCTATCCAGAGATATTTTTTCATTCTAAAGAGCCAGTATAACATTTGCCCTGAACACTTTTTATTTCCTGCCATCAGAGAAGGTTTCCTCAAAAGCCAGCTGTTCACTTTCCTAACTGTCCTGTTCTTCCTCTTTTTGTTCCCCATACATTATTTTTTTACTTACAAGGAGACTTGTCAGTAAACTTTTATGAGTTAAACATAAATATACAATTTCTGCATTTCATGACTGGAAACAAAAACTTCGCCTTGTTAGAACCATAGCCCAATAGCCATAGAATAATGTAAAAGTTTACACACTGAAAGTAGCTGTAAGGGGGGGAAATGTCTTCATCAAGGCCCATTTATTCACCATGGTGCTGGTCATGGAAGTAGAATTCTTTCATTTGTCCCCTCCCAGCTGCTATACTGAACATAAGCTACTTTAGAACTAGTTTAGAGAGGCTGGGTGTTAGATAAAGGACTACAGGGTTGACTGGGATTTCATTGGAAATAGTGCAGAGATCACACTTGGCATTGCTGTAGGAAATGTTGAGTCATTGTTAATTGAAGATGGCAGTCATAATGGCAGATTACAAAAGAATTAATGGCAAAGTTGGAGAGAAGAAACTGCTTATTTATTTACAAAACGTATATACCAATTTTTCATTTTTTAGAGATCAGTAGCAAATAGTTCAGTAAGATTCAATATTGTTGTAATTGGGCAGAATACATTAAGTACTTTGCAAAATTCCAAGTCACAGGGATAATTTATTAAACATTGAAATGGATTAAATGAACTAAGGATGATATTGTCTGATTGCTGTATAAAAGGGAGGGAATGAAAAGCAGATACCCCAGAGTAAAGAGTGAGTGTGGAAACAATTAAAAATAAAAGCAAGAATGGGATGGGACATCAAATATTTCTTCTGCTATTTCAGGAAAATCTCTTTATCAAGAGAAATTGGTAAACCCTTTTTAACAAAGAGTTTTCAAGTATCAATTTCTGTTTTAGAACAATTGCATTTGTTTCTATGGAAGAATAGAAAAACTTGTTAGAATAAATATTTCCTAACTGGTTTTTTTCCACTGTAAATTGCAGACTAACGTTACTCTAGAAACTTGAACCTAAATAAGGTGAGAAATAGGCATCATAGATATGACAATTCTGTCATACTATTATGAGAGTTGGGGTGAATTTTATACTGTATTACTATAATGATTGTGTTTTTCAGTCAATTCTTTATGTACCTGCAATGTATATACTGTACATGCTAGATAAAATATGTTATTTTTATATATTTCATTAGGTATAGGATTTGAAATATTTGCAAACTGCTTTTGATCTTTTTGTTATTATAGTTGTTTTGAACCATGGAAATATATTT
Organism: Masticophis lateralis; assembly: GCA_030761175.1. Taxonomy (NCBI): domain Eukaryota; kingdom Metazoa; phylum Chordata; class Lepidosauria; order Squamata; family Colubridae; genus Masticophis; species Masticophis lateralis. Next base: position 122,373,439 of record JAUDYJ010000003.1, on the reverse strand, counting down.
TATCTTAGATTTACTTCAAAAGCTAAAGAAGGAGATGGATTTTTTCTTTAGGGTAAATAGGAAGGAAGATACTAGTCCCCAGATTATTTGGGACACGGCGAAGGCGGTGATCAGGGGATTAGTATCATCCCATATAATTGGAAAAGGGAAGGCTCAGAGATTGAAACGGAGTAAATTGTCGTGTGAATTGGAGAACGTGGAAGCTAAGTTGCAGGCAGACCCAGGAGACCTAAAAGGAGGTCTCCTGGGTGGAGGAGTGGAGGAGGAGAAGAAAATAGTTCGGCATTTATTAGACCAGGAAGAATTGGCTACTAAAATTAGATGGGCAAAACAAAGGTACTTTGAACATGCAAATAAAGCGGGAAAATGGCTTACTTATAGACTGAAGAAGCAACAGGAGAGAAATAGGATAGTTTGTTTGAGGGACCAAACTGGAAGATGTGTCTCAGATAAGGAAGGAAAAGGGAAAATATAAGAATATTTTGCCGCCTTATATACAGTTGGAGATGAACAAGACAGGAGATTAGAGAGTATTTGGCTAGATCTAACCCCCGAAAATTTCCACTCTCAATGAAAGAAATATTGAATGCAGAGATTACCTTGAAGGAAGTAGTATTAGGGGAACAAAAGTGGGGGGGAAGACCCCAGGTACGCATGATCTTCCAGTAGAAATATATAAGGCCTTTCTTGAGACTTGGGGGAATTCTTGACCAAATTGTTCAATGAGGTCTTGGCCTTTGGTCATATGCCATCCTCCTGGTCCGAAGCATATATTACATTAATCCCAAAGGAAGGCATTGATCTGCTTCTGATTAATAATTACAAGCCGATCTCCCTGCTCAACACTGACTACAAATTATTCTCCATGATCTTAGCGAAGAGACTAAAATTTTTTTTGAATGAGTACATCCATGGGGACCAGAACGGCTTCCTGCCTATAGACAACTTAAAGATAATGTAAGAATCATATTGAATATATTAAAATGTTATGAATGTAATTCTGACAAGCAGGTGGCCCTGGTCTCCATGGATGCACAAAAAGCCTTCGATAAAGTGAGCTGGAATTTTCTGTTTGCACAGTTGAGTGTAATGGAATTCGGGGGGAAATTTATCACGCCGATGCGGACTATATACACGAAACAGACAGTGAAAATACTTATTAATGGGGAGGAGTCTGAAAAGATTTATATAGGTAAAGGTATCAGACAGAGATGCCCACTATCTCCACTTTTATTTATTTTAACTCTTGAGTCATTATTGAATGAGGTTAGAAGAAACCAAGGAATTAAAGGACTAAGGATTAGAGGGGAAGAGTTTAAATTTCAAGCCTTTGCGGACTATTTGATATTTGTATTGGAAGAACCTTTGAAATCGGGATCAACTTTACTCTAGGAGTTGGAGGCTTACGGGAAGGTAGCAGGATTTAAATTAAATAAAGATAAAACCAAGGTCTTAGTTAAGAATGTGATGAAGGATCAAAAAGCGCAGTTAGAGGAAGAACTAGGGATTCAGATAGCTAAAAATATTTAGGTATTTGACTCTCATCCAAATGTTCAACTATTAAAGAGGACAATTACCTGAAACTCCTTATACAAACTAAAGATAGACTTGAAGGATGGAAAGGACTACAGTTATCATTACTGGGTAGAATTGCAGTAGTCAAGACATATATTCTGCCCAAATGGGTTTTTCTCTTCCAGACAGCTCCAGTTTTATTAGATGCATTTTTTTTCAATCCTTAGACCAATGTATACATAGATTTGTTTGGCAGAACAAAAAACCAAGGATCGAACTGAAAATGCTTCAAGACTCCCCTTCCAGGGGAGGATTGGGTTTACCAAAATGGGAGTTTTACTACCAAGTGGCTGTTAAATTGGATCAGAGATTGGATTGCTTTGAGAAGGAGAATCCTTATACTGGAAGGTCATAATCTGCACCAGGGGTGGCATTATTATCTTAGTCAGGAAAAGTCCAAAAAACATAAATGTTTTATGGACCATTTCATCCGAAAGGTTTTGATGACAACTTGGGATCGAGTAAAAAATAAATACTATCTGATGACTCTGATCTGGCTTTTCCCTCTAGAAGTGATGATATGCTCGACCCTTTATAACAGAAATAAGCCTTTAATTTACCAAACGTTGTTGGATCCTTTAGGCAGAGTAAAGCCTCGAAGTACGCCGGCGGGACTCGGCTATGATTGGTGGACATATAATCAGGTCCAATCCAGACCAGCTCAGGATAAAAACAAGGGAGAAATCCTTACAAGAACTTGATAAAATCTTGTTGGGGAAGGATGAGAAGGTATTATCCAAATTGTACCAATTCCTCTTAAGGAGGTTATTAAGGACTCCGTGATTGCCTGTGGGAGAAATTTGGGGCACTTGATTGTGCTCGAAAAGTGGGAAGAAATTTGGGGAAGAACTCTAAAACTAACAATGTTGGTTCCCTATAAGGAAAGTACATATAAAATGCTGTATAGATGGCACTTCCTCTGGCTAGATTATCGAAGATGCTCCCGGGAACATCTCCAGTTTGTTGGAAATGCAAGGCTGCTATGGGAACTTATTTTCATATTTGGTGGACCTGTCCCCGAGCAGGAGAATACTGGGATAGAATCCGAAAATGGATTTTTGAAATCATAGGATGTAGGATAAAATTGAACCCAGAAATGTTTTTATTAGGCATGAAACCAAATAATTTAAATAAATATAATTGGTATCTTGCTCTCCACATCATTATTGCAGCCAGGATCTCGTTCACACAAGAATGGAAATCCAAAAATATACCATCGGAGGCTATGTTAATCGCAAAGATCATGAACTGTGCAGAAGCAGACACACTTACCTGTCTCTTGTGAGATAGACAAGAATCGGGGCAGTATATGAGTTGGGACCAGTGGTATGCTTGGCTGCAAGAAAGAAACCTTAAGAAGAATGTAAAATAATAATCTCAATATGATTGTGGGTAAATATTTATAGGAATATTATATGGTAGTTGGGAATTCTTTCTCCTGGAAACGCCTTCTATTTTGATGATTTTGCCTTAATGGAGGTTTGTGCTATTATCAGGTGAAGGCTGATGTTCTAAACGCTCTATATATTATGTTACTCTCTGCTATCCTATCTTTATTGCTATATTTTCTCTTTTGTATTTTTTAATAATTTTCAATAAAAAATTTTCTAAAAAGAAAAAAAAGGGGAAAAAAAGAAATATATTTTATCTTTAAAATGTACTTTGCATTTTCAGCAGAATCTCCATCAGTGAAGACCAAATTTTCCAGGGCTCGGAATATCTTTTGTCCTCACTGCTGAAATGACAGCACGTTTCTTCTCAGAATAGGGGTAAATGTCAAACACTCAATAAATACAATGGAAGCATCAACCAGTAAGATTGGATTAAAATTTCCCTTTAAGAACCCCACTTATGGGAAATAAACCTGTCTTTTCAAATTTTAGATAGCCCTTTCTATTCCTCTGTAGAGCAATAGATCAATACAAAATTCCCAATTCAGTTCCTTGAACCTAGAGATAGGTTTAGAAAGCAGCCTTGTCGTCTACTACATTCATGTTGGAAGCATCTACCAAGGCACATCCAGGTTGAAAGGATCATCAGGTGACATCACCATTGCTCAGGGGATGCCCAAGGGGCCACCTTTTATGTCCCTGTTATTTTCCCACCAAAGTGGTACCTATTTATCTACTTGCATTTGCATGCTTAGGTGGGCAGGAGTGGAAACAAACTGATGGGAGCTCATTCCATTACACAGTTAGCACTCTCGGGTTTCAAACTGTCAAGCTGATCATCTGACTCAGTATCCTAAATGAGCCACCAAAGCCCCTAGAGTTCATTTAGTAACTGTTCAAAGTTACAACAGCACTGAAAAAAGTGACATGACCGTTTTTCACATTTATGACCGTTGCAGCATCCCCATGGCCATGCAATCAAAATTCAGATACTTGTCAATTGACTCATATTTATGATGGTTGCAGTGTCCCAAGGTCATGTGATCATCTTCTGTGATCTTCTAACAGGTAAAATCAGTGGGAAAGCCAGATTCATTTAACAACCATATTACTTAATAACTGCAGTGATTCACATAACAAGTGTGGCAAGAAAGGTTGTAAAATGAAGCAAAACTCACCTAACAAATGTCTTGCTTAGCAACAAAAATTTTGGGCTAAATTGTGATCATAAATTGAGGATTACCTGTTCTTACCGGTTATCTAACCATTTTATTTTAATTTATTTGATTTCTTGGAGGACTCCATCTAAACAAGTGACTAGGGATTTCCTATTTGCATAATGTATTACAAATTATGTTCATTGTCTCACTAGAGTGTGTGTACAAACCTGGGATACTGGTGTGTATCTTTGATTATTCCTTTTTCTATAGACAGCTGCGCCTTCATCAGCTGTTCTTTCCTTGCAGTGCTCTACAATACCTGTCTATGAAGTGAGTAGGATACTTACAGTATGCAACCACTTAAGCATAAAGAGGACTACTTGAGATGACCCCAGGCCATTTTCCATCGCTGCATTCTATGAATCTGTAATTTATCTAGAAGAGTCACTTAAAGCAGCAAAGAATTGAGTGTCATCTATAAAAATGATGCATATTTCATAAATAATTGCAGCAACATTTGAATTCCAACTTCTGTTAACTAAGCAGCTATTTCAGTGATGAACATTCTTTGCACTGAACTTACTTTCTCACAAATGAAGCAAGTAAAATGAAGAGATACATCTTAAGAGGATGCATTTTTCTTACATAAAGTATAACCATTTCTTTCACAATAAGGTCATTGGTTAAGATATTAAATGTGCAAGGCAGATGGGATGCAGATGAAAGTATTAATGAACACCTTGTTGATTTGAGACCACCCAAAAAGTGGAATAAGAATTTAAAAGAAAATACCTAGATGCATTAGTAAAGTTATCAAGCAATTAACTTAACATACTGGAAATAAAAAGGACTTTCTAAATTTGAAAAGACTGGCATGTGTGGACATAAATTATGTTCTGCTCTGAAATGTGATACTTTGAAGAAAGAAAGCCTAATCTATGAAGCTGTAGTATTCAAACTGGACTTCTAAAGCAAGTAAAATTGGTCAATGTGTCTGTGTGAATTATATAGGACCTTACTTAACAGAATATGCAGCTTTCTACTGCAAAAAGGAACAAAATGAGAGACAAGTATTTGGGCATCAATATAACTACTGGAGATGTACAAACCATTCTCTTAAACAATTTTCACTAAATATGTTGTATGATTTTCCTTTTTTTTTCTGTAAAACTTCTTAAGTAAATACAGTTTGAAGGGGAAAAATAGCTTATATTTACTGCTTTTGCAAGTAAGTTATAATCCTTTTTTAGAGTTTTGGAAATTGATATTTGATAGCTGATTGAGAGAAATGATTCTGTTATGTATCCATGTTTTATAGGAAAAAAAATATCACCACCATTTCAAATAAGAATGATTTCAAAGTATCAGTTCTCATAGGAAGAAAAATCAAAATTAAATTTTATAGTGAATATGGCCTACGTCTGCTTTTAATGCTAGAAAAAGTATCCAAATTTGTATTGTAATAACAGCCCAGATTACAAGGGTTTCAATGATTTTCAATAATTATTAAAATTATTTTAATTGTTTTCACTGTGAATTTTCTATTTACAGTGGTATATAAGGGACATTATTTCAATTCCAGCACATGTTCAAAATTAACAAATAAGTCTAATTATATTTAAAATCAGGACAATTAAAACCATTATCATCATGAAGTTTAATCTTAACAAAGAAAGGCTGAGTATTTACTCTTTCCATGAAAAAAATTAATATTAATTTATCAATCTCACTAAAATATTTAACTGGATTCAACATAGGTACCCAACATACTCTCTCTCTCTCTCTTTCTATATACTATTCAAATTATAAAGTGATCTTCAGAATCAGTAACTGATTCAGCACAGCCTTTCTGAAACAGATCTAAGATGCAGCTTATTAGCTTTTATTAAAATCTCTTTATGCTGATGATAATCCATCTATATGATTTCCCCTCTTCTTTCTTGACATTGGATAGGGTCCAAGGCTTCCTAGGAGGACATTTATTCTTGAATTACTTGTTAAGATATTTAAATTTAGTAGCTAGAACAGTGGGATTGTACCATGAGCCAAAATATACAGTTATAGTTGATTGGTTAGAGAGTGCTGGCTCCTGCATGAGGCAATTTGCACTGTGATTGGTTGCTGTGGGTATGGAGGGGGAGTTTCCCTTTTCCCCGCCTTTTTCTTCTGTGTGCTCTGAACGCTGTTCTGCGATTTACCTGACGATTTACCTCATGATGATCTTGTTTGCCTGATTATCTTGTCTGCTGTAAATATAGATGTAAAATATATTTATTTATATAAAACTACAACTTTGTGTCAGTGCCTCTGACTCCATTTGGATACCTGCTGCACATTTCCCTGATGTTACTGTTATGTCTTAAGAAATTAAAGCAGCGATAAGCTCCTTATTGGCTTCAGTATTAGTTTTTTTACTGCCTCTTGATCTCACTTTATCTCCTCTCAATCTTTACAATTTAATGTCTAAGATCTGGGGGGAAAAGTGTGTAGCAGGTGTTCAAATGAAGTCAGAGACACTGACACGAACTTGTAGTTTTATATAAATAAATATATTTGATATCTACATATACAGCATACAAATAGGCAAAAAGGAGCATCATGAGGTAAATAGTCAGGTAAATCACAGAACAGCATACACAGAAGAAAAAGGCGGGAGGGGGAGGGAAACTCCCCTTCCATACCAACAGCAACCAGTCACAGTGGAGATTGCCTCATGCAGTGAATTTTAGGTAACAAGAATTTCAAAATTCCAGCTCAATTTTGAATCATTAATCAGGTGAATTTTCTGAAGTAAATATAGTTCTCTGAATAGCTTTTATTTGACCTGGACTTTCAACCAGAGTTTCCAATGGTGAAAACAAGTAGATAGCTTCTTAGCTGAAGCCTTATTCACTCCCTAGCTTCTTCAGAAGCCAAAACTTGGAGGCTTGGGAAGGATGGGCTGAGTAGTAATCGTCTACGCCCTAGTAGAAAGAAGCTGCTGCATTTTGGGCTTATGAGGCATTTCTATCAGCCCAAATTAAGTGTTGGAAGAAGTTTAATTAGATTTTCAGCTTACCAGCTCTCTTCTAACAGTACAGAAGCTTTGTTTTTGCAACTGATGGTGGAGAGAGAATAAATCGCATCTTAGCACATCACCATCTTGCCAGAAGATATGCTTCATTAATAATAAGCATTTGGAAGCAAATTATTTTCTGCAGATCTATTTCACTACTAATAAGATTGTATTTTTTGATAGATACCTTTTTAAAACAAAAATAATATATCTGAATTTATTTAATAGTAAATTGCATCAAATATCTGAAGAGATATTTCACAAAAAAAAAAAACACTTGCAGAATTGGTTGCTCGTCTCTACGGGGTTGCTGGACATGGAGTGAGAAAACACAGGAAACTGCAAGATGGTAGCAAAGCTATATAGAATTTGGGAATGTTTTGCTAACATCTGCTGGTCTCCCAGATCTTTATAAAGTCCACATCTAATAACCAACAACTCTAGAGCAGAAATGCTTATATGAAAGAACTTGACTTAGCTATCAAATAATTCATTTGAAAATAAACCATTTTGCACTTGCCTTTAAGTAAGTGTCTCCTGTGCTTTAATGAGCCACGGTGATGCAGTGGTTAGAAAGCAGTACTGCAGGCTACTTCTGCAGGCTACTTCTGGTGATCACCAGTTGCCAGCAGTTTGGCAGATCGAATCTCACCAAGCTCAAGCCTTCCATCCTTCCGAGGTCGGTAAAATGAGGACCCAGATTGCTGGGGGCAAGATGCTGACTCTGTAAACTGCTTAGAGAGGGCTGTAAAGCACTGTGAAGCGGTATATAAGTCTAAGTGCTATTGCTATTCTCTGGAGCCTTTAAGAAACCATGTCTGATAAAAAGGGAAAAGCCTATTCTATGATTGTTGGCATAATAACTCATATCCTATTCCTATCTTCAAATTCATGACAGCAAATTTGTCCTATTGTGTAGGGCTGCTGAAGGTATGGTAGTAGGAGGTGACAGGAAATAATTAACTAATGAGAATTAGAATGGAGGGACCTATCTCAAACAATGGAAAACTGTCCATATTGTTATGAAAAAGAACCTTTATAGATATGCCCATGAAGTTACCAAGAGTTATCTTTTATGTCAAGAATCAGGGAAATCAGGAGATTCAGGCAGTTCAAATGAGTATAAAGATTTATTGCAAGCTTAAGCTCTTTACAAGAATCTAACCAATTAGTGGTCGAGGGTAATGAGCGGGAGATAAGAGAGCATTCAAGGTGGGATGGACTTAGATCTCTTACATAGGGACTTATGACCCACAACGTATTTGACCCTTCCCTCGGGCTCAGCCTGATCATCGCCTACATTTTATTTACATAAAATTTGAGAGAATTGAGAAAATATAGATATAGGAATGGAGGAAAAAATAGGAGGTAGATATCAATAGCTTTCAAAAACACAAAGCAGAACTTAAAAAGATCGGAAATGTCTGGTACGTGTGTGTGCGCAGACATGTGCATGTATCAAAATGAACAGGATGGAGAAATGACATTGCAGTCCAAACTCCACCCATTTTGTACAGGTATGCAACGTTAGTTCATGTCAAAAGGGGGCAGGGATTAAAAGGGATTTAATTTCCTTCAAAGTTTATTTTTAAAAAGTATAGTTTGCAATTCTGCAATAGTGTGATTCTTAAGAGCTGCTTTGAAGCTTAAATAGGATATGAACAGGGTAGAAAAGTCCTAAAATAGCTAGTAAGAATGAACTTCCACTAAGCAGACTGCAACAATAATGAGATTTTTACCTTGGCCAGGAAAATAGTATGAGCTGGTTTCCAGGTGATTATGATTTCCAGCAGATGCATGATATGAAAAATCTTTTTAACAGATGCTGACTGTGAAAAGCTGAAGCAGCCAAATTTTGTAAGCCATATATCCAAATGTTCTTTTGCTCATGCTAGAACCGCAACTGACATTTTCTAGTTTATTGCTAGAAACGCAACTTTTTCTAATTCATTAGACATTCCATTTTAATACTGGGGTTTTTTCCACATACATACTGTACATCCATTTGCTAAATTAACTTTTTTGTGGTAAAATTATTCAAGGTGTACAAACACATCTTTGTTGCAGATATATTGACTTGATTTAGCACTATCTAGTATATTTTTCTGTCCTGACGTATTTTTTTTTTATGACCCTGTAATTCCTTTTCATCAGAGTGGAGTTCAGGGACTGAATGGAGCTGAGCATTTACTGGCCAGATGCCCTTCCTGACACCTATGTGAGTTCACAGCAGATATTTTCTCTCTGCGCCCTGATAGAGAAACATCTGCTGCTGCCTAGGATTGAATTTTCAATTTCACAATTGAGGCAAATGTCTGCACCTCTAGGCCACCATACCTCTCTGTTCTGATATATTTGAATGCACGTATTGGGACCATTTTGTGATGGTTCTCTATTTAATGTATATACATTAATGTACTCAGACATACTATGTATGGAACATTCTATAATGTTAATATATATGGGTCCTAACATCCCAATGTCACTCTTCACTTTTATTTTAGAGTATTTAAGCTTGCAATATGTTGGTATTTCAGTAAAATGAAGGCAAATATTGGCTTACTATACTATCACTTGTCCATCTTAAAGGAATTCTGGTTTGATCCATTGAAAAGAAAATACAGATCCATTTTCTCTAAATAAAATTTTGCAAAATGTTATGGCAAAGGCTATTTCTGCAGTGTCAATTTTTCTTAAAAATTGTCTTTCTTCATTGTACCCTGATTTCTCCAGCTTTTAACATGAGTGAAATTTTTCAGAAACTAACAGAAAACAATAAATTTGATATCTGACAGAGGTCACAAGCTAATGCATTGTCTTTTGAACATAGAAAGAATTGTCCATGAACCAAATAATATTGCTAACATTGGCTGGGAAAGGGCAGCAAGTGTTTGCTAAAGTAATCTGAACTATAGACATAATTCAAAGCAAATGAATGGGATCTCTTGGTTGGAGATGGAGATTTGACACACAAAATGTACTACATCTGAGACCCATAGCTAATTTAATGCAAAAACGTAGGTTGCTTTTTTATAGATTAAAAATTGGGAAATGTAGGCTGCTTACCAAGAGCAATTCCTTAAACTAAAATCTGTAGCTATTGCTTATAATTTAATGTTTCACGGAGAGTCCAGAACACTAAAGAATTCATTCACATGGGAAAATTGAAAATAATAGAAGAATTTTAAGACAGAAGGCAGGATTATAGATCTAATAAAGAAGCGCTCAGAAAATATATACACCCAAGAAGATAAATAAAACTATTCTTAATCTATAATTCTAACTGTACTGATGTGGGAGTAACTGCAAATATTTAGATGCCATTATATCACAATCAACTGAACTGGACACAGGTGTGGAGACATAGTTTTGACTTTGGGGGATGAATGATCCAGCTTTACACTAGAAGCTCATGCAGGCTTGGTGATGTAAAATGAGGTTCAGCTTTAACATCAACTATGAGCACTTTATGACTGCAATGATCTATTTCTTGATAACTTTTGTTTTATTTTGTTTTATTAATCCATTTGGATTGATTACTGCCATGTGTTCTGTTTGGGACAGGACCTGAGATGATTCAGAAGTTTTCATTTTTGCCATGGCAAAATTTATATGCAACGTATCTTAAAAGAACTTCACAAAACTGCTAGTTTGCTTCCAGGTCTAATTCAGCATTCTTGTGCAGTATTTAATATCCAAAATGGCATAGTACCCACATAAAATTAATTAACTCAACACCAAATATAACATGAGAAGTGCTGTTCTAGAAGAAATAGAAATGATATAATGGTAATGCCACTATGATGACTAGAAGAGAGAAAGACTTAAGAAATCTCTCGTTGAAGGTGAAAGAAGAGAGTGCAAGAGCATATTACTGTATGCTTAAAAGAAAAGCAATATTACTGTATGTGAACACATAAAGGCAACAGAATACAAATAAGCAGAGAAGTTGAAATTGTGACATAGTTTTGCTTTTTAGGCTCAAAAATTCACAGGAATGATGACTATAACCATAAAATAAAGAGACATCCATTACTTGGCATTACATGACAGACTAAGACAAAGTAATTAAAATGCAGTGACATCACATTGACAACAAAGATATACATTTCCAAAGCTATGAGTTGTGCAGTTCTAACATATGGTTGTAAAAACTGGACCATCAGAAAATTGAACAAAGAGAAAATTATGCCTTTGAACTGAGGTGCTGGGGGGAAAAGTGGTTAGGAATACTTTGGACTGCATGAAGAACAAAATATTTCAGTACGAGTAGATGAAGTAAAACCAGATTGCTCACTAGAAACATTAATAATGAAAGCAAAGCTTAAGTATTTTGGACATATAATGTGAAGCCAAGAATCACTGGAAAACATTCCAATGCTTGAAAAAAATGGAAGGCAGTTGAAAAGGAGGCCAACAGAAGACACGGTGGCTAGATACTGTGAGGTATTTTGAGCTTTGAAAAGCTCAAAGAAGTACTTACTGGCAGTCAGTCCTGGTGAAATGACATCTATTGGGTCACAAGGAGTGAAAAGCCACTGTATGACAATGTGATCTCTATGAAAGAATAAGTAAGTTAAGGATTAACAGAAATATGGATTGCCCATGCTGCAGAATAGACAGATCTATTGATGTCTACAGTTACACAATACTATTAAAATAAGACTGTTTTTGTGATTAAAAAAAAATTAATTGAAAGTTTGCAATTCAACTCTGCACATTTTTCCTAAAATGTATATTTTAATATGTCTTTCCCTCTAAAATATATTTAGTTATATGGATTTCCTTCTGTAATTTATATTTTGATATATTTTATATTTTGCATTTTATGAGCTCAGAGTAATACTGCAAAATTTTAAAAATGTGCAATCTGTTTCCCTGTCTAGTACATGGGAAATAATTATTTATTAAACCTATATGCTGCCCAACTCTGAATAATTCTGGGTGGGTCACTACAATCAAACAAAAAATTACAATAAAATAAAAGATGAAGATAAAAAAGATAGCAAACACAATATAAGCAAGGAATCTCACTGTCTCTTGTCAAAGGCCTGGGTGAAGAGCCAAGTCTTCATGCCTGTTCTAAACAAGGGTTTTGGGACCATCTGGATCTCAAAGAGAACGTAGTTTTAGAGGTGCTGTTACAGAAAGCCTGAATCCGGGTCCCAATCTACCACAGAAACCCAGCAATCCATTTACTTTGAAAATGCCCGTCAAAATTGAATTCTCCAGCACTTCTACTATGATAACAGTCATAATTTCAGCCTTTATATATTTCATTGCCGTTGGAGATGTAAATATTTAAAATTTAGGATTTCTTCAGAAACATGTCAAAGAGTAGATTAAGAGGCTTTGGGAGTGAGAAATTATATGTTTATGAATATATTCTTATATGGGTAAAGACCATACAAGAACAAAATAAAAAGATGGAGAGGTACTAAAAGAAATTCAAACAGCAACACAGTGCAATTTTGCCATACCTCTGAATCCAGCTTTAAAAAAAATAGGGCATGTGTGGTAAGGATGAAATTAAGGGACTATAAATTGGCTGTTCCCAGGCTTCATAATTCCTTGCTAAAATAAAGCTTTGCTATTAGACGAACCTTCATATGATGGGAAATGAAGACATTCAGACAAACCATTTTCTCTTCCTCCTATAGTTTGCTTTCTTCTTCATGTCATAAAACAGATTCCTGGAGCAGTGAATTCCCTGTAGTCATGGCAGCTACTTTTTCAATTTAGAATTCTTCATAATCAGTAATCAGCTTGGAAATTATGCATCAAAAATTATATAAGAAGTGTTTGTAAGGGAAAAAGTAAAATGTGAACTGTATGGGCAAAAAAGGGAATGTAGATTTTTTTTTGGGTGGGGGGGAAACTAACTGGATTTTTTTCTAGAAATTTGTTTATGTATCCCGTTTGGAGAAGCCAGATCGATATTTGAAATGTGTCTGTTTCTGATAGCAGGAACTAGCAGTTCAAAAAGAAATCCAAATGGATGGCCATTGTAGCAAAAGCAAAGCCCTAGGTGCCTTCAGAAAATATGCACAGTAGAATGTGAAATTAACAATTAATTTTTCCTTATGCATAACATAAAACATTCCTTTTTTAATGCAAGTGATCCATGAAATCCCAATATTAGTATGATGAAACCTTTGCTTAAATATGTAGAAAGTTTGTGTATCCACTGAAGATTATGGTGTCAAAACAATGTGTTGTAAAATATTTAACAAATAACAAGATTTTCAAAAGAGTAAGCAGAAATGTTTCCCTTTTAATATTTTAAATGGGGAGGCTTTATCTAAATCGATCATGCATTCTTCTATCCTTCTTCATAAACGTATCTGTTTTTTAGTTGGAAGTAAAATATTATATTCAAAAATTTATCTGAGAGCTGCTTTCTTTTTTCTTCTGATATTCTGAATCAGGCCTACTAAGTGCCTACTACTTACATAAACAGTTTAATTTGTTTTTTGAAAAGAAATACTTAAAACTTTGATCAAATGTATCACAGCTTTCTTTTATGTCACAATTGTGTACAATTCCTTGCACCTGGTGAAATAATATTAATCATTCCAAAAATGTCCACACAACCCTTTTTCACTCCACCACCCTTCCTAACCTTTTTCACCCCTGCATACCAGAACAAAATACTAATATGCCAATAAAATAATCCTCAAGTTAATGAAGATCGTAAAGCAGCAATAATTCCCACATCATTCATCTCAACTCCATGCAAAAAGGAAATAAAGTAAAAATTTAACCCTCCTTCACATCTCCATCATTGGCTTCATGAGAAACTTATACATAAGTCAGGAAGCTACGGTATGGACAGAATGTAGCGAAGACAGATTCCAGGTTGGCAAAGGAGTGTTGACAAGGCTGCATACTCTTATTTATTCAATCTACCTGCTGAATATATATTAAAGGAAGTTGGATTGGAAGAAGATGAGCAGAGTTTTAAAACTGGATGAAGAAACATCAATAACCCATGTTATGCTGTTGAGGCTATATAGATAACTGAAAATACATAGGATCTGCAAGCCCTAGTAATAAAAGTCAAAGAAAACAGTGAAAAAAAAATGGCACTAAAAATAAATACAAATGACAACAGGTAGAAAAACTAGCCAATGAAGATAACACAGTGGGGATAACTTCTGCCTTTTAGGATCAACCATCAACAGTAAAGAAATAAGCAGTCAAGAAATATGTTAGCACTTGTTAGAGCAGCCATAAAAGCCTTAGAAAACATATTCAAATGCCATAATATGCCTATCCCTACAAAGAGCAGAATTGTGCAAGCCATGGTATTTCCTGTGACACTCTATGGAAGTAAGAGTTGGACTTTAAGAAAGCAGAATAAAAAGAGGGTTGATACTTTGAAGTTTGATGTTGGAAAAGACTCCTGGGAATATATGGGCAGCCAAGAAAACAAACTAATGGCTCATCAAATGAATCAACCCAGTTTTCACTTGAGGCCAAAACGACTATGCTTTAATTATTCTACTTGACACATTATGTGAAGGCCCAGGTCTCTAGAAAGGGTTCAATGCTGGGAAAGGTGGAAGGAGATAAGAATAAGATGATCAGCAGCAAGATGGAATGGACTCAGTGGCCAGTGAGGGTAAAAGGACAGCAGAGAATCCATTTATTGTTGCCTTGGAATTTAAATTGTTCTGTATGAAGGAAGCCATATTTGGCCAGATTTGTTCTGAATTCCAATAAATATAGGCTGTTAAATCAGAACAGTTTATGCCCATATACTTTACTTCTGATTCAGTAACGAAAGGAAACAGAGTTGCACTAAGATCCTTATAGGCCCTAAACACATTTATCTTTGACTATCCTCACTGCAGTAATAATCCATATGCTTACAATTATAAAGATATTCTCAGGCCCTATAATTCTTTAGTAAGTTGCAGGGAATTTTCTTTTGCCCAAGAGAACATAATAGTTTCAAGTCATGTATCCACATGAATTTGTTTTAAATTGTAAATTTGGATTGAAAGTTTTACTGATTTCCATTTTTAGATTTCTTTCTTTTCTTTTTTTTAAACTTAAAACACCTTTTGCAGGCCCCTAAGTTTAATAGGCCCTAGGCATTGTGCCTGTAGCGCCTAATAAATAATACAGGCTTGGGAGGAAAGCACATTAACTGCCCACAAAGAAAAATTCTGATTTTTCTTAGTGTCTTGTTGCCTGTCAGAGAGAAGGAAAAAGAAACAGGGATACAGCAAAAGCATATAGTACGCAACAGTTATGCAGAAGTCAGCAGTGGCTGCCTCCTGGAACAATATGCTCCGGAGACCTAGATGGCTCCCACCCAGTTAAAGTTCAGGAAGCTATTACAGATCAAGCTATTCTCCCAGACCCTAGGATAGTGTGAAGGTTGACTCCCTCCCAGACATACTTTTTTTTGGTATAGGTCCATGATTTCTTTTGGTATTTTCTAACTTTTTTTTTTTTTGCATCATAAGCCACTCGGAGTTGTTGGGATTGGATGGTCTAAAATCGTATGTATAAATACCTAAGTAAATATATCCCTATATTAAGCCTTTCATTCTTGCGTATAGTGAGATTTTCTTTCTTTCTTTCTTTCTTTCTTTCTTTTTCTTTCTCTTTCTCTCTCCCTTTCTTTTTTCTTTTCTTTTTTGCCTTAATCTCATGATTCTTGACAACATAGTATACAAAACAAAACAAAACAAAAACATTTACAGTAAGAGTAAAATACAAAGAGAGAGAGAAGAAGAAGAAAGAGAGAGAGAAAAACAAAAATGAAGGCCACCAGCAGTGACTGAAAAAGAAAGAAAATGCCTCTTAGGATATGTAACTTAGTCCCCTCGATGTTCTGGAGCCCAGATGTGAAAGGCTGACTAGACCAGGATATAGGGGAAAGAGGGGGGGAGAGAGAAAGTTTGCTATTGACCCAGCTTTATTTCATTTTAACAGTGGGAGAGGAGAGAGAACCAGTGCAGCATAGCAGTAAAAGTATTGTATTAGATTCAGGGAGTCTCAGGTTTACATCCATTACTTCATAATATCATCATTCTGTCAGACTTCCCAAGTTTGCAGTTTTTTGGGTGGATAAAGTGAAAGGGAGATTCCTGTGGAAGTTCTTGAAGGAAATGTAGGAAATATACATTTAAAATAAGTTAATATTGGAATATTTTCTTAATAAGAAGTAGTTATTCACATTATCAGGCACTATATTGCTTCAGGCTGCCAAGTGGCAGTCAAAGCACTCTCAATTGGTGCTTCAGAACAACTTTGTTTTTTGATATATATAATTTTATTAAAGATTTTTTTAAAAAAAGAAGAAGATAAAAACTAATAAAAATAATATACAGTAAGAAAAGAAAGAAACCAAAGAGAAAATATACATAAAAGGGGGAGAAAGGAAAAAAAGAAAAAGAAAAGTAGAAAAGAAAGAAAAAAGATACAAAGAAAACACTTTCAAACATCTTTATAGCAGTTATTCATTTCTTACTCAAAAGTTATATCATTACTTTCTTCTTTCTACTACCTCTCCTGTCTAATCGTCAAAAGCATAAAACATGAGTTCATTTATTTCTGTTTTACACAAAAAATCCATAAGAGGTTTCCAGTCAGCAATAAACCCAGACATTGTTTTTTCTCTGATAAAAGAAGTCAATTTAGCCATCTCAGCAAGTTCCATCATCTTCACCAACCATTACTCTATTGTGGGTAGTATGAAATGTTTCCATCTTTGGGCTTATAAAGATTTCACTGCTGTTACCATATACAAATCAAAGTTCTGGGTCTTTTTTTTTTTAACAAATATTTGCCCATTAATCCCAAAATAGAAACCTCTGGTCTCAATTATTAATCTTTAAAATCCTCTGAATCAGTGTATATCAGTGTATGTATTTGAATTTGATTTTTTAAAGCTTTTTTCTCACCCACCAAACATAGCAAAATGTCTCTTCTTGTTTTCTTTTCTAACATAAATTACATTACCTTTATACATTCTAGACAATTTCTTTGATGATATATACCAATGATACTTCATTTTGTCGAAGTTCTCTTTAAAATTATATTTCCCATGTTCTAGCTGCATATTATATCCAAAATTTTTAGCTCACTTTGTAATGCATTCATTTGTTCTTCATCTGTTTCAAATTTCAATAAAATTTTTATACATTTTAGCAATTGCATTGTCATGATTTGCACACAATTTCATTTCAAACTCAGTCATACAATGTTCAAAACCATAAATTCTTTTATCTATTTTAAATATTTCTAATACTTGTAAATATGAAAACCATTGACAATTATATCCATGTGCTGCCAGTTCTTCTCTTGGTTTCATTTTATATTCTCCTTGTCAAAATTCCAGTACCTCACAATAAGTTAGCCATTTGAATTTTCCCATAATTTCTCATCTATAATATATTTCTTATGCTGAGAGCCACAAAGGCGTTTTCTGGCACAACCTGGATTTGTATCCATTCCATGTTCTCAATGTAAATAGATGTAACTGTTTATGGAAATTCTCAGTCATCCAGTCATGGTTGTCCCAAAGGTGCTTTTTCAGAAGGCAATAGTCCAGTTGTCTTCTGAAAAAGCACTTTTGGGACAACCATGAGCTTGATGACTGAGAATCTCCATAGACATTTAGCTATACACTTTGCCTTCAAATGGTGCAGGCATATGAATGGATTTCCAGAAAACATTACAGACTACAGGAGCTATTTGTGCTTCAGTTTAAAATGCAGACAACACAGACTCATCCCCAACAGCCTGCACCTGTCTTCAACTGTGAAGGGACACAGGGCAGAAAACATCCTGCAGCCAAGAAGGCTCTCCTCACACACATGCACTACTCAGGTGACCCTGATGACACAGATAAACCTCCAGGTGGCCTCAACATCTCTGTAAAAGAATGCAAATGACCAGCTGTCCTCAAGGAATATAAATCCTTCCATTCCCCACCATCCAGAGGGGGAAAAAAAGTAGATGTAACATAATGATTTTTAAAATCCACATAAATATCCGTGCCATCCAAATCTCAGGTTGTGTTCTAACTCCAAAAGCCTTCTTTTTCTCAGGAGTACTTAATGACAGCTTTCAAAGATAGGTTCAGGAAGAATGTATTGCCATTGTCAAATCAGAGTGCAAAAAAGGTGCGGATAATTGTGTTATGCCAGACATGATTGCTGCTTGAATCGTAATTGCACAACTAGGGTCCTTAATACAAATGGCATTTAGGAATCCAGTGGTGTTTCCATTCTCTGTTCTATTAGGGCAGTGCAACCCCTTTAAGCATTGGCTGAATTCCAAACTCCATTTCTGTTTTTTCGCTATTCAACAGTGTCTCCATTTAATTCCAGCATGTTTACTCATGCAATCGACTTCAAGGGGCACTAATGAGTTCCTTAATGTTAAATGGTAGAACACATTAGAACTGGATTTGGTTATTGATGGTGATTCATTCCAAATATCTGTATGTCCTCCTAGCAGTTTCATGCATACATTGAATAAGGGGTCTCCAACCCCTTGGCCGCAGACCCCTGGTACCAGGCTGTGGCCTGTTGGGGACCAGGCTGTGCAAGCAGTGGGCGAGCATTCAAAGCTTTATTTGAGCATATGCAAGATTAGGTTGCATGTGCAAAACCATCCCCTCCCTCCCCCTTTACCACTGCCGCCACTGCCAGTCAGTGGAGCCAGAAAGATTGGGGACCACTGCATTGAATAATACACAGAACAAAATTGATTCCTGTGATGGTCTATTGCTGACTAATCCTCAGCAACGGTTCCTAGATACTGCGGGATAAGAATGATGAGAGCCATTAAAAACCAGTGCCCACTAGATTTAATTCCATTCTATGTCCAGAGGGACGATATGATTGATGGTATCAAATGTCCCCAAGATAAGCTGTATTCCTGTTTTCCAGCTGCTGGCACAAGTAAACTTGTAAATTGACCAAAATAGTCTCTGTCCCAAATCCTGATCAAAAGTTCAACTGAAACAGGTTTACCTTATCCAAACCAAACAATTCTCAAAAAAAAAAAAGTTCTTTAATTGTTCCTTAATTATATAGATTTCATAGGTCAAGAGAAGATTTTAAGTGGGCTTTTTAAAAAAATTGTCTTATATTATAGACCTAATTTTTCCACATACTTGCAATTTCAAAATCTCTATGCTGAAAAAAAAATACAAAATAATAATTTGAACATCAAAATTCACAAATTTCTTTATTAATAGGAAGGGCTTGAGACTATAGAAGTTTAAACTTAAAAATAACTCATGATGAAGAATAATTGACATCCACAGTGATACTCAAAAAAAGCCAGGTAATGGTCACAGCATCACAATCCAAGTCCTGCCATTTTGTTCATATGTCAATGATACCCAAAACGGTTTATTTTGTTTCTGATGCTATAATCTTAATTTTCCCTTTTTTAACACTCCCTCCAATGGTGGGTTCCACTTATTTTCGCTACCGGTTCGGAACTGGAACCGTCACTACCAGTTTGCCCGATCCGGAGCGAACTGATAGAAACCCACCGACCCCTCCTCTCATAGATGTGCTGTATATAACTAATGGGAAATGTTGGAATGGAGAGGAAAGCAATAGAATCTGTAATTGTCAGATGATCTGCTAGGTATCATCTGATGCCTCCCCTATGGTTGCTCACAGAGGTCTTATCAATGCAGAGAAGAGGGTATTCTAAATGACCGTCGAGCAGACACTGAATTAATGTCTTCATTTCTTTCCCTCCTTCTATGGTCTATAGATTAGTAGTAAAGCATATACTTTATATACAGGGACATTGAGGATCAATCTCTACTGTTTCCAAATATAACTGGAGAATTGTTGTCATTGAAGTCAACAATCAATGGACTCAGTTTAAGGCAGCCCTATTGCTAGGACCTTATGACAACGAAGAGGCTTGTGACAACCTGTGAGGCACCATTTCACTCAATCAAAAGTTACAAATAAACAAACAAAAGTGTTTTAGTAGTATATAGATTAAAGCTTCTACTTTAATGTGAAATACTATTACTTATATATTTATTATTAACTCCCAAACAGAGTATACTGTAAAGCCACAGTTAACAAAGGTATAGAGAGAGATGGAGCCAGTGTGGCAAAATGGTTTAGGTGCTGGCACTGGACATGCCAACCCTCTTACCTACAGCAAATGGAAGCTTTCTGGCTAACTTTGGGCTACTAATGCTCTCTTAGCCCATCCTACCTCACAGGGCTATTTCTGTAGGAAAAATAGGAGAAAGGAGCACTAAGCATACTGCCTTCAGTTCCTGTGTGAAAGGTTAGATAAAGATCTAACAAACGAATCAATACATACAATTTCTTCTAACAAAGTAAAGAGTTACAAGATTGTATAGGCACTGCAATGCTTCTTAATATAACTTTTCTATTGCTCCAAATCCTTCAAGAATGATTATTGTCCATGGAAAAGGGCTTGAAACAGATTGAATCTGATGGCTGCTATCTTTAAATAAAATATACTCATTTTCTGTACTGAGTTTTCATGAAGAAGCATGTCAAGTGCAATAGGGGACACATTTTTTTTTATTAAAAAAAAAGAGAGGATCAAATAATGAACTCTATAAGATCAGATCACAGGCTAGGAGCATCCTCCAACATGGTTGTTGCACAATTATACCTGGAAAACTATGTTCAGCTAAAGCAATAATATGAACATAGATGATAAAGTCTATAAATAGTTCAAGAGGTAAACATCAAAGAGTGAAAGAGATTGCACAAACCAGTATAACCAGTCTTAGCCAGCAGTACAAGGTAAGAAATAAAAAGATATATTTAAAATACCAATGCAAACCAAAAGCTTACTTTACATGTTTATGAAGCACTGAAAATGTGGTAAAGAACGGTATCCTAGTAGCTCACTGTTTACATACATATGTACCTCTTACATCTATAAGGTAACACTACACAAACACAGAAAAGGAATAGTAAATATGTAAAGGTAAAGGTTCCCCTCACACATATGTGCTAGTCGTTCCCAACTCTAGGGGGCGGTGCTCATCTCCGTTTCAAAGCCAAAGAGCCAGCACTGTCAGAAGACATCTTCATGATCATGTGGCCAGCATGACTAAATGCCAAAGGCGCACGGAACGCTGTTACCTTCCCACCAAAGATGGTCCCTATTTTTCTACTTGCATTTTTTATTTGCTTTCGAACTGCTAGGTTGGCAGAAGCTGGGACAAGTAACAGGAGCTCACCCTGTTACGCGGCATTAGGGATTCTAACCACTGAACTGCCAACCTTTCGATCGACAAACTCAGCAGCCACTGAGCCACCACATCCCAACAGTAATAGTAAATAGTAAGCCATTTTTTTTTAAAAAAGGAAAAAAGCTTGTTTCCATTCCATCTGTATAGCACCACACAATATTGCTCTATGTCATTTTTGTTTTCCGTCACTGCTCAAGACACTGGTAATAAAAAACGAGGAAAGGTTACAATCATTCATGTAATTTGAAGCTTCTGTATAATATCAAATCAACACAAGTAGTCTACAAAGGAAGCTGGACAGTTAATGTTGTTTTGATTTCTACACTACATCAATATTGCTCTGTCACTAAAAATGGATTTGCTTAATCTACTCTTGTCATAATTAGATGCAGAGCCAAATAATCTCCATTAATATTTATTTATTTATTTATTCATCCATTCATTACATTTCTCTGGCCGCTCATCTCAGTCAATAATTCTGGGTGGCTCACAACTTACACTGCCAAAAGTTTCTGCCGCTCACGGATAAATGCACAATACAGTGAATTCAAGAAGAGGCTTACAAAATAATTCTATCATGATTTTTAAAAAATAAAAATGCAAAGGTATTTTAGGACGTTTTAATTGCTTCAATACTTAATTATGACAGTATATCCAGTTCCCTTTTGAAGTAGGTC
Organism: Masticophis lateralis; assembly: GCA_030761175.1. NCBI lineage: Eukaryota > Metazoa > Chordata > Lepidosauria > Squamata > Colubridae > Masticophis > Masticophis lateralis. The sequence goes on along the minus strand of JAUDYJ010000003.1, from coordinate 122,351,339 downwards.
AGAATTATGTTGCAGATATATGAGCTGAAGCTGGAAAAAAAAAAAGTAAATACCTCGAGGCCATTAAAGTTATGGAATGGGATTTGGATCAAGGACTTTCCTATTCTTGGCTTTCACTCAATAGATCTCCTTCATGGTCTGCTTTACATTCTGAAGATTTCTGTTTTTCTACAATAGTTTTAATTATGTAATGTTTCTGTGCAAACTTGGTAAGTTGGCATCTGTGCTATATTTGTTCTTTTTAAATCTTCCTTTATTGTCAAAAATTACACAAGTCAAATGTCTCATTGGTCTTCATAGCTACAATTCACCGTTTATGGTCACCCTCAGCCATACATAGGACATTAATAACAATAAGAATGGGAGGCAGGAACCTTTTGAACTACAACTGGTATTACTTCTTGCATTCATTTAGAAGCACCTTAAATATGCTTCATTATTGCCATGATGTTTGCAAAAAGTTTGTTTTCAAGAAATAACAATATTGACAAAAGAATTATTTGTGGTTTGAGAGTGTATTACCACAGACCTTTTTTGATACATACCCAATTTTGAACTGGGTACCATTTTACATATGGAGTCAGTTTAGCTCATTTGTCTCTCATATGACTTGGATGACACATTCATGTATTTTCTCTTATATTTTAAGAACTTATGATAAAAATCGGAACTTTTGAGATAGAAACAACTGGAAAGCATCCTGAATCAATGTGAAAGAAATTTCTTTCTAACTCATGTATACAGTACAGAATTATTACAGAACCATTACAGTAACAGATGGAAACTAATCGAGAGAAGCAACCTAGAATTGAGAAATTTCCTGACAATTAGAACAATTAACCAGTGGAATGACCCACTACCAGAAGTCAACAGTGGGGTTGGACTAGAGGACCTCCAAGGTCCCTTTCAACTCTGTGATTCTATTCTATTCTATTCTACTCATTACATAATACAAATTAGAAATATGAAACATCAATAAAATAGTATCAGTGTATATTTGCATAAATAAATATTTTAAAAAATGAAAATTATGGAGTAATATAAATATTCAGGATCAGGTAGTAGATTTGCTCGTCGCGGCCAGACTTTTATAAGCAAACTGCGTTAATGAAAGTACAATTAAAACCATTAATGGTATGTATGTTGTATGTATGTATGTATGTATGTATGTATTTGCCCTGTGTTAACAGATATGGTGCTAATCTTGAAAGTAATTATATATATGAATAAGGAGAAAAGAGACCTTTGTGAAGAAACGGGACGCCTTTATTAATGTTCGTAAAAGACCCCGAAAGAAAAACGCGCTTGCCATTTACTCGGAAAAATGAGGTAGAGCAGTCTCGCGTTGACCTCCGGGTAGTACGTATTCAACGCGCGTTAAGAACTATGGAGAAAAAAGCAGAAGGGAACGAGGCTGAAAAATTCCTTTTGTTTCATAGATGATGAACGGAGACCAGATTTTCCTTGAGAATTCCTACACGGAACGCCCAGTTCTCCTTTCGATAGTAGGGCGCTACTCGAGGCACACCAATCGAGAGAATCACAAACACACACCCCCATACGCAGACACACATGCACACTCAGACACTCCCTCCAATGAACCCTGAACAGAAGCCGACCCTCTTCTCTTTTTCCAAAGATTGGAAACATTCCTGGAGAACGCGAAGCTGGGCAGGGGCCGGCGAGCACGTGATAGGACGTTAAGCGTCTTCAGACAGATTGTGTCTTGCCTTTCCCACACAATATGTGCGTGCGCGCGCAAGCAAGAGCGCGCTTGTACCGTTGGGGCGGGAGCGCCCGGAGCGGGCAGGGGGAGCGGCAGAGTCGGAGGGCGGCGGCTCGGCTTTCAATCCCCACCCACTTCTCTCCGTCCGGGAATGACTTCACGCTCGCTGCCTCTCGCTCCGCTAATACACGGCAGAAGCTTAACCGTCTGTCTTAGGGGGAAGACGGCGGCGGGCCTCGGCTCTCCAATGTTGGCTCAGGTTTTTTTTTTTAAACTCCACTCTCCGAATGAAGAAGGCGAGGATGCCCAAGTTGGGGTTTCCACGGCCAATGGAAGGGAGGGGAGGTGTGTGTGGGGGGGGGGGGGCTCGACGCGCCTCACGTGATCGTGCAACCGCCCCCCCCCCACCTTCTTCTACCACCACCACCACCCGGTCTTCTTTTTTTACACGGGCAAGTATTTAGTTCCCCGATTCGGACCAGCCGGACTGAGCGGTGGCCGTGGGACAGGCGAAGGTGCCCGCCGACTTGACCCAGACTTTTTCTCCCTCCTGTCCTCTCTCCGTTTTCTTCCTTGCGACGCGCGTCCGCCCGCCTGCCCGCCTTCCTGCCTCCCCGCCGGGAGGCCTTCTTCCCGGGACTGCATCAGCAAAGTGGGATTCTGCATCTTTGGTATTCTTCTCACACCGACACCTTTAACTCCCGACGCCCGAGTGACTTTGCTCCGCCGCTGTTGGGGAACGGTGAGTCCCCCGGACTTTTGAGTTTTTCTTTTCCCGTTTTGTGGTCTCGAGCATGTGTCAAAAGCCAACCTTTCTTTTCCCTTTGGCAGGTCCTTCCCCTCCCCTCCCCTCCCCGCCAGGACTCGTGCAGGTTGTGGACATCCTTTCCAAGGAGTGTTGTTATTACCGACGTCTTTGCACGAGTATTTTCCCCGGCGGTTTCAATTACATGCCCATTTCTTTTCTTTAAAAAAAAAAAGTGTGGCGAGTTTTCTCCTCTGGACGGTGCGGCAGAGCGAAAAGCTGTTTCTTTCCTAAGTCAGGTTTCTGCTTTGTTTGATTAAAAAGAAGAAGACGGGAGAAGTGGAGGAAAGAAAAAGGGAGGGAGTTTTCTCCTTGCCCAGAAGAGTTCGATTTAAAAAAAACAACAATTATTTACTGTCTCTTGATAATAGTAAATGCATAGCTATAGGAGGAGTGTGAGGAATAAAGGGAAAGTTTGCCAAGTCAGCTGGCAAAGGCGTGCCACACTTAACGGACATTTGACAGTTATTATAATTAGCTGTGAGGCATGTGGGGGGATGATAGCTAACATACACACTTTGGAACAAATTGCTCATAGATCCTCGAAAACATTCACAAAAATAGTTCCTCTTTTTTTTTTTTCTTGAGTACCTTTGTGTAAAACAGAATGCGGTGTGTAAAAATCCCCTTCTCTCCCCCCTCCATGACTGCATAAATAATGTTTTTAAGTATGGATAAATTCAAGCTTAATACTGACTTATATTTTTTAATGTGTCTGACTTTAATTTATAATTTCCTTAAATTTCTAATTATTTTCAAAGAAGAGGTGTAAAACTCTTCGTTGCAAAAGATTCAAAGTATGGAGAAGGGGAGAGTAAGACATTCATAGGGATCAATCCTGATGCTTTCACATACATGAACAGGAGATTTATGAGTTCTCAAGCAGAAGCAACAGACAAAGCACAGGGTGTTTTCTTCTTCCTGCTCCTTTTCTTCTTCCCTAGAAATGAAATGAAATTCCAGAATCTTGGAGTAGAATAATGCACTTTGATTATATTTTCATATTTTAAAAGTAATTCACATAAGGCAGTAAAAAAGTATTTTTTTAAAATGAACAAAGCAATCTATTATGGGAAAGTTGCATTCTGAAACTAGCTTCACAGGGGAGTGGTTTGGGATGGGGGGGTGCGGCGGGAGGGTAAGGACAATAGAAATTGGATTCATATTCAGACGAAGCAGGCAGCATCTCCATGAATGTGCAAGTTAAGGGAAAAACAGCAAGAACAAACACAGAACTGCTATTTGATTTTCCTTAAAACAAAATCCAACCACTCCCCTTAAAATATGAACAACAACAAATCCGGGTTTGTGTGTGAGAGGCAGACTCCAGACGTTCCTAATTACAGCTTGAAATAAAGTCTTTGTGGGAAGAGCTTTTGCTTGCTACGAACCCAAGAAATACATTTTTAAAAAAAGGAAGATTCAGCATCACATCATCTCATAGCTTTCTTTTTTTTAAAGCCACACTTCTTCCCCCCCCCCTTCTTTGTCTGCCGTACTGTTATCTACACCTCCCCCAACCACCGCCTACTGTGAGCTAAGACACCTGAAGGCCAGACATAATGATCAACAGAGCGCTTTACTCCAGCCTGTCTGGATTCCAGCCAGGTTGCCCTTCCCCCTGCAATTCTCCAGTCGAGGAGCCTGCACGCAATGCACGCCAAGCTTATTCTTCAACAGCCTGCAGAAGAAGGGTAGGAGTCTTGCCCATACTGTGGCAAGACCAAACCAAACAATATCCCCTTTCTCTACTGGTCAGGGATCAGTTTTAGCACATGTATTTTTTTTCTCCCACATACATTTGAAAGTAGCTCCCCTGCACGCACCCACATATGGTCTGTGACTAGTACTCTTATCCCATTCCATCTTTGAATGCTTATAGTCTGCTTTAGTTTTGGTGTGCCTTACAGTACACATACCATCATATTTTTGTGAGAGGGTGTTAACACAACATATGTGCACCATATTGAAAAAATATGCATATATGTTTTTCAAATGTTATATTCTATTATAATACTAGAATATTTTAGACAAAATGTCCGGATAATTTAGGAACATATTTTTCAATACAGTTGCAAGAAGTTTGAAGTCAGCTGACATTTTCATTGCTGGATTGTGCCTGAAAAAAAATACTGCTTGGCTACTTGCCAACAATTTCATGAAATTTGTGGCAAAATGCTTAGGCTTTTTTTTTTAATGCAATAAATGAAATTGTATTTAACAATTAGATGCGGATGGATTTAACTGTGTACACCCTAATCAGGAATTCTCGAAAGTAACTCCTGCAGTGTAATAGGGCTTCTCTTTGGTAAAAGTCCAGAACATTTAAAGGCAAAAAATATGCCTTTTATTTTGGCTAAAATTGTCATCTAATTTTGACTGATTCAAAGAAGAATTTACAGGATCCTGTGCAAACAAAATAAATACCTGTAGCAATGTTTCAGTGAGTTAACAGTGTTTACTAAGACTCAAAAATATTTCAGGAAGTTTTACGTTCCTTTAAGTAGCCAAATTTCAAGAGATATCAAAAGATTGAAACATATGTAAACATATAGTGACAGTTGTTGGAGAAAGGTGTTGGAACTAAGAGAATAATATTTCTCATTCAAAGCCACTTTTCTACAATTTGCAAAAAAGCATAATCATTAAATAGGTACTATAGTATAAAATAGACAGGTAGATATATCTACCCCTTATAATGCATTTATAGCAAAATTTTGCTATAGAATGAGAAATGGGTACAACAAAAGAAAATGCCTCCCCCAATCAAAATAGTTCTTTAAAGAGTTACAGATTTGATCATTATACTATGTATTCTGATTTATTCATTATCTTTTTGTGGGATTTGTTTTCGATACAGCCTGATTAAATGTAAGTAATTTGTAACATTGTAACATAAGTAAAGGTAATGTCATTTTCTAAATAATACTCTGGCAAACTTACATTTACTAATATACAAAATGCTAGGGTGCAACGAACATTTCCTGTATATGTCTCTCCAAAGTAGAGGATTAATGTTATTGCTCTGTATTGTAATCTATGTAGCCGTGTTAGTCTGTTGCTGAAAAAGAAATCCTGTGGTGCCTTCAAGTCTGTCTGATTTCTTAAGGTGTGTAAGGTTTTGTGAACTGGAGTCCAGTTTTGCACATGTCTGAAATTTACTTTTAAAAGAAAAAGTTTAGAACCTCTTTACTAATGGTAAAGGCATTAAAGCAGGTGGTGGTGGTGAATACTCCAGTGCAATTGCTCACTGTATAAAACTCTTAAGGCTGTTCATGGGAATTTAATCACTCTGGCATTATTGATTTCAAAGAAAATAGTAACTTCTACTTTTGTTTTCATTATTATTGATTTAGGTTAATTGCCACTTAACACACTTCAATTGTTTTTTTGTTGAAAAACGTGTAAGAAGTTAAGATGAACATCCTTTCTTTCAATAAAATAAAATATAGGTACATATTCCATACCAAGTAAGTATGATTCATGTTAATTAGAAACTGGCTTAAAAATCTACCTGTAGTGAGACTTTCACTACTAGATTTCTGTGGAAAAAAATATAATAGAAGTATTTTAAGCAAACCGCTGATCTGAAAAAGTAAAATGATTCTGTAACTAGTTTTTAGATAATAATCGTAGGATAGGAAACAAAGCACAAAGTACAACTAATTACTAATCTGTAATTAAATCACAAATAGAACATATGTCAGCCAATAAGTTTTAATAGGAGCAAACATCTGCATGTGCTAATAGGTATGGATAACACCATATGAATCCTTATGCACCTTGGAAAAACAGATATATCTGTTTCACATAGCAGTTGATATTGGACCTGAGAGCCACCAATTCTGATACATTATCTACAAGCAGATTTTGACATGCATAGTACAGGTGTATATGAAATTCTCAGTCATCCAGGTCATGGTTGTCCCAAATATGCTTTTTTAAAAGGCAATCGGACTTTGTTTTTTTCTTTGAAGACTGCAAGGAATTCAAATCCTTTTATCTTCTACTATTCAGTCAGAACTGAAGAAAGGTCTTGGATGAGAAGCGAAACGTCTTCAAGGAAAAACAAAGTCCAGTTGCCTTTTTAAAAAAGCATCATTAGTACAGGTGTATATAATTTTACCTAGTCTCACTACTCTGTCCTCTACAGAGCTATTCCTTGTAGATATGCATAGGAACAAAGTATATTATTTCTATATTTGCAGTTATGATTTGAAAAGATTTTACTGAGATTATTCTGAAAGCAAATAACAAATGCACTTGTGCAAATAATATTAAAATCATTTTCCATAAGAGTATTGCTGTATTGCTGTAATATATGTATTAATGTTGGATACCTTAATACAGTTATCAAATATCAAATAACGTACTTGTATTTAGTATAAATGTCTGTTGCTTTCATTCATTTTCTGTCTTTTTTAAAAAGTAATCATTCAGTCAATAGATTTGAATACACCTTTATACATTCATTTAATCTAAGCTTTATTATTTTATTTTTTAAAAAAATCCACATTTCTAAGACATATTAAGACTCAGAAAAACTTTTTTTGGTTTCTGCTATTCTGGTACAAAATCTGGGAATGTAGAATTAGTTAGGCAATTAGTTAGGCAATTTTCTACTTCTCAGTTTGAAAATATATTTCTGTCATCTGCAAAACGACACTGTACTAATAGGATATACCCTATCATATATCTGCACATGGTGCCATATCTTCCTAATGTATCAACTTCTGTTTTTCTTTGTTAGAATCAAATCAGCAAGCTTGCTTCCTGTATGGACAGACATTGGTATTTTTAGCAGTAGCGTCATCAAGTATTGAGCATTTGTAAACAGTTATAATTTTGGTGTTATGTGGAGATACTTTCAAGGAATTGAGGTTGCAATTTCAATGCTGCCTTGGAATTCTGTGAGTTGTAATTCCGACACAGCTGGAGATTATCAGGCTGACAAAAGCTACAATAACCATGCACTAGAAATTGAAGATGAATGTAGCCTTCTTATATGGTATCTTTATCGATAAATATTTCTGCTACTGACATTAAAAGCATGGACAATTATGCCAGCTGATCTACCAAAGTTCTAACTGCATAATCTGAATCAGCTCTCAAATTTCATAGTGGTATAAATTTGGTAACCATTACAAAGATAGATATTCTTCTTCCTCTGTTTCCTTTTCCAATCTGTAGATTTCTGACTATAGTCTACTACATTATAACCATCAGAATTCCACCTTGGTTAGAATAGTGTAAACTATGTTTGTTCATCAGGTTCACCAAGTTAGACTTTGTAGAATTTTTGAATGGTGACAGTAGTCAATTACACATGCTAGTGAGGCCATCTCCTCTATCTAATGCTGCCATCGCCATTTGCGAATGGAGATTAGAATTCTGCTTTTATCTCTTATTTGAGGTAGCTATTATCATCCTTAAATAAGATCCAGAAACTGGATCTTGGCTACCTTTCATTAATTACCTGGAATAAAAATTACAGATACAGGGAATATTTTTTCTTTCGTTCAATTTTGCAGGTAAGGTTTTTCAGAAGTGTTTTGGTATTGCTTTCTTCCTAGAGAGAAAGTGACTAGCTGCCTTTGTGCCTGGGTGGGTGAACTAGAATTCCCGGTCTCCCGGTTTCTAGCCTTATGCTTTAACTACACCAAATTGGTTCTCAGGAAATAAATGAATTGTAAAGGTACTTCTCTTCTGTGGTATGTTAGCAAGCAACACAAAACACATAATTGGAAAGGTAATTTCAGCAAGATTTAGGGTCTCAGTTGTTGTTTGAGAGGAGCTGTGAACTTGTCCTCCTGTAACTGATGGTGATTAGAATGCTGATTGATTTCTTGACCCTCCTCCACATACAAGGTTAAGAGTTAATAATCTGCAAAACTGTAAGTACTTTGATTTGGCAAACTGGTGTGAAAGAAAGTCTTTAGAATACGGCTTTGGTAGCTGTACTCAACTGTTCTGTGGAGAAAAAAAAACCCTGTCATACTGTGATTGCTAACCATAATGAGTAAACTACATGAAACATTCAGCTGCATATTATTTGTCTTTTGAAAAGTTGTTGGGCTAAGACCATGGCAATTTAGTTTCAAGTATCAGCTATGGAATCTTTCTGGGTGACTTTGGAGCCATCATTTTCTATTAGCTCAACATATTTCACAGGGTTATATGCTGTTTTGAGCTCCTCAAGAAAAGCCATCTAATGAAAAAAAAATCCACATTTTTAAAATGCTTATTTTATGTATTTCAGTCTGTATGCATCCATCATGCAACTGAGCAGTTAACAGAGGTTAAAAAAATACAACTCAGATTATTGCAAACACATCACATTAGAGGCAGCTAATAATGAAAACTTTAAAGATAGACTAATAGAGCAGCTTGGCCCGCATAGAGGTTACAGCTGGAGTGAAAGAGCAGCAGAACTGGTGAGTGAAGAGGTTAGTGAATCTTCTGGGAAGATAAGATTCTGAGTTAAAATATGTAACACTTTCAAGGAAAAGACATGGTTGCAATTACCAGGAGCAAGTTTGACTTGAGGGCATCTTTACTTTTTTATCTTTTGATATCTTTTATTTCCCATTTGCCCATATCATGTTCGAAAAAAGTCATATTTTTAGTTGAACATCAGTGTACTTCATCCAGGAGTTTGCCTCCATAGGTGCAATCTATTTTGCTCAGTTTTGTATAACTGCAACAGCAATAACTAGGGGAAAAGATTGTGCAACATTGACAGATAGGAACACACATTGTACTCCCCTTTTCTGGAAGAGTTCATACTGACAAACAGTAGTCTTGTCACATATCAGCTTCGTCCATCACTGCATTTACACTGTACTCATAATTTCTTCTTCTAGCATTGTTGTTCTTCAATAAATCCTGTGTTTATACAGTGGTTAAAAAATAGACAAGGGAGGATTATAGAGACATATAAATTGCTGGGTCCTGGGATAAAAAAAAAAACAATTGCATTTATCTTTTCCTGAAAGTAAGTTAAGCACTGACATATAGGGATAAAAGTACAAACTTGCTTTGCAAAGGAAGAGTGGTGATTCAGTAGGAAGGCAAACTGATTCACACATCTCCTGGGAATATATAGAAAATATGTTTGTGAGTTTAGATGCTAGAGAGAAATGAAACTCAAGCATCATGTGGACTGTTCCTTCTTAGAATGCCTTGATATCTGTTGTACGATGATTTATCCAAATCAGTTTTCATGTTTTCAATGAGGAAGACTTACTTGTTAAAAGTGATTAGGCCAAGAAGTTGTCCTTTCAACTATGGGTAGAAATACCTCTGCAATTTTAGGAGGTTCAAAGGTCTGTCCAGACTGCCCCCATCTTTATATGCAAAATGCAATTCTAGTTCAGCAAGCATGAAGTGAACTTGTCTTAAGCAGCTATAGAAACTTATATTTCTGTAGAAAGAAAGTGATCCCCACAATGCGTTCGGTAAGGTTAAAAAAATGCTGAGGAGAACCTGAATGTATACATATTTCTCTCTGGTTCTTTGTTAGCTATTTCAAAAGGAGGGCGAAGAGGACTGTGTCTGAGTTCAGTGACATTTCTATATGGTAGAGCTGAAGCAGATGGCCACGTGCTCTTTTCTTATTTAGATGAGAGTTTTCCTTTCAATAACATCTTTCTTCTGACCTGCTTAAAAATTCCAGCGAATGAAATCAGCACAGGATTTTCAATGCTAATTGACCATGTGCAGAGGAAGGGTTAGTGGAGAAATCAGTAGGGCCTTTGTGAGATACACTACATCAATCTCGCCTTTGTCTTGCATACTTGGTAGCTAGAGCTGAAATAATTAGGAATATTTTGTTTTTATGAGTTTCATTAGAATTGCCCTAATGTATGGGGATGGGGATAGTAGTAGGTGGGTAAAATTCTTTTTCTATCAGATGGCGTCCATTTGAGTGCTATCTAGGTATAAGTGCATTGCTCTTTCTCTATATCAGTTTCACATTATTCCATTTCATCATGTGTCCACAGATTTGTGACTCTTTAATCCATATCCCACCAAAATAATCATCTGAACGACAGAAACTGCATTTTTGTCAAAATTCATATTTCCTATATGTGTCTTAATATCTATATTTAGCAAGTCTTGAATTGGAAAACTGAAAATGTGCAGGCTGGTAGATAATTTAAGTTTCCAGCTGCACATTTTATTGAATGGTGTGAATCAGGTTTATTTCTATCAGAATTCACTAGGATCTTATTCTGTGAGTATTCTTGGTTTATCTCAAACTCAGCTTCATTTAGTGCTTATTCTAAATTAATTAGAAAAACAACAGGCATTATGATGAAATGAGTCAGTATATTACAAGAATGCTCAATTCTTTTGACTATTAACTAAAGAGGGTTTATAACCAAGCAGACATTACTGAGAGGCAATTTACAAACATAAAGGTATGTTAAATACCTTCAATAGAAACGTACAATCAATTCAACTGTGCTGAATACTAAAGTATAGGTATCTTCTAGATGTCACATATATCTATAAGATTCAGATGATGATAAATAGTTTGTAACACATGGCAGCCATTTCAAAATTGAATGAGGTTAGACTTTATTATGATGTCAGTCTTGTCATATGCTTTATACTAATCATTTATACACTGCTGAAATTGTTGTTAAATCATGCCCAGATTGTAATATTTCTATTGCCTTTACAAACTACAGGTAGTTCATTTACAAACAGTTCATTTAGTGACCGCTTAAAGTTACAGCGTCACTGAAAAAAGTGGCATGACCATTTTTTTACAGTTACAACCATTGCGTCATCCCCATGGTCATGTGATCAAAATTCAGATGCTTGGCAACTGAGTCATATTTATGACGTGCAAGGGTCACATGATCACCTTTTGTGATCTTTTGGCAAGCAAAGTGAATGAGGAAGCCAGATTCACTTAACAACCGTATTACTAACTTAACAACTGTGGCAAGAAAGGATGTTAAACAGCAAAATTCACTAAACAATTGTCTTGCTTAACAACAGAAATTTTGGGCTCATTCATTCATCAGCAGTAGTAATGTGTATGGCGGGTGTCAGCAACCTGCGGCCCCAGAGCCACATGCAGCTCTTTCGTCCCCCTGCTGTGGCTCGTTGTCAGCTGTCTGGCCCCGCCCTCGCTCTCCCCTCCCAGTCACTCCTTGCGTAGCCTGAGAAGACAAGGGCAATGGTGGGGATGGAGACTCACTCTGAACGAGAGGGAAGCGCCCCTGTATTTGCCTCTCATATCACGGAGGCTTCTTTTTAGTGCTGTGCGCACCTTATTCACTTGGGGAGATGTGTGATTGCTCTCCAGACACTGGCCTGGGCCGGCTGCGGCCAATGCTCTGCATAATAATGGACTTCAGGAGGAAGAGGGGATGCCATTTACAATGCAGCTGGCAAGTACAGGGGCGCTTCCCTCTTGTTTGGAGCGAGTCTCCATCCCCGCCATTACCCTTACCTTCTCAGGCTACACGAGGAGTGACTGGGAGGGGAGGGCGAGTGACTGGGCCAGCTGATAGGGAGCTACAGCAGGGGGACGAAAGAGCTTTGTTTAACTGGGAACCTGAAATACTCTTGATTTAAATCAGAGGTAGTCAGCCTTTTTATACCTACCACCCACTTTTGTATCTCTGTAGTAGTAAAATTTTCTAACCGCCCACCGGTTCCACAGTAATGGTGATTTATAAAGTAAAACCCCTACCGCCCATCATGAAAGCTGGAACACCCACTAGTGGGTGGTAGGGACCAGGTTGACTACCACTGATTTAAATCATAGCACCCAAAGAAGATGCTATGAAGAAGAAGAAAGCACCCAAAGAAGAAGAAAGAACATCAGCAAAAAACAAACAAACCCAACCCTCTCCTGTTTTTGGAAATGGTTCAAGAGGGAACACACACACACACACACACAAGAGTGGGGGAGGGAAAGAGAGAGACGGGGAGAAGAGAGAGGTGAGAGGGAGAAAAGGGGAGAAAAAGAAAGAGAAGTGAGAAAATGGAGAGAATGAGAGAGGAAAAAGAGAAACAAATGAGAGAAGGGAGAGAGAAATAAGAGGGAAAAGAGGGAAACATGAGAGAGAAAAGGGGAGAGAAAGAAAGGAAAGAAAGAAAGGGAGATGGAGAGGAAAAAGAAAAAGAAATGAAAGAGAAATAAGGGAAAAGGGAGAAAAAGAGAAAAATAAAACAATGGAAAGTATGAGAGAAAGGAAAAAAGAAAAACATGAGGGAGAGAGAAAAGAGAGCTGGAGGGAGAGAATGAGAGGGAAGAGGGATGAGAAAGAAGGGAAGAGAAAGGAAAGAAAGGAAGAGAGAGGGAGAGGGAGAGGAAAAAGAAAAACACAGGGAGAGAGAGAGAGAGACCCATTTTCCACAGAAAACACCTGGTGCCACAAATCCCAGGTAGGTGTGGCTGGGGCAGGTCATGTGACTGGGTGTGCATGACAAGTTGGCCACGCCCACCCAGGTTTTGTGTCTCCCAGTGTTTTATTTTCTGTGGAAAATGGGTCCAAATGGTTCTTCGAGTGTGGTCTATACCCCTGGTCTATGGAGACTCAGTCATCCACATCATGATTGTCCCAAAGGTGCTTTTTCAAGAGGCAACTGGACTTTCTTGTTTTTCTTAGAAGAAACTCCATACCCATTTGCACTATTCAGGTGACCCTGAGCTGACACAGAAAAACTCAAGTGGGCTCCAACTACTCTCTAAAAGAATGCAAATGACCAGCTGTCTGCAAGGACTATAAATCCTTCCATTCCCCACCATCCACTCAGAGCTGAAGAAACTTCTTGGATGAGAAGTCTTCAAAGAAAAAGCAGAAAGCTTTTTCTGAAAGCACCAGTTGCATCTTGAATGTCCTTTGGGACATCAGCAGTAATCAGCACCACACTTGTAAACATTTAAATGCACATACACGCACACACACAGTATGTTGATTACATATATGTGTGTGTGTGTGTGTATGTATATGCAATAGCTTGTGGTTTGTCATCTTAGAAATACATATTTCTAAGAATTTCTTAATAAAATTGTAACCCAGTGGCAGAAACTTGTTCATTGGAAGCATATCAAGACCATCTCAATTAGAATGACAGTTATAGTGAATGAGTTTCATGAAAATTTAACACATCGATCATTTCAGTCTTTCTCTGAGGTTGTTGCCACAGGAGAGTTTTACATTGTGTACCTGGTTATGCACACACATCATATTTGACATTTGTTGGCTATAGTTGCTTTGATAACTTGTAAACTGTTTCACATATAATCTATACTTGTATAATCCATATCTCTTTCCTTTTGTCCCCCACTCTGCCTCAATCTATTTTAAATCCTACACTAGTCTAGCCACTGTATGCATCTGTTGAAGTGAGATGCAGTTTGTGCTTTTTAATAAAATTTGTTAGTTGAAAAAAATGCTACAAGGCTACTGATTTTTTTACTATCATAGTCTAATACAGATTTCTTTCTACGATCTCTAGTTGTACCCAGTAATCTGAATTCCTATAGTCTCCTTCTGAGGGAGTGGGTGATACTTTTATACCTTTTAAAAATCATGTTAAGGCTATATTATGGATTACACTACAGTTTTTTCTTGCCTCAAAAAGTCAAGTATCTGGGAAATGGATTTTAACCATTGTAATCAGACTTTGTCTGGAACCATAAAAGGGGACTTGAGTTCTGTACATGGCTCTATGGTATTCTTGACCTATTAAAAGTTTACATTAAAAATAGCCTAGTATGTTTAGTCAGAGGAGAATCATGATACGTTGGTGTACTATAGAGTTTGAAGAGGATTCTCTTATGTCTTACGCAACATTAAAAGGCAAACTGAAGCATGTCTCTTTGTTTGCATGCTACCTCCGTTGTCATCCTTAAAAATATTGCTTTTGTACTGAATATAGAGTGTAGCATGTTCTTATTTGTATCTTTTGTGGTTTTCCTTCTGTAAACATTATTTTTCTTTAACAAATGGAATAGGCAAGCATTGTGTATTTCTTATATATTTGAGATTTGATAATGATATGTAAGCAGAGTACCTAAGGTGTCAGCCACTTTTTTATTTTTGTTTTTATGTGCAGTTAGAAGAGATGGAGGAGAAATTCAGTTTGCATTTTAAAGTGAAATTATTTGATTTACACTATTCAAATATATATATATATAAATTTAATTTAATTTTGCACAGATATTTACACCTTTCCCAAATTTAATGAATACTTGCACCTCCAAAATGCATATAAAATATATCTATTATAAAAAAATTAGCATATCTATTTTTAGGAAAATCTTTGCATAAAGGTGTACTAACTAGTGAAAAACTACTTTCAAAAATTAAATTACCAAAATCTTTGATAGAAGGCAGGTATGGAATGGAGCTTCTCATTTTGGAAAGCAATCCTGGATTTTTAGTGTGTCACCACTGCAATCTCATGGGAAAGATGGCGGAGTGGCTAAACAGCAAACTCCATTCTTTACTAGCACTGATGATGTTACCTAGTTTGTGTAATGAAATGTCTGCAAGAAAAGAAGAAAGCTCAAAGAACACCAAGGACATACACATCCCATGTCAACCCTGAGCTACAAATATTTTCCTTTATTAGGAGTAGCTATTATTATTTGTGAGATTGTTATTCCTTTTAGAGGCACCACCCTGCAGATAATCCAATGGGAGCTCTTATTTATGAGGCTAGACTCTAGGGAATAGATAGGATTGCTGCTTCTGTACTGGTTTTCTTACTTCAAAGCAGCATCCCTGCCCAAGCTATTTGGTTTGGTTACAAAATGGTGATGGGATTTCCCAGGCTTATAGTATTGGAAGATTTCATTCTTTCATCCTTGATCCAGTTGGTGTAGAGCAACTGAATCAAGGAGGTCAAACTGGCGGCCCATGGGCCGGATGTGTCACATGCAGGGAAAAACTTCGTTATAGATCACGTGACGGCAATGTAATGCCGTGAGTTTGACACCCATGGTGTAGAGTAAGGAAAATGTCCTTGATTGACAGAGAGAAGCCAGATTTGTTACCATAGTGACTGGAGGGGGCAGTAACTTACAAGAGTGATTTCAGCCCCACTGCGTAGACCAAACTAAGAAATCAACTCCACAGGAAATTAACACTACTTTTATTGATATTAACTACAGTAACAGAATCTTGAAAATCTGATTGTCCTTTGCTACACCTCTCCCCATTCATGTGAATTAATGAGCTGCTTTTGTCTATCTTAAGCCATGTTTTTTTCCCTTGCTTCATTGGTAATGTATCTGGCCTATATGTGTCAAGATAAAACTTTTCTATTGTCTATGGTAAGGTTTCAGAGTGTACTTGGTGGAATTCCTGAGAATCTAGTGCACAATTTGGCCAAGGCCTTAGTCACAACTTGAAAGAGAAAATGGCAACAACTTTAAGCCAGACTGTGACTGTGTGACTTCTCTCTCTACTCATGAATTCCTATAGCTCCTCAGTCTACACAAAGACTCTGGGAGGTGAAGCAGAAGAAAGGTTTAGAATGATGCTGAACAAAAAAGAACAAATATGACCAGACATGGGAATCTTTGTAAGAGACTTTATCAGGACAATAAGAGCAACAAGGGAATTATTTTCTGCTCTTACTGCCTTCATTGATTGCTGTCCAATGACCTTTTTAAGATGACTTGGTTCTTGCTGGGAAGATCACCTGCAAGACTGCTTCGAGGATTTTTTTTATGACATATGTCAAATAAAATCACGGGGGTTGCAATCAGAATTGGATTTTGATTATATAGACTCTACAGAGTTGGCTAGGCAAGATCTGACTTGGTTATCTGGGAAGAATTTTATCCTGTTGGCCCCAAAGAATTAGACTAAGTCCTTGGAGCTGAGCGAGTCCACCTTTTTTTAGATTGCCTATCTTGGTTTGTTAAGGCCTCAGGATGTTAGCATGGCTGGGTCCAAGCAGTAGTGAATTTTTCTCTTAAGAAAGCAATGATCCTCTTCTGTCTCAAGCCATTGCTGGGCCTAACAGTGTTTAATAATTATTTGGTTGTCTACAACCTTGTTTTCTTGGGAAAATTTTTTGAAAAGGTGGTCAAGCTACATTTCCAAAGGATCTTGGATGAAGTGGTTTATTTTGATCCTTATCAGTCATATTTCAGCCCTAGTCCCACTATGAGGACGTTGGTTGCTCTTGTTGGTGAGCTGTTTTGGGACTGAGATGGAAGGAGTACATCTGCCCTGGCCTTTCCTGATCTGTGGGAAAATGTCATCCAATTTTACATCCTATTTAAATGAAAATACCATTGAAGTTCTGTCTCTGTATCTGGATAAGGTGGTGTCTGGATGGAACATAGGTTTGGATTCAGTTCTTGTAAGACTGAGTGACTGTGAACTGTTGGACTACCTGAATCCACAGAGTTTCCTTCTTTTGCTCTAGATGAAGTAGAACTGCCCCAAACAGACCTGGTACACAATTTGGAGCCCTCCATGGTTTCTTGTTTAAAAAACATGTGCCATCTATAGCTCAGAGAGCCTTCACACAGCTTAACCTATTTGTGCCTGTCCAGTATCAGGAGCTCCTTGTTACATGCCTTGTCACATGCAGTTCAGTTAATGCAGTGTGCTCTAAAAGCACACTGCATTAAAGGGAATGTTCTTAATGACCACAGAAGCTTCATCTGGTACAGCATGGAGCTCCATGGTTAGTTATGATCCTCTGAATGCCCATATAAACACTTCTGTTTCATGATTTGTGCTGTTCCAGTTTGCATCTTGGTAATCTATGTAAATAGATTAATTGTTTGGCTAATTCATTTCAAATATCTATAGTAAGAACAGAAAAGAGAGATCCAACCCATGGCCCCTACTTTGTGGAGTGCTCTAGGATTCAGTTTGTCTCCTCTTCTATTTAACATCTACTTGAGGTGGTCCAACAGTTTGGGATAGTATCGGTATGCTGTGTATATTCAGCTTTATATCTCCACTTCTGTCTGCTGAATGATGCTGTGGGCGTCCCGTCCCAATGACTGGAGGCTGTGTTTTGGTGGAGAGAAATGGGCTTCAACTCAATCCAAGCAAGACTGAATGGCTTTGACTATTTGGGCCTTCCTGTAGCAAGGGTTTTCCACGATTAGTCCTGGGTGGATTGACAATGTCCAGAAGAAACTGGTGCGCAGTCTGGAAGTCCTCTTTGACTCCTGTCTCCTAGAAGAGTAGGTGGTGCTGTGGCCAGGGTTGTGCACCAATTGTGCCTGTTCTGCATCGACAGGCTTTATTCATAGTCATGCATACTCTTGTAGCTTCTCGTCTGGATTACTGCAACACATTCTAAATGGAGCTGCACTTGAAGAACATTCAGAAGCTTCATGTGGTACAGAATGCAACTGCATGGTTAATAAAGGATATCAGATATTCAACACATGCTATCTGAGTTGCATTGGCTGCCAGTGTGCTTCCAGGTGCAATTTAAGGTGTTGTTTATCATCTTCATGGCTTGGGGATAGGTTGCCTAAGAAACCATCTTCTCCCAGTCATTTCTACCTGTCCAATTTAGTTGGGCAGGTTGGGCATGTTACTGTCATGTCAGCCAAGGAAAGTTGCTTGGAGGAAACCAGGAAACATACCTTTTCTGCTGTCCTATCCTCTGGAACATTTTCCCCTCAGAGATCATGATGACCCTGACCCTGTTGGTTTTTAGTAAGACCATGAAGACTTGATTGTGTGCCTAGGCCTGGTGCTCAATTGTGTTAAGGATCCTGTTTCTTGGCAGTATTAAGATCCATGATAATAGTTCTACTCACAAGCCATATATATTTAGTTTGTATTGTTTTAATTATTTTTAATTTGTTTTTACATTTTATGATGTACACTGCCCAGAGTCATTTATTGAATTGGGCACCTATAGAAATAAATAAGTAAAACTAAATAAAAAGAAGCGTACATGCTTAACAATTTAAACTGAATAAACTTTGGGGGGGGGGGGAATAAAAAAAATGAGAACTGAACACAAATTTGGTAGATTTCCTTTCCCCTAGTTTAGGAAAGAATATCTAGAAAGTACTCCAGATAGAAAATTCTGAGTTTATGAAATAACAAAGATTCTACAGAAGTATCTGCAGACAGTGAAAAAGAATTTTAAAAAATACAATATGATTAAAATGATGTTGAGGCCCCAGTAAAACTGGCATCAACCAGTTCATCATTCCAAGCCAGTGCCTAGACAGAAAACCCTATTTCCATTGTTCTTCTGAAGGCGATCAAAAATCAGGACCATCTGGATTTTGAAACCTTAAGGCAGGTTCCATGATGGAGAAGGTACTCTTCCGAGATCCCACCAGGGGACACTGTTTTACTGAGGAAACTCAGAATATGTCCATTCTGCCAGCTCTATTGGGATGGGGATAGGGGGTCCTGCAAACAATCTGACCACAAGCAGTGTAGGACTTTAAGGTATGAACAGCAGCAAACTGAATTGCAACTGGAAGCCTACTTGGGAGTCAGAGTAGCTCACATAGCAGTAATGTTCCATTTGTGTACTGTGAAGCACTTGCTACTACCCATGGCAGTACATTCTGGAATAGATACATCTTTTGAATGCTCTTCCAGGGCAGTCCCACGTAGAGTGTATTGCAATACAGCCCTCCTTGTATATGGACTATAGCAGTTAATAACCGTTCACAAATACAACAGTATTAAGTGGTAATAAAAAGTTCATTTCCCAACTAATGTATCCATTTATGACCAGATTTCTGGCATCTGACAAGTCTTCAGTATAAAACTGATTAAGGCCTGGTTAGTTTTAGGCAGCGGTGCAACCAGCTGGAGGGTTCTAATCAAATAATTAAAATCATAGAGCTAAGCTTATTAACTTGTGGTTAGCACTTTTAGGGAAGCATTGCACTGTAAAGAAAAGTAACTCAGGAAGCAATAGCTTGTTAAGCAATCTCTCAGTCTTTCAAGAGAGCAAAAAAAGGGAAAAATCAGTCAGACACAGGACACTGAACAAGATAACTTTATCTGAATGAGACAGTAGCAACCAATGATGTTCATTTACTTAGGGACCATTTTGCATAGTGACAAAGTCATTGGAACGGTATGTGGTTGCTAAATGAGGAGAGAATATAGCCTAATTGGGAGGTGACTAAGGCATAAGTGACCATGAGCAGCGCATCTCAATCTTGGAAAGAGTACAAAAAAATGTATTTATGTAAAAGCTCTCCTAGCCACAGCTGGTACCTACTCTTCAAGCAGGAGCTCTTGGTCCCAAAGAAACATGAGTTTGTATGCTAATTCTGGCTGGGTGAGCATAACATTAGGCAGCACCGAGGATGGCAGACCCCTAAGCATTTCTAAATTCCACAATTACTCAATCTTGTCAAGTTTCAACTGAAGCTAGCTCATCCAGATTTGTACTATCTCCAAACACCAGTAAAGCACCTACACAACATCAGTTGGACAGCCTGGGATGTACAATTGAGATATACAACTGAGTATTTACCATGCTTGACCCCGTGAAAACTATTGCTTAATGCATTGTAAGCCGCCCTGAGTCTTCGGAGAAGGGCGGCATATAAATCAAACTAATAAATAAATAAATGTTAGTGGATGACATTGCCTAGTGATTTCATGTAGATGTTAAATAGGAGTGGTGAGAGAGTCAAGATCTATGTAAAACAACTCTGTCCTTCTATGAACGTCGACTTAAATACCTGACCTTGGAAAAAGGAGGAAAATGTACCAGGTTTTCACTTGCAAGCCTCTCAGCCAGCCCAGAAGAATACCAGATTTGATGGTATCAAAAACTGATGACTGTAGGGCTAGGACAGTGATGGCTAACCTTTTTGACACCAAGCATGTGTGCCTGCGCAACCCATAATGTAATGTGCACGCAACTCCTCCGCATGTGTCCCACCCCTATGCATGCACGTGTGACTCCCCATGTGCGCCCCACCCCGTGCATGCGCATGCAACCTCCGTGTGTGCGCATGACCCCCCCTGTGTGCACCCTATGTGCACCCTGCATGCGCAGCAGAGACCCGAAAACCAGGTGGTGGAGCTGAGCTAGGGCGACGGTTCGTGTGCCTGCAGAGAGGGCACATGTGCCATAGATTCTGTGGCACATGTGCCATAGATTCGCCATCACGGGGCTAGGATGAATACACCAATCCATCCCAGGCCTACCAGAGTTCATTCACATGCACAGTCAATGCCATCTCAGACTGTATCCCAGCCTGAAACCTGACTATAGAGGATCCAGACAATTAATGTAATAACTTCTATAGGAGTGGATTCCCCTTCAAGGGACAAGGGCTTGCTCCCTCCTGCAAAGAAGCATTTACCACCACTTGAATCCATGTCATCTCCTTGGAGGCGTTGACCAACTAGGAAGGATATAGATCTAACATACAGATGGCAGAACTCAACAACCCAAGGAGTCTATCCAGTGGTGGGATTCAACTAATTTAACAACCGGTTCGCCCAGGGTCAGCTTGGTCGTCATGGGAGGTGTGGCCCATCCCCATCCTTCAGCTCCTCCGTGAGCCTCCCATGACAGCCGACCTGATCTTGGGCAAACCGGCTGTTAAATTACCTCCTCCCCCCCGGCTATCAAAGTGGATCCTGGGAACTGCGCTGCAATCAAAAAATAATAAACGGAGTGGCTGGCACGAGGGAAGGAAGAGCAGGGAGAAGAAAGAGGGAAAGCGGCCTCCTTCCCTCGCACTGGCTGCTCCATTGCAGCACCACGCCCCGGAACTTCCCCATTCACAACCACCCATATGCCCTCGCTTCCCCCAAGCATTTCTTTGCCTACCTGATTTCCAGCTCCGTTGCATTTTTCCATCATGTTTCTCACCGCATTCTGTCTCAACGCCCATGCCAGCTGCCCCTTCCCAGCCAGAGCTGGAATGCCGCCATGCTTAAGTGCTGATAGATGCTGGCCTTCCCTCCGGTGGGTCTGGACAACTGCTGGAGAGAGACAGGCCCATTTCAGCACCTGGTGCTCACATGCCCTCGTTTCCCCCAAAGCATTTCTTTGCCTACCTGATTTCCAGCTCTGTTGTGTTTCTCTGTTGTATTTCTTGCTGTTGTATGCTGTCATGTCCCACAAATTTGTGGGACTAAAAAAAAAAACTTCAATCAATCAATTCCAACATCGCAAGATCTTTTTTTTTCAACACGACCGAGTTGGAAATCAGGTAGCCAAAGAAATGCTTGGGGGAAGCAAGGGTATCTGGGCGCCAGGCGCTGAAGCGGACCCATCTCTCTCCAGCAGCTGCCCAGGCCCACCAGAGAGAAATCTGGCATCTACTGGCACTTAAACTGAGCGGCATTCCAGCTCTGGCCAGGAAGGGGCAGCCGGAATGGGTGCTGCAGACAGGACCCTCACTCGCTTCAGCACCCTCACCCTCACTCTGGCGCTCCACCGGGGCTTTGACCCTGAGCTGCCACTTTATGCACAGGCCCCATGGGCCTCTACAGTAGGGTAGAGAGATAAATTTCACCATCCTTAATTCCACAAATTAGTACCTGTGCTGCTGATTCAGACAATTCTTTGTTTTCTTCCAATGGTACTCTCGTCATGTCTTCCAACACCCTGCTTCAAATACCAAAGGACCCTGCAGGATCCACATGAACGAATCTGAATAGGCTTGATTCAAGACCACTGTCATTGCTCATTTTATGCAGCAAGTAAGGCCTTTGGCCAAACTGCAGCACAGTTGCAGGAGCAACCCCAAATTTCCTCTGGGATTTACTAGGTCCATTAAGCTCCTGGGCAGACCCTTCCCTACAGTGGACAGCATTACAGAGAATTCTAAAGTCAACTAGGAGTGATCCATCTTTAACAAAGGCCTGATGACAATGTCTCCCCCAACTCCCTCTAATATTAGAAGTTAGTATCATCCTATTTTTTCCCCTACTGTTTTGAAAATGCACATATACCTTTTCTGTAATTGTTGCTTTATTGAGAAGGTCAAATTTGTAACCCTAGTTAGTTCTCCTGCTATGCTTTCTACTAAATGTACATATGCTATTAGTCATGTTCTAGCAGCATCTTGCTAAATTCTTCTAACGCATGTACATGTGGTTCTGCCTTTAATGATAGCCAGAAATACACATAGGAAATACAGAATATGGCAGGTAATTTGCTTGCTGTAACTGTCATATGGAATATATATTGCCAATTATGGAATGACTACTGGCTTCCAGTTTTTTCTGGGCTCAATTCAGGCTGCTAAATTTAACCTTAATATATCTGGTTATTAAGATTGCCGTTGGAAAGGTTTTTGTCAAATAAAATGATGTGAGGTGAAGAGGCAGTGATCCAGGAAAGATACTATTCTATTGTTTGAATCTGTTACGCAACAAATATTGTCAGATGCTACCCAACTACACTTAATACTCAGAAAGAATTTTTTACTATTTCTGTCTTTTTATTAGGATTAATTCAGTTTATTAGTTTAGTTGCTTCTTAAATACTTTCTGTGTTTAAAACTTTTGTTGTATTTATGATTACAAAGATCGTATACCTCAACAATTGTCTATGAATATTTGCAAAAAAAGAACAAAATACATTCTCGGGATTTGATTAACAGCATATGCTGTCACATATATGAAATAGTATATATGATTTGAGTTCAGTGGTATACCGCTAATCCTGCATGTGCTAGATCAGGCTAAATTTGTGTGGAAAGAACCAACACATCAAATGGGTGTTGGTTCTTGCCATTTGTCATTCTTGGCCTTCAGCTAAGTTTATTTAATCTTTTGGGTTGAGTTACTTCTTCTGAACATTGATGGTAGGTTTGTTATGTTATTTTTGAAACATCAACTTATGACTACAGTAGGGGATAAAAAATGTGAGACTAATAAGCAGGGCAGAAATCACTGTGAAGGCGTATTTGCAATCCTGCCTGCAGATTTCAGATCAAATATATCTGTAGAAAATACTGCAGAATTAACCCTTGGAATAAAGCAAAGAAAGAGAGATTTTGAAAATTATTTGAAATAATTGTGTGCATATGTATAGCTTTAAGAAGGCCTGTATCTCTCTTTAAGCACTTTATTTTTCCAAACTGATGCTAAAGGTTAGAAGCTTTAAAATTGTATGAGTTAATATGATGTTTCGGTTCCCTGGAATTCTTTACTAATGGAAAATTTATGTTGTGCCTCATGGCCTGTACATAACTGGGGGAGGAGGCTATTAATGTTTAGGACAAATTAGGGACAAAAAATAAGAATTTCCTGCTGCTTGTAGGCCATTATCAACCCATCCCATATACAAGATAGAGTTTCAGTTAATCCCAGCTTCATGGGGAAAATATGAGAACCATAGTAAAGGAAATAAACATTGATAATCTAATTATAATATAAATTATTTTACAAGTACTTATTTAAAAAGGAAAGTACTTAGCAGAAAAACTAAAAAATTCAAACAGATTTAAGCTAGAATAACAATTGGAATAATGGAAATGGAATAACAATTGGAATCAGTATATTAAATATTGTTCCTAAACCTAATTGTAAAATAATGGGAGTACTAAAGTATACAGTATACAGGAAGGCGGTACCGAAAGACACAAATGGCTCAGAAGGACATAGTGAATAGGTGTTCCTATATACTTAAAGCTCTGGGCTCAGTTTGGAAGGTAGAGAAATCCTATCAATCTATGAGTGTTACAGTAAGCTTAAAGTGGCTTTGGTTCACTAGCATTCTTTTGCTATAGCAATAGCAATTATATACCATTCCATAGTCTTTACAGCATTCTCTGGGCAGTTTACAGTGTCAGTATTATTTGCATATTGCCCCCAACAATCTGGCTCCTCATTTTACCGACCTCAGGAAGGATGGAAGGCTGAATCAATTTTGAGTCCCATCAGGATCGAACTCCATGTTCCAGTTTGCCTGCAATATGCACTTAAACACTGCACCACATTGCTCTACATTGTTGGGTCAGGTATAGTAAATTCTAGAGCATGCATTGATGGATTATGTGCCATCAGGTCAGTTTTGACTCCCAGCGACTATTTACTTTTCACCATGATGATCTGTCCTTATCAAATCTTTCAAGTCTCCAAACAATAAACTAATTGCCACTGTAGCTGAGTTGTCCATCTTGCTGTTCGTCATCCTCTACTTCTCAGAGTATATATTAGTCAACTTGAATGAGAACATTTATTGCAACCGAAACTCTAAATTTGCAATCAATTCTTACATAGCTTAGAACTGGGAAGTCTTCCTTTTCAGTTTATTTTCACTTTCTAACACCATTGCTGCTATTTCCCACCTTTGAAAAGCTTTGAGAGGATCCTGAAAATGGTGCCTGATTCCCAATTATGATTCACTTAGTTCATTTCAATCAGCTTGTGAAGAAGGAAGTGGGAATTTGCAGTAGAAATGATGGTGCAGAGATTGATTGAATTTTGTTTTCTTCTTTGGCAGTGTTATGGAATTAAGCTCTCACATTGCTGAAGATACGTTGTTTCTATTACTTGTTGTCTGCCCTCAAGGTTAACTTTAGGTAATAGTAGCTGGCATCTAATTACGAAAAGTGCCTCCTTTCAACATATATCAGAGGTAACTGTGATAGAGAAGACATTTAGATCTTGCTCTAATAAGAGCTGCCCCCTTACCAAAATCAGAACAATTGCTATTACTTTTTAAAGGAAAAGGTATCACTTTATTTCTGAAAGCCTAACATGAGGTCCCCCACACTCTCTTTTTGCTTATTTTCACTCCAGATCAAATAATCCAGTTTCACAACACACATTTAACTGCTGAGCAAAGCCTGAAGTCTGAAATAACACTTTGTGTTGCAGTCTGCCATTTTGTGGTGGCAGAAAATTGCTTTGTGACTCACATACGTGGGACTAGCCTTATTTAAAAGAAAATTAGGTTTTCGCTGTCTTTTTCCACTTCTGTGCAAAGAGTTCTGGTCTCTGTAAGACAAGAAAGGCTTTGCTCTATCCACACTGAATAGTTTGTATTAACCACAGTATGTCGACACTCCATCCTTGCACCTTTTCCAGACTCACTTTTATTTGGACTCCAGATTGCATAAAATGCATTAAGAAGGCTGAACAGGATTTTCAACTTGTCTCTTTCCCTTTATATCATGAATGGGGAGGGAAATTGGCTGATGTGTTATAAAAATCTTGAATGCAAAAAACAAAACACATTAGGGATAAAATAATATAGTTTGCTTACAAAATCAGTAGTGATGGGACTACTTTTCTAGTTTATTTTAATGACAGTCGATCAGATTCTATTAGCATTTAAACCAATCCCTTGAGATAAGGTAATCAGACCGTATAAAGGAATATTAAAATTTATTTAGTCTCAGTTAATTATCTGGGAAATGCTTTGGTTCCAAATCTCCCAGTGTTGGGGGGTTTAATTTTGAGCCATTTCAAGCATGAAACTTGAAACGGGTTATCTTGAGCATATTGAAAATGTTTTGTTCCATAGCACCCATCAGAACGGGGCATTTTGAAAAGTTTTGTGCTATGAGTAGTAGACTGACAAAATGAGGTGGGCGGGAGTGCTTTTCATCTGGAGCAGAGCTCTTTTTTTTTTTTCCTGGCACAGTTCTGTTCCTTTTAATCCCTTTATAAGAGGAAATTCTATCAGTACATCTCTATGCTAGGGGGAAAAATCCCAAATAAAAAAAATCAAAATAAGCATTTGCTGTTGAATGACATTATTTAGCTTCTGACTAACTTCCTCTTCCTGCATTATAACTCATTTTTCCTCTGCCCCCACCCCCCGATCAGATTTATATAGGCCACTATTCACGAAGGAAGGCGAAGCCAGCGCATAATCATGAGGAAATAAAGCAATTTATTTTATTTAATTAAAATTGCATGCTATGCTCATTATGAATAAATAGAGTGGGGATGGAAGCCAGATTTTGTTTTTATGTTGTGCTTTTCTTTTGTTCAAAGATTGCTGAGCTTTTAGCAGTTTTGGTTATGTTTATGCTTATGCTTAGGACAACCCCCCCCCCCAAAAAAAACCCTCCACCCTCAGAGCTATGGAATAACACTGCAGGGGTTGCCTGGACTTTCAACTGAGTGTAAAGTCTGTTTAGTCAGTGCCTTCATGCCTAACGCTAACCTTTCCCCTTGTCACGCCTCTCCGCTCCAGGTGCAGCATTCTATCTGTCTACTCCCCCCACCATCCCCTTTGCTAATTAGTTTGGGCCTGTTTTACTCATACATTCCGCAAAGTACAGACTGTTTTTACAGCACAGACTCTGTCCCACAAACATGACCTCAAGGTGTATCTTTTCGTGCATGTCCAATATGTTTGCTAAAGATTTCCACTCCCTTCCTTTTTTCTACAAGAACTAAAACAGCTTTGGTTCAAATTCCCACCAGCTTCTTGACTTGCTGTATTTGTGTCAAATATTGTGTTATTTGTCTTGCCCATAAGATTCTATTATTCCTTTTGTTTGTGGTAACTGGGAGCGATGTACAGAATGAGTTGTTAAATTTAATCCAACTGTATGCCTTTAGTCTACTATGCATTTGTATCTGTTTCAGTATACCCATAGATGCTCATAATTAAATTCTCTTCAAATAAATAAGTCAGGTCCAGAAATATTGGGCCATCGACAC
Organism: Masticophis lateralis; assembly: GCA_030761175.1. Classification (NCBI taxonomy): domain Eukaryota; kingdom Metazoa; phylum Chordata; class Lepidosauria; order Squamata; family Colubridae; genus Masticophis; species Masticophis lateralis. Next base: position 122,324,212 of record JAUDYJ010000003.1, on the reverse strand, counting down.
AGTTCTAACATCTTTGGCTCTATACACCACCACAATGGAGCTGGAATGAAACAAACACAACGTGCTTTAACTGCAGACTGTCAGCTTTAATTTGAGGGTATGTATATCGAACTCAGGTGAACGGTGTAGGACTTACAGCAATTTGCATATGTGCCTCCCACTTGTTAAGGGACCAAAGGTAATGCGACAGAATAATAATCATAAATCAAACTTTCCCTTCTTAATACTTGGTTGCAAATCCTTTGCAGTCAATCACAGCCTGAACGCATAGACATCGCCAGACACTGGTTTCATCCCTGGTGATGCTCTGCCAGGCCTCAACTGCAACTGTCTTCAGTTCCTGCTTGTTCTTGGGCATTTTCTCTTCAGTTTTGTCTTCAGCAAGTGAAATGCATGCTCAATGGGATTCAGGTCAGGTGATTGATTTGGCCATTGCATAACATTCCACTTCTGTCCCTTCAAAAACTCTGGTTGCTTTTGCAGTATATTTTGGGTCATTGTCCATCTGCACTGTGAAGCACCGTCCAATGAGTTCTGCAGCATTTGGCTGAATGTGAGCAGATAATATTGCTCGAATTCATCCTGCTGCTTTTGTCAGCAGTCACATCATCAATAAATACAAGAGAACCAGTTCCATTGGCAGCCATACATGCCCATGCCATGACACTACCACCACCTTGCTTCACTGATGAGGTGGTATGCTTAAGATCATGAACAGTTCCTTTCCTTCTCCATACTCTTCTCTTCCCATCACTCTGGTACAAGTTGATCTTGATCACATCTATCCATAGGATCCTGTTCCAGAACTGTGAAGGCTTTGTTAGATGTTGTTTGGAAAACTCTAATCTGGCCTTCCTGTGTTTTAGGCTCACCAATGGTTTACATCTTGTGGTGAACCCTCTGTATTCACTCTGGTGAAGTCTTCTCTTGATTGTTGACTTTGACACACATACACCTACCTCCTGGAGAGTGTTCTTGATCTGGCCAACTGTTGTGAAGGGTATTTTCTTCATCAGGGAAAGAATTCCTAATGTTCTTGCTATCTCTCTGATGGATTTGTTTTGTTTCTTCAGCCTAATGATGGCTTGCTTCACTGATAGTGACAGCTCTTTGAATCTCATCTTGAGAGTTGACAGCAACAGATTCCAATGCAAATAGTCCATTGAAATGAACTCTGGGCCTTTTATCTGCACATTGAAATTGGGGTAATGAGGGAATATCACACACCTGGCCATGGAATAGCTGAGAAACCAATTGTCCCATTACCTTTGGTCCCTTAACAAGTGGGAGGCACATATGCAAACTGCTGTAAGTCCTACACCGTTCATCTGAGTTGGATGTACATACCCTCAAATTAAATCTGACAATCTGCAGTTAAAGCACATTGTGTTTGTTTCATTCCAACTCCATTGTGGTGGTGCATAGAGCCAAAGATGTTAGAATTGTGTCGATGGCCCAATATTTCTGGACCTGACTGTACATCACTACAGGTAGTCCTCGACTTATGACCAGAATTGAGCCAAATTTCCATAGCTGAGCAAGACAGTTGTTAAGTGAATTTTGCCTCATTTTATGACCTTTCTTGCAATAGTTGTTAAATGAAAAACTACAATTGTAACATGGTTGTTAAGTGAATCTGACTTCCCCATTGACTTTGCTTTTTAGGAGGTCGCAAAAGGTGATCATATGACCCCAGGACACTGCAACGGTCATAGATACATTGCCAGTTGCCAAGCATCCAAATTTTGATCACATGACCGTGATGCTGCTGCAATGGTCGTAAGTGTGGAAAATGGCCACAAGTCAATTTTTTCAGTTCCATTGTAACTTGGAACGGTCACTAAACAATTGGTTGTAATTTGAGGAGTGACTATATAAAGACCCCTTTTTTCTTAAAAGCTAAAATGGTGTAGATTAGGGATCATTCATGGCTGAACAGCCATACTTGCAACAGTTCACTGATACCTTGAATTACACTAGTTCTCCATTCCAAAAGTTTTTTTCACTTGGTTAATTCTGTTAATTTAGGTCCGTTAATTATTTTAAATAATACAAAACAGGAATATATTCTGTATAACGAAGCCAAAATTCTGAATTCTGAATATATAATCAGAAATTTCAGAAATGTAATCTCCTGGCTTTTTGTGTCTTTATTACAGGCTGATAACCCTGTAATAACAATATAGTTCCCTGTTTTCATTAAGAAAGAAGCTTCTAATTCTCTAGGGAACAAACACTTCCATCTTAAAGGATAAACACCATAGTCTTGTGGCCACCTCCATGACTATCATTACTGAAAAAACATTTTCTTATTTGGTGTCCTCTTACTAAGTATCCTCTTAGGTTAAAATCTGTTTTTTGTAGTAATGGCATATAAGGATACAGATTCCTTACTGTTCAAAATGGGGAAATGATTAAAGCAATCATGTATAGTTAGTGTTATTCTCTTGAATGAGGGAGCATAAGAGTCAAGAGAATTAGCACAAGAACTCTTTTCTTAATAAAGCAATATATTTGGTGTGTTAATGATTTCTGATCCTAAAATACTTTTTCTTTCTTTAAGAACTTTTAAAACGGTAAGTTAATATCGGGTGACAGTCTCATCAGTAAATAGATCATACAAATTGCATAACAGCCTTTAGTAATCTGGTTCTGAACCAGGTGTAATGATAGGCAACATTACATAGGCAATATAATTATGATCATTATGATCAGGGAGCATATAAAATGAATGTTCCATTATAGAATGAAATGTTTCATTATAGAATGAAATCAGAATTTCATCACACACACACATACACACACACAGAGAGACAGAGACAGAGATGTTTTCCCTTTGTTCCTTCCAGTAATCCTGTGATATACAATAACTTTAGAGGGAGTGGATGTCCAAAGTAAGACTTATAATTGATGGTTCTGATGACCAAATCTAACATTTCATTCCCTAGATTTGAACTGGACCAAGGCAGAAGGAAAGCTATGCCATGTTTTATAAACTCTGAACTGAATGAAAGTGAAAAAAAGGAAGCTCCATTATATCTGTGATGTTCAATATTGACTAGGCATTAATTGTCCCATAAATGTAGTATAAATCATTGAGTATGAAATGTTCACTCTGCTGAACATATCTTGGTGCTATTGCTAGGTAATTAAATAAAATTTTATTGATAATTAGCCAAAATTATTCAGATCAGCAGATGAATCTCATTTATTTTTTGATGTTCTTCTGACATTAGCACTGGGACTCCCAGTAATTTTCTACAGTATTCAGGTAATTCAGTTAATCAATTTAAGCCTCCAGCAATACTATAATTCCTATAAGATATTTCATTCAAATAAAAAAGTAAAAAGATATGAACTTGAGTAGTAATTGGCTGCCCAGTCAGTCATTCTTTTATAAGAATGTTTCCTTAAACATAATAGTTAAAACCAGGGGTGAAATATAAAATTCGTTACTATCGGTTCTGTGGGCATGGCTTGGTGTGTGTGTGGGGGGGAAATGTGACTGCGTAGGCATGTCCAACTTTTTTTTTTAACTTTTACAAGCATTTTTTCTACAACCTCTTTGGCCGAAGAGGTTGCAGAAAAAAAATGCTTTTAGAAGCCCCTGACAATCAGGCAACTCAGCTGGGATCGCCAGAGGCTTTTAAAAGCATTTTTTTTCTACCATCTTCAGCTGAAGAAGTTGCAGAAAAAAATGCTTTTAGAAGCCTCTGACGATCAGGCAATTCAGCTGGGATCGTCAGAGGCTTTTAAAAGTATTTTTTTCCCTACAATCTCTTCAGCTGAAGAGGTTGTAGAAAAAATGCTTTTAAAAGCCTCTGATGATCCCAGCTGAGCCGTGCAATCATCAGAGGCTTTTTTTTTAACTTTTAAAAGCATTTTTTCAGCTAAAGAGAAAAAATACTTTTAAAAGTAAAAAAAAAACCAGCCTCTAATGTTTGCGCGGCTCAGCGGGGCATGGGGTGTGTGTGTGCAGGGATTTTTGCTACCGGTTCTCCGAACCACCCACCACCATCGCTACCGGATCGATCGATGATCCATTCCAAACCGGGAGCATTTTACCCCTGGTTAAAACAGGAAATCACATGATTGTAGGCAAAACTAGGAAATAAAAATACATCCTGGAAGAATCCTATGGCATCTCTCTGTCCATCCATCCATCCCATTTAATGTATATTGACTCTTGGCTCCTAAATGATTCTAGGCAGCTTACAACTAAAACCTGACCACAAGAGCAAAAACTAAATGAAAACTAAAATAAATCAAAGCAAAATAAAATAAAATAAGGCAAAATCAAAACAAATAAAAAGGAGGTTTCACATTTACCCTATCCCTAAAGCTTAGGGCCTTACTTTCTACCCTATCCCTAAAGCTTAGGGCCTTACTTTCCCCTCTCCTCACTGTCCAATGAATAAATAAGACACACTTATTTAAAGCAGACCTGTATGACTTGTGGAGGAAAAAGACCAGATTAATATTGTAAAGACAGTTGCAGGCAGGAAGAAATAACTGGCACGCTAATAGGCATTTTGGCAGCTAGTGATATTAGACCACAGCAGATTGGTTCTTCATCAAAAAATATTATCGAGCCACTCAAGGCTGCTGGGTGAGCTACGTGTTCTGCAGGAATGTTCTAATTTTGGGCAGATAATCTTTGATTTTATATTGAATGAACTTCTGTTTCTCCTTCTTCAAAAGATAATGTTCTATAGGTGGCATCTGCCCCCAGCAAGGTTGGCTAAAATGTTTAACAATGTGTCCCCAAACTGTTGGAAGTGTAAATAAATACCTGGCACATATTACCACATGTGGTGGACTTGCATAAAGGCAACAAAATTTTGGACACTAATCCACACGTGGTTAGAAAAAATGATCAGACAACATACAGATTTTAAGCTAGAATTGTTTTTATTAGGCATTATATCAGATGGCTATGATAAAGGGACAATATATCTAATATTACATATCTTGACCCCAAGAATTTGTTCTGACCTAGGCTTCCTTTATCTTCCTTGACATGCTGCCAAAGACCTAATTGGCAATTAGCTTTGCAAGGCCACACAGAGAACAGAATTAAAATGGAGCTTCAGAATTTAAACCGACCAGAACGAACTAAGTTTCTTCCTGCAAAGGCTCACATGCCTTTGCTCCTCCTTTATGTCTTATGGGAGGGGCCAATCATCTCCAAGCTCTACTCCCAAGTCATCCCTTTTGTCTTATCTGTTCTTGCTTTCTGGCAGCTCTGCGCGTGCTTGCACTGGGAACAGGCTCCCTCTGTTCCTCTGTCTCACTGATGTCTGACTCGAGGCGGCACATAATTCTCAGATGGCCCGGGCCCCCACTCTACCTCTGACGCAGAACCCTCATCTGAGCCTTCCCAGACTCTAGGACTGGCCCGTTTTTCTCCCCAGACTCCTCACTGTCCGACTCTGCTGCCAACTCCGGAGGCCATCAGTGGGCCACAACAGAATTGTATATGCTCAGCAGTGGAAGAACGGAAACACCCCTTCAGAGGATGAGACGATAAGGAAGATTTTAGACTGTGTGAAACTGGACAGACTAATGCTAAAAATAAAAGGTAAAGGAAATACAGAATACTATTCAACATGGAATAGATTCTATTAATGGTTAGAAACATGAGGTAGAAGTTGGAATGCGAAAGAATCTGGTTAGGTGGGCATGGAAAGAGATATTTTTAATATTGATATAGAAATGTAAACATTAAAATGATAGATAAATTGACATACTAGAATATGATGGTCAGAAACTATTGTACAACACTAGCACTGTTTAAAACAGTATATATGTTATTCTGTTTTTTACTTCTGCTTTATAATAAGTGGAATGCCAGGACAATTACACTGTATTCAATATATTCATATGCAAACAATAAAAATATATCCCCCCCCCAAAAAAAAAGATAATGTAGGCAAAGTTAGTTTTGATCCCAAAGTCTTTCTGACCAAGAAGAGTATATGTGATTCACAATGTGTCAAGCCTTCTTTTGCATTTTGTTCAGTGGGGTCTTGGACCTTTGTCCCAAATTCCTGTCTGGAATTTGCTAGGTGAGTCTTCTGAAACAATGAGTATTTCTACCAGATGTCTGATTTAGCATTCATTTAGACTGAATGCAGAGACACAGAAGAAATTCCACCTCTTGAAGAAAGCTGATTGTTTGTTTAAAACATTTTTATAACTACCCAACCTATAACCAACTTTGGGAAGCTCACGATCAAAAATTATTACGGTTCTGCATGAGCTAGATGTGCCTGTTTTGAATCTGGAGCATGCTTAAGTCCTCATAAGCATGGAGAGTAGATTCCTCCGTCTTTGCTTAATATTTAACTTTAGAATTTAAGAATAGGTTTCCCATTTTAGTTCAGAAAAAGTGTACAGCAGTTAACAAAGATTGGTTCTACTTATCTTTACTACCGGTTTGCAGCAGGGCCACGCGCGCACGCTCACTTCGCTCGCGCATGCACGCACTCTTCTGCACATGCACAGAAGTGTTTTGGTGATGTCGGGGTCGGTGGGTGGGGCCTCCTGCCAGTTTTACTACCGGTTTTATAGAAGCGGTGAGAACAAGGCAACCCATCACTGCCACCCCCTATAAATAGCTTTGTTGGAATAGTGGTTTGCACGACCCACTAAGGAAGATAGTAACAGTAAAATACATGGAATACAGCCATTTTTAGGACTCCTGAAGCCTTGCCCCGCATGTCCCGTTTTTGTGAAAAACAGGCCCATTTTTTGCAAAAACAGAGTGCGCAGAGCCTTAGGGAGGCCTGCAGGCTGCTCCAATACAAATCTATCCCTGTAACAAAAATAGCTAACATTATTATTCACAGTAAAGAAATCCCCTAAATCAACCAATCTAGAGCAGTGATTCTCAGCTGGGGGTTCCTTTTGAATTTGCTGACCACCAGCGAGTGGGAGAAAGCAATTTCACAGAGGAGGGGATGGAGAGGGCTACGGGATGAATTCACCCCATTACCAGACCCTCTTGGGATCAACCTGCAGTCCTCCCCTGCCTCCTCAGGCGGTGGAGCTGGGAGGGGGGATGCTTTTCAAGAAGTCACAGGGAGGGCTGAGAGCTGGTTTCTGTCCCACAAGTAAGATTTGGTCCAGAATCAACCCCAACATGAAGGTCTTTTATTTGCTCCTTGTACTCCTTGTCTTTGCATTTTTAACAGGTAATAAATAAAATTTCTGATGATGTCAAAATAGCTCATAACTTACCTTTCTAGACAGCTATTATCATGTCTAAAAGCAAGATACTCTTCTCCATCTTTTGTCTGGAGTACCATTTAATCCAGAGCCTTTTAATTCCAGAAGTCCAAATTTAAAGAATGGACTTCTGGAATTAAAGCTCCATTTTTTAACTAAAACTTAATTCACACCTGTTAACTTTGCTTGAGCAGTATGAACAATTGACAGTGTGATCCTCCAAAGATCTGAAAAATATATCATTGATTTTTCTTTGGCATTTAAACTAGATAACCAATGTGAAAAATGTATCAAGGAAGGACTGGAAAGCCAATTCATACTGAACCGTATTGGGTTTTCTGTTACTTGAATAAAATGAAAAGAAATCAAATAGTGCTACCTAATGCGGAAAAAGACGAAATAATGGGTCATTCTCAACGCTTGAATTCTCTACACTTAAAATATTTAGAAATTATTATGGTTAAGTGAGTTTTATCCCATTTTACGATTTTTCTTGCCATAGTTCAAATCAAAGATCTGATAGTTCAAATCACAGATTTGATAGTTCAGATCGAAGATTTATGAGACCAATGTTGAATACTTAAATTTCAGTAGTCACCAATCCCAGTCTTAAAATAGTTTAGAATCAGTGGGAGTCACTGATAACAATGAACTAACTAGCTACTGATAATGAGTCCAGTCCTGCCTTTCTTTTCCTTCTGTCCAAGTTTTGCAAATACTTTTTCCAGGTATATGTTTTATTCCAAAGTATTCAAACCATTATTGTTAGGGGAAAAATGGATCTTCCAAGCAATTTTAAAAGACACAGTCAGAATGACTCTGCTCTCAGCTCCCCTTGTGGCTCCTTGAAAAGCACCCCCCCCCCATACACACACATATGTAAAATCCTAGCCTTTTAAAATTGAAAATATGGAGAATTGGGAGGATGAATATGAGATACTAAGGGAGATGTTTCAAAAAGTAAAGGAGGCATTTAAGGTAAATAAAGAAGCAGAGAATTGGTTAGCTTGCAAAAAAAAAAAGAAAGAGAAAAGATGAATGAGAAGCAAGAGAAACGAGCTAATATTGAAAAGGAAATAACTAAAAAAAAGATAAAGATGATTACACTGGGTTTAATAGAAAAAATGGAATAAGATGAAATATACTGCTAATAATTAAAAAGATGAGGAGAAATTTTGAGAAAGATACTTGATAAATAAAAGAAAGAAAGGTTGCCTGGATTTCACAGTGGAAAATATAAAATTGAAAATGAATATAGCAATAAAGAGGGATGAAGGAAGAAGAAGGGAGATGGGAAGGAAGAGAAGGGAGGAAGGAAGGGAAGGGAAATTAGAGTAGGAGTGAGGGTAAGAGGGGGAGGAAGAGAGGAGAAGGAGAAAGGAAGAGGAAGTAGGGAGGAGAAGAAGAGGGGGGGAAGAGAAAGTAAGAAGGAAAGAAGAGAGAGAGGTGGTAGGTTTGAGGAGAACGATTGCTGTACAATAAAAAAAGATGAAATGGAAGAAAGGCAATCCCAAACAAATATAAAGATATTAAGGTAAGAATGAATTGTTGAACTTTAAAGAATAAAAGAGAACAAATATGAATAAATAGCAATAATTAGAAACACACATACAACATACAATGTATTTTCTTTGAACAGAGTATTTGGCCAGTTCACAAATTTAAACAATGTTTAGTCATTTCAATTAAATTTACAATTTCTATATTTCTTTTTTGCCATATTTATTCCTCATCTATTTTTTTTAAAAAAACTATTACCTTTCATCTTCATCTCTAATATTAATCAAATCCAATTTTCCCTTCTACATTATACTCCTTCCCATTGTCATCTATTTGTATATCCATCCTCACATTGTTTAATTATGTAATATTACAGTTGTTTAATACAAATTCAACATTTTAATATAAATCAATTAGTTATTAAACCAAATAATTTTCCCCATATGTTCCTCCAAACCACAACTTAACCATTTCTGCTTTCAACACAATATACAATAGTATCTCAAATATTACAATTCCCTAGTTAAATAGAGCTTTTTTTCTTTTGTGTTTTAAAATCTTGAACTCTCCTCTTTTGCCCTAAATTTCCCATTGTTTACACCTACCTTTTTTGATGAGGAAAAAGAAATCTGCCTTTCCAACGTTGCCGCAAACAGCAAAGCCAACAGCCTGCTTTACTTTCGGTTTCAGTTTCAGCTTGAATTGCACAAGGAGAAAAAAAAATCTGCTCCAGCAATTTAGCTCTTTGTAGCAAGCGGCACAAAACAGCTGAGAGCAAATCAGCTGAGAGTCACGGATCTTATCAAGGAGCTAATTAGCCTATGCTGAAGCTGAAAGGAATTGTTTTTTCTTGCTGTTTGCTTGCAAGGAGGTAACTGCACAGGCCAAAGGATGGGGGCCACCCTCCTTCCCACTTAGCGCCCCCCTGTCGCCCCCTTTTGCCTCTAGCGCCCCCCCTTGCCTCTTACCGCCCCCTAAGGCATCCCACCGCCCCCCAGGGGGCGGTACCACCCACTTTGGGAACCACTGGTCTAACCCATTCCCTTGATTTCCCATTCCAGATCATTCTTTAAAAAAAGTAAAACTTTGAAATGAACAGTAATGGTCATCCCAGTTTCTTTCTTTACACACTATGGAGAATGAATAGATGTTACTGTTTCATAGCTCAGTTGTATCCAAAATATTTGCAATCAGATGTCCTTGATGAAATCCTTAGCATCTCCAGGTAGAAATATGAAATAATAATGGGAACAAAAGGCTTCTTCTACTTGAGACCTTGAAGAATTACCCAATCTGAGCTCAAGATACATTTAGTTGAGAGCTGTAGTATCCTGTTTAATAATGAATTCAGTGTTAATACTGCTAATGGATAGGAACATTGGTAACAATTCAGCTACTGAACTGAAATACTAACAAGTACTGGAGAACATAGCAGAGTTCATTTTAAAAGACTGTCAAAGAGAATCAGCAGTCAAAGCTAATTTGTTCACCGGATGAATGGAAGCATCAATCCCCACCCCCACCCCCTTGCGATTATGGCTCATTCCAATATAATAGCTTCTGTTTGTTCTATCCCAGTCCAATAAATGTGCTCATAAATAAATCCTGATTCTTTCTGTTTTAAAAATTAAACACACAGAAAAACGTATTCAGTTTTTAGGACCTCAACTTAAATTTGTTTTTAGACAGAAATTTTCATAGGAAATGAAAAGTGCATGTATTTGAGTAAAGATACATGCCTACTCACAGATATTCCCAAATGATTGGCTGAGAAGGAATTGGTTTGTGTTCATTACAGGTCAAATTCTGTGACAATTTAAGATAATTGCAGATACCTTCATCCCCAGAGAAAACTTGCAACTCTGATTGAAACCTTCCACCATTCCCAAAGCTACTTCAAATTTTTCTTTGGACAAAATTTCAATGGTAGCTCTAGGCTCAATCAACAAAGTAAATATCTAGAATAATTTCTTCTCCATTACAGAATTATCATTATGAATATTGCTTAGAGTTCTGTATTCATTATCTTGGCTTTGATTAATTACATATACACTGAGGAATAATAATAGTTTTCTTCAAGGTGTCATGTTGAAAAACATAGATAAAGAGAAATTTAATTTCAGCATCAATCAAGAATCTGTTCAAGTGTATTCTTCGACCAGCAGCATGGACTGTTCAATAAAACTGAAGAGAATATTAAAAATAAGATGAAGCAAAAATGTTTATATGTATAGTAATGTGGAAGAGATTGATAAAAACTAAGGTAACATTTTATGCAGCACAAAGAAAAAAAATCAGTGATAATTTATATAGCATATATACTAATGTATTGGCTAATTATAAATGTATAAATTACACTATTTTATATTCAAAATAATAATTATAATTCAAATAGAAATGCAACAGATACATGGTCAGGCTGGCCAAGACCTTGTGAAGGTAACTCTGAACTGCTGTGTCTCAAATCCAAGTAATGTAGAAGGAAAACTTCCAGATTGTCTTGTTTTGTTGTAATTTAGTTTATATTTGTAGACAGCCTCAGAGATGACCTTGGAGAAACTCTGCAATGATTGTTATAAGAACATGTACAAAACATGTTTTAAGCTAGGTAACATGGAAAACGTAGACACATAGGACCCCACCCTAATTCCTTGGGGTATAAGGGAAGGAAGAGAAACTGTTGGCTTTGAAGATTCTGTTAATCTATATCAATGAAGTATAGTTCTAAGCAAACAGGTAGAGGCAGTTTCCTGTATTGCCCTATCTTTGTATGGTTCAGAAGAAAGGGATGTCCTTTATAAAGATGAGAACCCTGATTGGAGTTGAGCAGACTTAATTCAGACAAAGAAAAACAACTAGTCATAAAAATGTAGGTTTACTAAAAGCCCAAAATATTTGGTGTCTCAAGGAATAGCTCTCCTTATCCATTGTCAAATATATCATATGCTACTATATAACTGACTATTACTATAGACAAACTGCTAAAGTTAAAGAGCTCCAAATTATTATTGGCTGTCTTGGAAAGAAGTAAAAATATTAAGCTTGGGTCTGAACAAGAAATGTAGAACTATGTTCTGAACATGCAGTTTAATTCTCTTTATATATTTGTTTTACAAGGCTGCTTACCCACTCAGTGTCCAAATATACACACTATATTGTCATGTTTTCCTCTATCACTTTCAGATAAACATTGGAGTTGAGCTGTTTTCAAATTTCAGATGGAGGACAGTTTTGTAAACATATGCCATACGATGAAATTTTCAAATGCTATATCCCATTCTACTATGGCGTACTTTACTCAGCAGGAGAAAATCTTGAAAATAGGATACAGTGGTTGAGTTGAATTTATACTTGAAACTCAGTCACAGTATTTTACACCCAAAATAAAATACTAATAGACCACTGGTTATGGTCAACCATCAGCACAGGGTTAAATATCATCAGTATGCTGATGGCTTTTATTTGTACATTTCAACTCTGGGCTTACTAGGTGATGCTACTAAGATCCTCCTTCTATGTCTTGTGTTTGTTAAGGTCTAGATGAAATAAAAGAGGCTAATACTCAACTTCAGAAAACTGAGTTGTTTATGGGGATCCTAGGTCCACGGAAATTTGTTCTGGATGTGGTTACACTGCCCCAAAATACACTGTGTAAATAAGAGGTTCTCCAAGAATAGGTGGCAGCCATTGTACAAAGGGCCTTTGTGCAGCTTTATTTTTGCATCTACTTTTACTCCTGAATAAGTTAGATCATTGCAATATGCTCTATATGGTTTGGTGACTATAGATTTAGATATATATTTTGCTTTATTATGTGATTTCTGGATTTTATTCTGTTACTGAGCATTTTAACTTGAATCGTGCAGAATACAGTGACTATATAAATTGGTTGAATACGATGATAAATAAGTAAATACAATAAGGTGCAGTGAATAGATGTAAAATTGAAGCACTAGAATTTAAACATGCATTCAAAAATAAATTACAGGCACTTAAAACTCTAAATGCCAACATATTGGCATATTAATAGTCCTTGAAGTCATAAAAGAAAACTATACATAATAAATATATGTGGAACAGTGTATATAATAGACAATGGAGCATTATATCATAATTATAGAAACATACAAAATCTTATTTATGTGGAAAAGAAGTAATATAAGCAATCAAAACATTGAAAATGGCAAGGCAGATTTGAAAGCATTCCTATAGAAATATTGAAACCAATGGATTAAAACTAATGACATAAATATTTCAAAAAATATTGATAAGTTTCAATTTAGGGATTATTTCTGTTCATTGGCAAATAACTGTGTTTATTAATAACACACGACAGGATTGATAGGAAAAGTGAAACTTTTTAAATGTTTGAATTCAGGAATAGGTTAGAAACCTGAGATATTCTTTTTAGCATACAGAATTTAGTAAAACATTGCAAAGGTATAAATTTTAGCATTTAGGCATCTTTCATTGACTTTATGAAAGGGCATTTGACCAAGTGGAATATAGTAAATCGCTAGATATATTGAAAATCTGGATGATGTATATATTATTATGAATTTATGCTGAAAACAAGCAGCAGCTGTTAAAATAGAAACAAAATACCGTATTTTCCGGCGTATAAGACGACTGGGCGTATAAGACGACCCCCAACTTTTCCTGTAAAAATATAGGGTTTGGGCTATACTTGCTGTATAAGACGACCCCTCTTCCAACGCACACCAAATAAAAATTAAAAAACATCAACTGGCTCACCCACAATGTAAAAGCAGCTGTGCTAGACCCAAAATGGCCCCTGCAATAAGCAGGAACCTCACACAGCCACAAAAAGCCCAAAAAAACAACTTTTACATTGTGGGTTTACACACACAAAATTCCACATACAGCTTTGTGAGATTTTGTGTGTTTGTGTAGTTAGAGCGAAACACTACAGAAACACATTAAATCTCAGAAAGTTGCACACATTTTATTTTTATTTATTTTTATTTATTTTTATTTTTATTATTTTTATTATTTTTATTTTCATATGAAAGCTAAATTTAAAACTTCCTAGCCTAAAACTTAGACCTAGCCTTTAAATGGCTAGGTCTAAAAAAGAACAACTAAAAAACCCCCCAATTAACTATTTTTTTAAAGCTCCCAAAGGGGGAAAAAAACTTACCCAATAGAACAGGGGTCTCCAACCTTGGCAACTTTAAGACTTGTAGACTTCAACTCCCAGAATTCCTCGGCCAGCTTTGCTTTGCTGGCTGAGTAATTCTGGGAGTTGAAGTCCACAAGTTGCTTGCATCAGCAAGCAACTAAATCTCCCTGCCTGCAATCAAGCAGGCAGGGAGATTTAGTTGCTTGCTGATGCAATGGATTGCAGGCAAGGCAAGGCAAGCGTTGCAGCTAGCAGCTAAGGTAAGCAAGCTGGAGGCGGGGGGGGGGGGGGGATTTTTGCTACAGAGCAATTAGCAGGCAAAAATTAGCAGCTGGGATGGCCAGCGTTGTATAAAAGGAAAGTTTTTTCCTTTTACACAACGCTTGGCCATCCAAGCTCTGGCGCTCCCAGCTGAGTTGCCTGCTAATCTCAGCTGGGATGGCCAGCGTTGTGTAAAAGGAAAGTTTTTCCCTTTTACAGGGGGCTTGCGCGTAACTCAGCTGATTAGCGACAACTCAGCAGGCAATTCAGCTTGGCTCCTTAGAGCCATTTAAGGCTCGTCAAAGCCTTTCAGGCTGGTCTGCCTGGTTACAGGAGACTGACACCCGCCTTATAAGACGACCCCCGACTTTTGAGAAGATTTTTGTGTGTTAGAAAGTCGTCTTATACGCCGGAAAATACGGTAATTTCAAACATTAGATTGAATTTGAATACTTGATATTCTGAAGCTATTTCAAAAAATATTTTAAAAATGTAAAGAAGTTATAGATAAGTAACTTCTATCTATCTGATAGATAGATGATAGATAGATAGATAGATAGATAGATAGATAGATAGATAGATAGATAGATGATAGATAGATAGACAGACAGACAGACACTGATAAGAATTTATGCTATGCAGATACTGTAATACTATTCTATTGCAAATAACAAGCAAAGTTTATAGATTTTATTCAATCAATTGTGTCAAATAACTTTTAGAAGCTAAACAAAATCAGAAGCAAACAAAAAGTAATGGTAATTAATAAAAATAAAATTTCAGAGTCAATTATAGTCTGAAGTCAATTATATATAATTGCACAATATTAATACCTGGGCTGTGTTTTGAATTATAGATAGGTTTGTAGCATTGAAATAAGAAGTAGAAACGAACAGGAGATAGTTTTTAAGTAAACTGACCTGGTATCAGAGCAAGGATTAGAAGTTTTTGGCAAATTATATGCTTTTGTGTTTTTACATTTTATTTTATTTTTTGTTTGGAGCTCAAGCAAAGACAGTGCCCCAAATGATAATCGTGAAAATAGAATCCCTTTAATATGGCTATGACAATTGCTCAAAATTTAACACACACAAAATGAATATGTGCTCCAGAGAATAGGATAGAACTGTGAATATAAAGAATAGGAAATTGGAATATTAAGGACAGATGCTTACGCAGCATCTGCGTAAAAATATCGGAAGCACAGTACTGAAAAATAACTTATATTCTAGCTGGAAAAATATTTTGGCAAAACACATCTTTGTTCCAGACAGTAGCATCAAAGGAACAAATAGAACCGTTGATTGCTAACTTTAGAGAAGATGGCACTAGGACAAGGCTTAATTTTGGGGGGGATGGGGGGTTAGGAATGGACATTAGTAGGTATTAAAAATACAAAAGGAAGACAGAGCAAGGAAGATAGTCATGATTAATATGGCTAATTTACTGATTGCATCTTCAGAGTTTAAAAATATAGAGTAGATTTTTTCTATATTTTACTTTATTGCATGCAGTTCCTCAAGAATGCTTTCCTACATTATGAAGACAGTGGCACTTCCTGCATTCATCCTTACCCTATTAGGCAAACACATCTCTAAATGAGGACCTTCATACTTGAATTCTGTTTCTTCAAAAAAGCCTCTGACTGTACCAGCTGTCTGAACATATTTTTAGTCACTTAATGCTTCCATCCCCGTATTGCTGCATTGGAACCTCATTTTAAGGTTCAAAAGTTAGTTTAAATACAGGATCTGGTAAATGCAAAAGAGAAAAAGATCGTAATAATGCATTTCTTGGTATTTATTTTATTTGTTTATTTATTTATTTATTTGTTTGTTTGTTTATTTGTTTCGATTTATAAACCGCCCTTCTCCAACCGGACTCAGGGCGGTGAACAGTCAGGGTAAAACATGATATACAAAAATTAAAACAATTTTTAAAAATATTAAATGATTTCGGCCGACAAATTAAAACAGTCCAATTTAAAATCAGTTCCAATTAAAATAGAGGATGGGATCAAGCCAGCCCGGCTAGATGAAATAGGTGGGTTTTAAGGGCCTGACGAAAAGTCCGGAGGTCTGGTATCCTGCGTATCTCTGGGGGTAGGTCATTCCAGAGGGCGGGTGCCGCCACAGAGAAGGCTTTCCCCCTGGGGGTCGCCAGCCGACATTGCCTGGCCAACAGCACCCTGAGGAGGCCCTCTCTGTGCGAGCGTACTGGCCGGGGGAGGCTATTGGCGGCAGAAGGCGGTCTCGCACATACCCAGGTTAAGTTTAGAAGAAACCCCTACTACTTAAATAGATTTTAATTTTCATTAAAAACATCTTGCAGTTTGTATTTTTTAAAATATGTCAAAGCATGTATCCTCCCAATTAAATCCAATTAAATCTAATGGAATACCATGGATTGCCATAATAGACTGGATTTAATACCATTACTTTTCTCTTGTGAGGTATTTTATATTTTCTTTTGTTGTTACAGGATCTTTCTCATGAAGCTCTAAAACACTCTAATAAGACAAGAAGCAAAATTAGTCACATTGGTTATAAGAATAATTCCACATTTTGGCAGTACTTTCAGTAGTGTCAAAAATCACCTGCAAGCTTTCAAGTCTTCCAGAACAGTCTTAATATGAAATGTTGGTAATATAGAAATTAATTTATACTGCATAAAATACTACTGTGTTTCAGGTTGTAAATTACAAGTGTAAATTCTGTGTGAAATGAAGAATCAAACAAACAATGGTTGAGCTAGCTTTTTAAAAAAATATTACGAATAACAGATTTATCTTTTAAACATTAGCAGTTCACTATTCTTTTATTTCCTCATCCCAATCATAGGTAGAGTATTAGGAACAAATCTGAATCCATTACAACACTTTCTAGTGCCTAATTTAAATGACCACAGTCTCTTCATATATTTCATTTTAAGATGGTGATGAAATGCAGAGTCCATGGCTTCACTACACTTTTCGGTCATCACGTTTTAACTTTATTTCTGAACTTGCCTGGGAAGTTAGAATGCAAATCAGTCCCATTTGATTCCTATTTAACCTATTTGTCTGTAGTGATCAAAGGCCATTTGATTAAAAAGATTCTTAATTACTTCATGGGGCTATCCATTATTAGTTACAATTATCCCCTTCTCAAAAGCTTTTGATTTTGTTACTCACAGCTAATGTATGGTCAACAAGTATTTTGTGTATACAGTATCTTCCATATCTTAAAAAAAAATCAAGATTAAGTAAAAGCATATCAATTTCCAGAAATGAAAATGGTCTCTGTTTCTTTTCATTGATTCCACCAAACATTTTCACGATTGAACATTACTAGTCACTCACAAGCAGCATTTGTTGTGCTGATTTCTCCATTCTTCTGCCTTTCAGAGTCATGTCCATAGTATTTCCTTTGTTGTGCTTTTTCACAATATGCCTGATAGTACAATCAATTAGATTCCAGTTTGATTTATGTTTTATATGCTCATACAATTAGATCATAATGACCAAAGAGGGATAGTGAACTCAGAGGGATGCACTTATTGGAATTCTGGATGAGTTTATGATTTATGTGCATGTTGGACATAGGAGCTGCAATTACGGTGAACTTAAACCAAATGAAGATAAGTGGCAGCCAAATACTTGTGCATGTGTTTGTTACTCAAACTGGAGTATCGAGATATTTTTGCATTTCTTTAGAAGTCAGTAAGACAATGAAAACAGATTCTCCCGCCTCTGTCTTCTCTAAGTGCAATTTTACCTTTGGATAAAATTGAACAAAATATTTGAATAGCATGGCTGTTTCCAGGAACTTTGATATAAAATGTGAAAAAGTAAATATTGTGTAATAATATTCAAAGTCATAGTAACATTATTCAGTCTTCATCATTAAGAAACAACACTACAGATTTTCAGATCTGTTTGAGCATTTTTTTAATGCTTAGAATTTAGCTTATGGAATGCATTTGAAATTTTTTTAACATTCATGATTATTAAAAGCAAACACGACATAGAATGTGCTTTACCCTTATTACACAAGTTTATTTTCTGTAATTTATCAATATCTCCAGAGAAGTGAATTCTCAAAAGTGTGATGGCAAAATGTTAAAAAGGAGCCCGGTACAGGAAAAACAAAATACCTCCACTCCCCACTTAAACTAAGAAATTTAAGGGAACTAGAAATATTTTACTTATGATCCTATGTTCTGTATCAACATTAATCTGCAGTTGAAAATTTCTATCTAATATATATTTAAATGTGTACATATTAAATAAAATGTACTTAAATGAGTGTTTATTGAAAAATGTGGATTTAAATGACTTCTTCCTCTCAAATGGTTTAAAATGCCAAAGACTGTTACCGATTAGGGAAGTGCAGTGGCTAAATTCCTTTGTGTGCTTTAGTCAGAAAATACGGGTCAAGATATTCTTTTCAAGAATCCACAAAATCCACATTCCTCAAGTTTCTGACTTCAGTCAACAGCTTGGGCAATTGTCTGGCCCATATTGGGCAGCTGTCTTTCCCATATTATGTTGGTATGTCAAACTTAAGTAGGAAAAGTTAAATGTGTTCTTCATAGAATTGGGGGAGGGGAAATATCTTTCTCCCATCCATTTCTAACCGTAGCAAAGTTATTACAAGCATTTCTTATAAAGAAACAGAATTCTTGCACAACACAAACTATTTCTCTAGATTGCAACTAGTTTTACTTCGTAGTGATTCAAGTATGGTTTATTCAGACTACTTAGTCTGTGTTCATTGTTACAACACTGAATAAGTATGTTTTTGCCAGATCAAATGGTAACTAAGACTGATGTATATTAAGACACTGCAGCCTATGTGCAAAGCTCAGCTTCATTTAGTAGAGCAAAACATAGTGGAGTAATTCAGTTACTGATTAAATTGCCTGTTTAGAGAAGAATACAACGTCATGCCATGTATGCTTTATTGGTACTAAGAGTTCAGTCCTAAGATTATGAGTTCAAGCCCCACCTCTGTCCTCAATTAATTGTGAGTCTTTAGTCAAGTTCTCCTCAGCTCCAAGTATGTTTTCCAAGAGAACTTACACTTAAATGAATGAATCTCCTAATTTTCCTCCTCGCTGATACTCCGTTCCATCAATTGGGATTTATCCATAGCCATTGGATTGACTGAGTGCCATTCAAACTTTCCTCCACAGCTAGTCCCTCCTCCACTCTCTGCGCATGCTCAGTCTTTTCACTCAGTCATTGGTGATCAGACTGCTGTGCCATTTCTCCGTTTGTGAAGTGACAATTAATTTAATTGGATATTTTTTTTTAAAAAAAAAGATCAAGAAAGCTGAGTTTATATAGAACTTAT
This sequence comes from Masticophis lateralis, assembly GCA_030761175.1. NCBI lineage: Eukaryota > Metazoa > Chordata > Lepidosauria > Squamata > Colubridae > Masticophis > Masticophis lateralis. The sequence goes on along the minus strand of JAUDYJ010000003.1, from coordinate 122,304,742 downwards.
TCCAGGCGCAGCGAGAGAGCGTTTCCCGGCTGGGGCGCCTGCCGCCTGTAAGATTCGCCGACTCTAGACAGCGATCTAAGGAGTTGTCGGCCTTTTTTTCTTAACAGCTGTTAGCCGCGAGCGAGGAGCTGGTTGTCTGGTCCATCAGCAGACCCGCCCAGCTCTCTCAGCTTTCGTTAAAGTATTTTTTATTTTTTGTGCTGGGTGAGAGGAATATTTTTACAGAGACACTCAACCCATTGTCATTGGTGTAATTTTTCTTTCTGTTATAATCAAATCAGCCTGTTCTAAAAATAGTGACAGAACTCACCACAAACAAAATACGTCTATGAAGATTCTCAGTCATCCAGGTCATGGTTGTTCTAGAGGTACATTTTCAAGAGGCAATTGGGCTATCTGGTTTTTCTTCGAAGTCCAGTAGCCTCTTGAAGAAGCACCTTTGGGATAAACAAAATACGTTAGGGGATTGAAACCTGATTAAAAATAAACAACGTAGTTACTACTACAAGGTGAGTTGAACTCCTGGTGACTATCTACATCCTTGATGGTGAACCTATGGCACACGTGCCACAGGTGGCACGCGGAGCCATATTAGTGGGCACGCCAGCTCAGCTCTGGGGTGCATGTGCGCGCCAGCCAGCTGATTTTCGGGCCTTCTGGGCCCACCAGAAGTAGGGAAACAGGCTGTTTCCTGCCTTTGGAGAGTCGGGGGGAGACCCATTTTTCTTTCTTACTTGGCCCCAGATCCTCTCTGTTTATCTGGGAAGGGCAAAAACAGCCTTACCCACTCACTCGGAGGCCTGAAAGGCCCCATTTCCCAACTCCCGGTGAAACAGGAAGTGACATTTTTTGCTGTCCCCAGCCTCCAGAGACTCCTAGAGAGGTTCCTAGAGACTCCTAGAGAGGCTCTGGAGGCTGGGGACAGCAAAAAATGTCACTTCCTGTCCCACCAGGAGTTGGGAAATGGGCCATTTCAGGCCTTTGGAGGGCCTCCGAGGGAGTGCGAAAGGCTGTTTTTGCCCTTCCCAGGTAAATAGAGAGGATCTGGAACCAGGTAAGAAAGAAAAACGGGCCTACCAGGCCATCATGTGGCAGGAGCAGGGGGTGTGTGCACGTGCACGTGGGCACAGTCGTGCGCGACCCTCCCCCACCCCCCTCTCTTGGCACGCGATGGCAAAAAGATTAGCTCTTACTGATCTACATTGTTGCTTACAATAATATTAAAAGACAGTGATTGGAGACGGATTTTTTTTTAACTTCCCAGGCTAAGTTATTGGGCTTTCTTAGTGATTTCTCATTCATTTACTGACCAAGTTCAAACATGCTTAGCTTACAAGCCCAAACAAGGCTAGCCAGGTGTGCAATGCCTGTATAAAATTACCTCATATTGTAACCCAAAACAACCCCTTTTTGTTTATTACCATCTTACAAATATTACAATACACAGCTCAAATCTTTACAAGTTGTTGGTTCAGGGACAGAACTATATGAATGAAGATTATCTTTCAGAAATGTAGTCCTGACCCATATTTGTGTTCCATTAATACAGCAATAATACTTAAGATTTGAGCTGGCTCTTCAATCTCAGGCGGCGCAGTGGCTCAGCAGTTAAGATGCTGGGGTTGTCAACGGAAAAGTTGGCAGTCCAGGTTTGAGACCCGAGTCCCACGCAATGGGGTGAGTTCCTGTCTGCACCTCAGCAATTGCCAATTTAGCAGTTCAAAAGCATACAAATATGAGCAGATAAATAGGTACCACTTTGTTGAAAAGAAAACAACACACCATGTCATCATGCTGGCCACATGACCGCAGAAATGTCTATAAACAGTGCTGGCTTAATGGCTTTGAAACAAAGATGAACACCACCCTCTATAGTCAGTCATGATTAGGGGACTAAAATCTGCAGATCTTCAATCTCTGCTTCACGAATTTGGACAATTAGATTGAAGATAGTGTGTATGGGAATTCAGGTGGTTTTTCTGTTATAGTATCTGCTATTTGGAACACCATGCTGTAAGAGGTTAAGTTAGCCCCAACTCTGCTGCCCTTTCAAAAAGCTCTTAAGTCCTGGTTGTTTTCCATGGGATCAGCTTAGTTGAATCTTCATCTGTTAGTTGTATGGTTTTCTTGGCAGCCATTTTATGTTATTGCTTTTGTTTTTCCTTATTAATTGTATTGTTTTTCATTTTGTTAGCTATCTAGAGTTATGTTTAAAGAAATAGGATTGTCAGGATTGATTCTACTTTCTTTAAAACATCTTGAGAAAGCTTAATAAGAGAACCTTCTATCACCCAAGTTGTGACAGTGGAGAAAAAAATATATAAAATTACCGTATTTTTTTTGGAGTATAAGATGCACTTTTTTCCCTCCTAAAAGAGGCTGATAATTTGGGTGTGTCTTATACTCTGAATATAACCCTGTGCATGGTGCCCAAAATGGCTACCCAGAACAGCTGCTGCCTTTTCTTACCCCTTCCCTGCTTCACTTGCTTTAGTCACTGGAGCTCCCTCCGACAATCAGCTGTGCTTTTGAAGTTAGTTTTAAGCCCCAATGTGAGTGAAGCACATTGCCTGCTTTTCTAATTGTTGCTCCCTCCGACGATCAGCTGTGCTTTAGAAGCTGTTTTTTAGCCCCAACCAGCCCCAACCTCAAAACCAGCAAGGAACTAATGTGCTGAAGTTGCTGCCCCAACCTCAAACTCAACGAGCGCACTAATGTGCTGAAGCTGACCAGGCAGAAATTCTTTTTCCTATTTTCCTCTCCAAAAACTAAGGTGCATCTTATACTCGGAAAAATACGATGTTTTTCTCTTCTTGTGTGTTGAATAAGGTAGAATCATTGGCATGGGCAGAAATATTTTCAGTGCTTGAAACTGAGATATATACATACAGAATTATAGATCCACATTTAAATATATATGAACCTTACCATTCAATATATAAAACGATATATGTAACAGCATGTAATATACCTCTATCCTATCCCAAATTTGAAGGAATATATGCATAACTTTTTCTTTATAGAACCCCCAATTTGCCTGGACCACCCTAAAGACAGCTTTCATAAAGACCCAATAGTACACCAACTGCCGAATATTTCCAACATGTGTCTGTGCGCGTGCATGTGTGTTTGTATGAAATTTCAGAAAATTAATAATTTGATATCACATATTGGGATGTAAGAGTTTCTTAATGGCGATGTAAGTACAATGGTGGATAAAGAATAATATTGTGATAAATGTAGGGGAAATGTGACATAACCTATAATTACTGAATTATAGTAAAATCCACAAAAAGAAATAGAAGATGAGAAAAATGTTATAGATAAAATTCACAAAAAGAAATAGAATGGACGTTGCTTACCTGAACGTCCCTTCTGAGCGCGCTGCTGGAGAATCCAAGAGCTTGGGTTATTCCTCTCAATTAGGCTGATATACTGAGTGTCTGTGACTTTAAGAATTGTTGACTCCGCCTCCCAGGCCTGGCTGAGGCTCAGTTTCTTTCACGAGGAAGGCCAGAAGAAAACCGTAAGGTCCATAGTAACTGGAATTCGGAGCAGAAGCCAGGTTGGGTTGGATTCTCCAGCAGCGCTCTCAGAAGGGACGTTCAGGTAAGCAACGTCCATTCTCAAGCGCGCTGCTTGGAGAATCCAAGAGCGTGGGACATACCCAAGCAAGTGTCAAGCAGAGCGGGAGGCTGATTGCTCGTCATTGGTAGTAGCCGAAAAAACAGTTTGGAGAACACGTCATCCAAAGGATGCCTCAGCTGAGGCGAAGGAGTCAACCTTATAATGTCTAATGAATGGCGTAAGGGATGTCCTCGGCAAATGTCCAAAATTGATGACTGGGTAGCCCAAGCAGCCATTGTGGAGGCGCTTCTAGTAGAATGTGGCATAATTCGACCTGGTGGCAATTTGTTCTTTACAGCATACACTCTCGCAATACACGCCTTAAGCCACCTGCCAATAGTAGATGAAGAAACTTTGTGTCCCATTGATGCCGGCAAGAATGAGACGAAGAGCGCCTCAGACTTGCGAAAAGGTGCTGTGCGCTTAATGTAATGGCGAAGTGCACGTCTGACATTGAGTGTATGCCACGCAGCCTCTAGCCGATGCTTGGGAGCCAGACAGAAGTCAGGAAGGATTAACTCCTGAGAGCGGTGGAAAAGGGAATTTATTTTCGGCAAAAAAGACGGATCCAGGTGGAAGATACAAAGGTCAAGTCGGACTGAGAGTGCAGCGAGCTTGGAAACCCGTCTGGCAGAGGTAATCGCTACAAGGAAGGCCACCTTCAAGGTAAGGAAACGGAAACTGGTGGAGGATAGCGGCTCGAAGGGAGGAGACATCAGAGCTTGGAGGACCAGCTGAAGATCCCATGTCGGGAATCTATGTACGACCGGAGGACGAAGGTTAGTAGCTCCCCGAAGGAAGGTCCGAATCCTCATGTCCTGTGATAGGGGTAGCGACGATACAGACTGTAAGACTGTGTTGAGGGCTGCCACCTGGCAGCGTAGTGTACTAGGAGCGAGGCCTTCATTGAACCCGTCCCAGAGAAACTCGAGGATGGCGGAGATAGTAGCGGGGTTGATCCCGTGGTTACGACACCACCGGCAAAACGATGTCCAAGTAGAGCCGTAAATTCTGTTTGTAGAGTTGCGGCGGGATGCTTGCATGATGGAGATTACGCGCCCTGACAGGTTGTCCCTCCTCAGGAGGTCCCTCTCAAATGCCAGACGGTCAGCTGAAGCCACTGAGGCTCCGGGTGGAGAATGACCCCTGGCATAGAGAGATCTGGTCCTGATGAATCTGCCAGGGCCAGGAGACTGACAAGTCCAGAAGATCCGCGTACCACGCTCTCCGTGGCCAGTGGGGAGCGACCAAGAGTACCTCCGCTCCCTCCTCCAGAATCTTGCATACAAGTTTGGGAATCAGGTAGTGGAGGGAAAGCATATAACAGGCCCTGGGGCCAGGGACATCGGAGAGCGTCCGTCCCTTCCGTTGTCGGGCAGGGGAATTGGGAGAAAAACCGGGGAAGTTGAGCGTTGAGACGGCACGTGAAAAGGTCCACAACCGGTGCTCTGAACCTGGCTGATAGTTCCCGAAAGAGAGAGGGATTCAGTTGCCATTCCGCATGGTCTAGCTGAGAACGGCTCAGCCAATCCGCCTGGATGTTGTCCAGTCCCGATATGTGCTGAGCTTTGATGGAGGGAACATGGTTCTCTGCCCATGAGAGAAGGGACATGGCTTCGTTGAGGAGGGGCTTGGAGCGGGTACCTCCCTCTCGATTGATATGTGCCTTGGCTGTGGTGTTGTCGGTCAGCACAAGGATGTGGTGTCCCTCTATGTCGATCTGGAAGTGTAAGAGAGCTAGGTGGACTGCTCTCAGTTCCAGCCAATTTATGTCGTGATGTAAATCCTCCGTCGACCAGCGACCTTGAGCCATCCTGGAGGAAAGGTGAGCTCCCCAACCAGGTAGGCTCGCATCCGTTGTTACTGTCACTCGAGCCGGTTCGAGGAAGAAGCAGCCCTTCAACACGGCCGAAGACGTCCACCAATGAAGAGACCGGCGGACGGCTCGAGGAAGGAACACCCTGGTCGTGAACACCCTGCTGCCAAGTGACTTCTGTAGCGGAAGAAGGAATCATTGAAGGGGTTGGGAGTGGAGGGGTGCCCAGGGGACAATATTGATTCAGGAGATGAGCTTCCCCAGGAGTTGCGACAGAGTGAGTACGGATACAGTGTTGGAGTTACAGACCTGGGATATCAGGGACAGAATGCTGAGCCAGCGATCCTGGGAAAGAAAAACGTAACCCGTGGCTGAGTCTATGACAGTGCCGAGGTGAAGTAGATAGGTGGTGGGCCGTAGGTGGCTCTTTTCCCAATTGAGAGAGAACCCATGACGCTATAGAATGGCAGTCACCACTTCGAGATCGTGCAGGACAGCCTGACGGGACAACGATAGAATCAAAATGTCATCTAAATAACACAGAACTCTGATGGGAATGAGCCAGAGTGATGCTGCAACTGCAGCCAGGAGCTTGGTGAACGTGCGATGGGCTGATGAGAGGCCGAATGGCATGGCCCTGTACTGGAAGTGCTGGTTGTCGTAAAAGAAACGAAGGAACCGACGGTGGGAAGGTCGTACTGGAATATGGAGGTAGGCTTCCTTTAAATCAATGGATGTCATAATGTCCGACTTGCGAATGCACTCCAAGATCGAGTGTAGGGACTGCATTTTGAACTGGTGATATGAAATCCACTTGTTCAATTCCTTCAAATTTAGAATGCCCCTCCAGCCGCCTGAGCTCTTTGGTACTAGGAAAAAGATTGAATAGAAACGGGTTCCACGATGTTCTGTGGATACCAGTTCTATAGCGGAGATGTCCAGAAGATGTTTTATTTCCACAGACATCGGGCACCTCTTCTCAGGGTTGGTTGAGACAGGGCATGGAATGAAACATGAGGGAGGGCAGGAGGAGAATTCTAGGGTCAGGCCCAGCGGCACCGTTTGTAGAACCCAAGCATCTGAGGTTGAGCTCTCCCACTGGTGGGCAAAATGGGCGAGCCGGCCGCCTATGGCATGAGAGGTGTAGTCACTTGCCACGTCTGAAGGGAAGGGAACCGGAGCCTCGGAAAGGACGCTTGGCAGGTTGCTGTCGTCTGCCGTGGTCCTGAAAGGATGTTCGATCAGAGGATCGATCAAAGGAATATGAGGGTCTGTATGAGGCAGAACCGCTGGTTCCAGTCTCTGTCCGAAAGGGCTGTCTCTGGCCATAAGGCGTGTAGTGGCGGTCAGCTCTATGGTAGGAAGAAGGCATGATTTTCCTCTTATCTTTATCCTCTATGAGGATAGGCTCCAAGGCATCTCCGAAGAGGTGAGACCCTTTGTAGGGGGCGGATGCCAGCCTCCATTTTGACTTGGCGTCCCCCTTCCAGTTACGAAGCCAAAGAAGGCGGCGTGACGTAACAGTAGAGACCAGCGAACAAGAAGTGAACCTGGTTGCAGCAAGGGCCGCGTCGGCTGAATATTCGGTAGCAGCTATCAATTTACTCACGTCTTGATGAAGACGATCGTCAGGCAGGAGTCTCTCTTGAAGCTGGCGGAGCCAGATCAATGAAGCCCTGTTGAAGAATGAGGCCGACGTAGCCGCACGTATGGCCCAGGCAGCCGCCTTATGGGACTTACGGAGAACGAGTTCGGCTCTCTTGTCTTCGGCTCGAAGGCCGTCTGCAATGTCACTGGAAAGAAGTGCGGACGAGGTCAAAGCAGCTATCGGGGGATCCACCGAAGGTAGGGCCAGCAAGTCCTGTAGATAGGAGCTGAGCAGAACAGTTTCTTATCCAAACTGGAGCTGCAAGAGCTCCCGGCTGACACGATGGCCTCTGCACGATTTCAGAGAATAGTTGCGGACAGGGTATGAACTCCTGATCTGGCTTTGGTATCGCAAAGAGGGTCTCGTGAGGAGAAGGTTCTCCTTCGTTAGCAGGCTGAATCTGAGCTGCTGCCAATTGGGACGTCGCGATGGCCTTGTGCAGCAGGGACTTGAATAATGAGGGTCTGAAGAGTCCCGTAAAGGCTGGTTTTTCAGGCAAGGCGTCCTCATCCTCAGAGAACTCCAGATTCCTGGAATCCTCATAGTCCAATTGTGAGTCATCGCTCTGAATCGACTCCTGCCAGGAATAATCGATGGACGCGATGTCAGGACGAGGAGGGGGGGAGGAGGAGCGTCAACGAAGTAGCATGGCGGGCAGCTCTGGGCCAGGTTCCCCTGGGGTGGAACCACAGGAGGATAACCGGCTGCGAACATCCTAGACAGGTGGCTGAAATCATGGCCTGGATGTTGTAATAAGAAGGTTGCTGACCTTCAGGTAGACGCAGCCCCGCCACTGTAGACATAAACGTTGCCTTTGGCTGTGGACGAGGTAGCGTGGGATGAGCAATCGAAGGCGGTATAGGATGCTGAATTGTCTCCAATGCAGGCTGCTGACTAGTATCGTCTGGCTGACGTAATTGAAGCACCCCCGAAGATTCACTCGGGATTACTGAAGGAGCAGTTGAGGCGGGTGCAGGTGGATTAGTCATAGAGGCGAGCGGAGCAGCAGATTGGGCTGGCTGCTGTGCCTTGCGTTTTGCCTGAAGAAACTGGCCCTCAGCGTCGTGCCGGCGCTTGGCTGCCTTATTTTCTGCAGATGACGATGAGCGCCCTTTAGAGGTGGAATGCTGGTCCGAACTAGAGGTAAGTTTGGACCGCTTCTTGTCCTCTTTGCAAGATGGTTGTTCAGGTGCCCAAATTGTAGGTGGACTGGGGGCCTGCTCAAGATCCGAGGAGAGATCGTTGTCACCCATAGCCGGATGTATAAAAAAGCAGGTAAGATCTCCTTTTTTTTTTTAAAGACACTGGGCGGTGTCCTTTAAGCCAGGAATCCCAGTAGAATCTAATCCAACAGAAGACAACTGTCTAACCAAAATGGCGGTTGCAGACAAAATGGCGGCTCACTTCAAGTGTGACAGAAGACAAAATGGTGGCTCACTTTAAACGTTGCAGGCGATGGCCGTTGGGAGCGAAAAAACGCCTAGCAGTACTAATTAGCTGGTCGCTAATTTGATCTTCTAACAATGCACGGGCACAGGAGGTAACTGGCCGAGGCGCGCGAGTCAGCAATAACAAAAAGGGCCCTCACGCAGGCGTCACGGGCAAAACTGTAAAGTGTCCATAATAGCGCAAGGAGCGAGGTCTAAAGGTGCCGCCGCCGCCCGGCAAAGTTCTTCAGCGCGCAGCAATGATTAGGCTGACATGCTGGAAAAAAACAGAGCCGATCAACTAAGCAGTTCCGGATTGAACGCTTGCGGCTGCTTTTAATAAGGTTGGGGGGGCGGACGGTTATGTTGCCGGTGCTCAGGCAAACACTCTCACACACACACCCCACGGCCGTAGGAAGCTTGTAAAGATGCCACTAGGGAGGCAGAGCTCGGCGGCAAGCAAGGAAAACTCCAATAGCGGGCGGAGGTAGGTGCGCTGGATCCCCAGGCATGATGCTGCCTCGTTGGCAGGTGAAGAGTCACTAAATGAGGCATGCGGCTCGCAGAGATGCCGATGACAGTGGCAGAGCTTGGCGGCAAATAATTAGTGAAGGCAGGCGACCTGCAGCCCCGGGCCGGGAACTGCCCCACTGACAGATGACTAAAAAACTCACAGAGGCTGTCAGAATGAGATGGAGTCAAAAATAAGTAGAGAAGTTCAGAGTTGAGAGAAAATTTTTCCTGAGGAAACGAAAGACACTCTATCAGGCCTGACTGAGTGAAAGGAACTGAGCCTCAGCCAGGCCTGGGAGGCGGAGTCAACAATTCTTAAAGTCACAGACACTCAGTATATCAGGCTAACTGAGAGGAATAACCCACGCTCTTGGATTCTCCAAGCAGCGCGCTTGAGAAGATGAGAAAAATGTTATAGGTTTACAGTTATAATAGTAGCGATGGTGGTTAGTAAAAGAAGACAAGAAAATATACTGAAAATGTAAATTAAAGACATCCACAAAATAATGAGTTATGTGTATTCTGTTCAGAAAAAATCTTGTGAAGAAGAAACAGATCAAAAGGTTTCTATGTAGGATCGGCCACATTTTGTGAAGAGAAAGTTACATTTCCTTTAAAAAG